>CM057452.1:1778802500-1779282500 GCA_016271365.2 Neoceratodus forsteri
GCACTATCTCTTTTAACCCTGGATCGATTGCAAAAATTGACCAGTGTTTTTTTTTTAAATATGCTCTAGCTCACTCGTATGCACTGAAAAGGTTGTAACACTATTAAATCTTTCATTCTGTATGGTATTTCTTACTCCCTCTTTATTGTGTAACAAACTTGCTCTATCCTGATCCATTGCATAGCCCCTTGCCTATTCAATTACTTTATTACTGTAATCTCTCTCTTGAAATATCCCTGCCATTTCTTCCATACTTTCATTTGTTTGCACTGAAATGCTACAGTTTCTCCTGGCTCTTAAGAATTGTCCTCTAGGTATATTTTGAATGGCATGTTTCGGGTGGTAGCTAGATGCCAGAAGCAGGGTTTTGCCATCTGTGGATTTTCTAAACATTCCAGTCTCAATATATCCTTCTGATGTTAGACAAATATTCATATCCAAAAAGATGACTATGATTTATTGGTAACATATGTACATTTTAAATGTTCCATAGTACTATGTAAATAATCTATAAATTCTTTAAATAATATTTCCCCACCAGTCCAAATGACTAGAATGAAACATAGAAACATAGAATTTGCCGGCAGATAAGGACCGCTTGGCCCACCTAGTCTGCCCATTTTCCTACCTAACAGATAAGCTGCAGATCCTAATTAACCAACAGCTTACTTCCTCCTACCCCCCACTAGGACTGCCTTATGTCTGTCCCATGCATTCTTGAATTCCCCCACTGTTCTTGACTCCACAACCTCCTCAGGGAGGCTGTTCCATGCATCCACAACCCTCTGTGAAAAAATACTTCCTCACATTACTTCTGAGCCATCCCCCCTCTATCTTCAAATTGTGCCCCCTTGTTCTTGCATTTTGAATGTTGTCAATAAAGCATCTAAACATCATAATATTATTGAAAAACAGATTGTCTATAGCATTCAAACCATATTTTGATTTCCATGACCCCACATATAAGTTAATAATAGTAGGGGCACAAGTGGCCCCCATCACTGTTCCTTTTTTTTGGCTAGAAAATGTTTTTATCAAATAGAAAAACATTGCAGCTCAGTACAAATTCAAGTAACTTTATAATAAAATCTGTAGGTGGAAGTATAGACTGGTCTCACTCTTTTTCCTTTTTCCCAATCTCCCCCCTCCCCCCTATTAATTTTCCTAGAATGTTTTTATTTTGGTTGCAGCTTTTTTGCTAGATGCATATACAGTAATTTCATGCCCTTTAGATGGTTTTCAGCTGTAGGTAATTTCATATGGGGCTCTGTGGTGATTGAAATGTGTTAAATAAAGTAACACGCATGTGTTTCAATTAAATTTTGATGTTAAAGGTATGAAATACATTAGCACGATGTCACAGTGGTTTTTAGTATTTAAGTGGTGTATGGCTCCAAATATTTTTAGCTTTTGATAAAGGATCTGTTTTGATCCGGAAAGCATCAAGCATATTTTACTTAATAAAGAAGAGCTTTTTGCTTAAAATCTCCAGTGTCCATTGAATTTGAGGTGCTGTGTGCTTGGTTCTTTTATATACGACTTTTGCTTCTTACCTTAGCACCAGCTTCCCAGTGCGAAACCTTTGTGTTTTTTGGATAAGTAGGTCTTAGTATTTATATGATACACAACATCTTAATATGCATTACTGAATTAGTGTCACTGCATGCCTTGTATAATGACAATTACTCATGACAGATACCTTTCAAAAATGTTGTCGGTTTCTGAATCCTCATGATAAAATCTTCTGCCAAAGTTGGACCACATTTTACCACAGGGCACCTAGTTCTTCTGAAGATAATTCAAAACAGGTGGAGGAAAGGATTTCTGTATCATTGCAATTACCTTATTTTCAAATTCTTCTTCATAGCAAAGTGTCAAATAGCATAATAGCATGGTGAGCAAACACAGTACCTATGACACTATCTCATAAATAAAAAAGTATGGCAACATTTGATGGCAAGCAGTCCAATCACATATCAGTGACAAAATCGGACAGTGGAAGAAACATGCGGTGGGTGGACAGCCACTATTGGGGTATACAGACCCATGAAAGCCATGAGAACCATTTTTCATACTACAGACTAATGCAAGTCACACTATGAAGAACAAAAATAAAATTAGCCTTCAGACACTATAATTGGATGGCACGAAATTCATGTTCAGGATCATGTGGCGATGAAACATGGCACACATACGAGAGTAGTAAAGGGACACACCTAATAAGAAAACAGTAAACTGTTACAACATTGGCAGCATACCTTTCAATTACATGGCAATACTCTCAGAGAGCACGTCATCAGTAAGACAAGTGCCAAGTGACAGAGGGACACGTACAGAGCTAGTGACATTAAATGATGTTAAACAGTACTGTAAAAGTACTGTAAATTGTCATTTACTAGTGGGTGTCAAAAATTCAGGAGTCTGCTGTAACTAAGATGCACTACGTGCATGGCAAGACACACTGAAAAGTAGTTTAACACCAAGAGGTTCTCACTAAAACACCAAAACCATCATTACTGGTATTAGTGTGCCTATGTTACTATTACCAACAAAAGAAAACACACCCTCACTGTACTTCAGCACCTGTGTAGTAATGAATGACTTATCAGCAACATATGTACTAAAACAGACTGATCAGTAACAGATTATAGTAAAAGTGACAATGAATAACAAAGATAAGCAATATAATGAGTCAATCACACAACTATCATTAGAGAATTATTCACAGGCAGAAAGCAGGCAGAGCTAACACAGTGACAAGCAACCCGATAGTCAACTCAAGTGAAATTCAGCAAGGCACATACTTACAGTGTTACAATTCTTCAAAATGTACATTTCCTTCATGACTTCATTATGCAAGGCCGTATTTAAAGGCACACACACTGTGGATTCTTTCTTCTTCAGCCACCTCTGTACTGCCTAACAACAATGGAAACATAACACTGATGATGTATACTGTACCTCTGAAGCAACAATTACATGTATGAACATACGAAAATGCCAGCAGAAACAGGCCTCAAGGTCTATCAAGTCTGCTCGAGTGTGCAGCTAGCACCTTATAATGCTGCTGCCACTCCCTATACCCTATCCTATTACCCCTTACTCTTACCCTATCTCAACCCCTCTTACTGCTGTTTACCTTCTTGTAGACCACTACCTCACCCAGCAAAGGAGTTCCACTTGTCCACCACTCTTTCCATGAAAAAATGTCTCCACAACTCTCTCCTGAATCTACCCCCCCATCCAATCTCAGTTGGTTTCCTCTCATGTCCCTCTTTCTCTTGTGGAAAATCCTCTCTGTATTAGTCTTGTTTATTCCCTTCAGGTGCTTAAAGGTCTCAGTCATATCTCCCTTGTCACTCCTGTCTTTCAGAGAGTACATATTCAAGTCCCCCAGACTTTCCTCATAAGGCTTGCCCTTCAATCCCTGGATCATCTTTGTAGCTCTATGCTGTACCCCCTCCAATAATATGATGTCCTTCTTCAGGAACGGGCTCCAGTATTGCATGCAGTACTCCAGGTTGGGCCTGACCTGCGACTTATACAGAGGCATGATAACCTCCCTACTTCTAGAGGAAATCCCTCTAGCTATACATCCCAGTATTTTGCTGGCTTTTGCTGCTGCCCTTCTGCATTGAACAGAGTTCTTCATGCTCCCTGTTATGATCACTCATAGGTCCTTCTCTTCTGCGGTGAAACCCAACTGAACCCCATTTAAGTGATAATCCCTCCCCTGGTTCTGGGCTCTGAAGTGCAGAACTTTTCACATCTTGGCGTTGTACCCACCTGCCATTTATCTGCCCACTCCTGCAGCTTATTCAGGTCCTCCTGCAACCCCTTCCCCTGCTCCGCGTCATCTACCACAGCTCCCATCTTGGTATCATCTGCAAACAGACTGATTTGGCTTCAGATCCCATTCAAGATATCTGAAAAGAAAATCCTGAACAGTGCTGGTCCCAGCATGGATCCCTGTGGTATCCCATTTGTCACCGTTCTCGGTGATGAGTCCCCCCCCCCCACCACCACCCTTTGCTGTCTCCTCCATAGCCAGTTCCTGATCCAGATCACCATTTTTGGTCCTGCCCCCACATTCTCCAGCTTCAAGTAACACGACTTAGAAAAAAAGAAAACTGTTTACCTGTAAAACATGGAACCAGCACAGTAGAATATTAAAACGAGGAAACACTGCTTGTAGTGCTCCAATTAAATGCCAGTCCTTAGCAACCATAAAACCTCTAAAGGAGAACCATGAGGACATTGTAAGAAAAGAAAAAAGATACTTACAGAAGAAGAATGTGTAACATTAAAGTAACTGCAGAGAAAAAAAATAGTCACTATATAGTTACGTTCATGTTGTTACAGAATAACAAAATAAATACAGGTAACATTTCAAAAGAACCAATAAGTGAACATTTCCAGTCACAGGGCAGAATGTAGTACTACAATAAGTATGTAAGGAATCAATCACATATTCAGAATACCTCTGGTAGAGATTGGGTGCTCTTAAATGTAGCGACTGTATGGCTTTCTGCAATTGCTCCTGTTTTTCAGAGCTTGTGATAAAGAATGCTACAGGAACACCATGGTCATGTTCATTATGTATTAGCATGGTGTATAATGCATAGCCATAAACAGTTATGTCACCATATGTGGCATTGACAGAAACTAGATTTTGACCACACTGTTTCAACTGCCTCCTCTGCCAGGAAGACTACAGGCACAACAGAAGGGGATCTCCATTAACCTTTGACAAGACCTGATAAAACACAACATCCTCCTTAAGTGCAGAACGGACAAGTTTATGCACACTTGCAGCATCATTAGATCAAATCTTTTAGACATATTCCATCTCTGATACATTCCTGTGATATCATCAGGAGTTAGGTAATAGCGCTGGTCATGCACTTCATGATGACCATGCATTTCAGACCATTCGGCAGCACATAAAAAGATTTCGCTGTTACTCATGTTTAAGGCTAGCCAAACTTCAATGAGATTCAACAGAGATTCATCAACAACGTTAACTCATCTTTCAAGAACGTTAGAAATGTCATGACCAGTATGACTCCCTGATAATCATGACCATATTACTCCCCTCTTTTAATACTTGGAAGGAGACATAAGCAACTCAGGCATTTGCTCTCGTGCATGTTGAGTCACCACTTGATGAGCCATGTGGCTTCCTATAACGTTCACACATAAAATATGTGATGTCACGTCTCTTTGCCCATCTTGAAAAACATCCCTTCCCATCCTGCATTAAATTATGCAGCTTGTCTTTCATTATTTGTTCAATGTTGTCAGATGACTGGATGACAACAGTGGTTTGCATTACACCATCCTTACTAACATGTAGCATCTTCTGGAATGAAGATTGGATGAAAACGTCCATGTCAAACACAGAAAAACCTAAAGTAAAACAGATATGACAAGAATCACATTGAGAAAGAAATAGTCCCAGAGGAAGAAGGGGAAACATAAATGTTAAGCAGATGGGGGAGATACAACATGTTGCAGACATGAGGGAGGAGAGCATGACTGGAGAGAAACTGGGAGACAAGGAGGTGGGGAAGGGGCCTCCTTTCAGCAGGTTGGTCTGTACCAAGGATGGGGCTCTAGGTAAAGGGGACCCACAGAGTGCCTCTGGAGGTAAAGGTACTATTACAAGGGGGGAGGATCGTGGTGTGGGGGAAGGGAAACCATCAGGGCCAGGATAAATTGTTCGGATAAGAGAGGGTTAAAGGGACACCTATTCGGGGTCTGAGTTAAGGAAAAATAACAAGGAAGGCAGAAAGGGAGGGTGACAAGGGGGTCTCTAATAAGGCAGGAAGACTCCCATGGAATTGAGATCACAAATAAAGGGGGGATGGGGGGTTCAGAGTGCATAGTGGAGGTAACCATAAGGATGATGGTGGTGTTAAGGTTCTGTTATTGGGAGACTCGATGATTAAGGGTATCCAGTGGGAGGGACAGGGGGGTGGATGCCATAGCCAGGTGAAGGTAGTGAGTATCTCTGGGCTGACAGTGCACAGAGCAAAGTTCATGGTGTATGAACTGGTTAGAGACTGTGGAGGGAAACCAGATTTCCTGGTGCATTTGGGAACTAACGATCTACTGTAGAGGGAAATAGCGTTTTGGAAAACCAAGCAAGGTTCCAAGAACTTGCCAGAGTCTGTCAGGATAATGGATGCAACATTTCCTTTTCGGAGATATTGCCAGTACCAAAGGCCTCAGTGGAAAAAAAAATGAAGATCACAGAGGTTAATGACTGGCTCAGTAAGTGGGGTGAAGAGAGTGGGTTGGGGGTGTTAGGGAACTGGAAAGGAGTTTGGGAGGATAAGGGACTGTATGCCAAGGACAGGCTTCATCTTGCCCCATTAGGGATGGAAGTCCTTAAACAGGGGATGGCTGACTATATTCAAGAAAGGTGGGGTTTAAACTTGTGAGGTGGGGAGGGATAAGAGAGGGGCTGACCAGAAGCCCTTTCCTCCAGATGAGGGGAGTAGCCTTCAAACCCAAGGGGAGGGGGAAACAGACTGGGGGTGGAGGTTTCAGGAGGAGCAGAGGGAGGATGGAAGTATAAGGAACCTGGGTGGGGTTGACAAAGGGATCAGAATAAGGTGGGGGTGGTGTTAGTAAATGCCAGGAGCTTGGGAAACAAGTTGTCAGAGTTCCAGGCCATGCTGTTTGGGGTTGGGGGGTGGATGTGACGGCAGTCACAGAAACGTGGGCCTACAAAAACCATGACTGGGACCTAAACATGCTGGGGTACACTATGCTTAGGAAGGATAGAAAGGAGGGCAGAGGGGGTGGAGTGGCTATGTTCATTAGAGGTGACATAGAAATTGCTAGGGTAGAGGAGGCAGTGGGAAATGTGGAGGCCTTATGGGTCACCTTACGAACCCCAGCAGGAGGTAAGGTCAACCTGGGTGTAATATATAGGCCCCCTGGGATGGGTGATGTTCTGGAGGATGGCTTGCTGGACAACATCATTGCCCAGTGTGGACCAAAAGGGGAAGGAGTGGTGTTGATGGGGGACCTTAATATGGCAGGTACAAACTGGGAAACCATGTCTTCTAAGGTGGCTAAGGAGCAAAGGCTGCTGGACGGCTTCCAGGATGTGTTCTTAACACAGCATGTGATGGAGCCCACAAGGAAGGGGCATGTCCTGGATGTGGTTCTGGCAGATGGGGATCTGATAAGGGACCTGGTTGTAGAGGATCCCCTGACTGGGAGCGACCACAATACTGTCTGGTTTCAAATAAGCATGGGGGGAGGGGGGAGATCTAGGACACTAGATGTGTACTTCAGGAGGGCAGACTTTGTGGGCAAGGGAAATATTCTCAAGAATCACTTGAAGGAGATTACATCAATGACAAATATGGAAAAGATATGGGAGGTCATAAAACGGGGACTTCATGAGGCAGTCAGAACCTGCGCTAAGGTGAAACGTAAGAGAGCAAGGTCACATAAATCATGCTGGTGGTCCAGTGAGGTTCAAGTAGTGGTCAGAGAAAAGAAGGCGGCCTACAAAAAATATAAAACAACAAGAGTGGATAGGGATAAGGAAATGTACCATCTTGCATCTAGAAAAGTCACCTGGATGGTGAGGGGGCCAAAGTCCAGTAAAGAGCAGCGGCTGGCACAGGGGATACATGGAGGGGAGCAGGGGCTCTTCCAGTACATTGGGGAGCAGAGAAAAACTAAGGGCCATCTCAGCAGATTGAGATCAAAAGGAGAGTCGGTGGAAGAGGCGAGGGACCAGGCAGAGGTATTAAATGAGTACTTCGCCTCTGTGTTCACTAGGGAGGGGGATGGGATATCTACAAAGCAAGGCACGATGGGCATAGAAGCGGCAGTGAGTGGTATCAGGGGAGCAACAGAAATGGAGCAAGAGGGAGGGAGAGGTACCCCAGGGGTGTCACATCAGGATAAGGATAAAAAGGCCAGTAAGGTGGAGGGGATGGATGATGCTATCTCCACCAAAAGGGTGTGGTGTAGCCCTCAAGGCCCTAAAGAAAGACAAATCTCCTGGGCCGGATGGCATTCGTCCGAGAGTACTATGGGAATTGGCGGACATACTGGCTACACCCCTGGTGGAGCTCTTCAACAGGTCGCTTGAGACAGGGAGGGTACCTAGGGATTGGCAAGAGGCACATGTGGTTCCAATCCATAAAGGGGGGTCGAGGGAAGTACCAGGTAACTATAGATCCATCAGTTTGATCTTGGTGGTGGGAAAATTAATGGAGAGTATACTAAAGGAATGATTGGGGGTGTACTTGGAGGAGGTGGGAGGTCCGGATAGTCAGCAACATGGGTTTGTGCCAGGTAGATCATGTCAAACCAATCTTGTGAAGTTCTATGAATGGGTAACATCAGAACTGGACAGGGGAAAGCCTGTGGATGTATTATTCTTGGACTCCAGCAAGGCGTTTGACTCTGTCCCCCACAATGGTCTGGTGGAGAAACTGACGGGGTTGGGAGTAGGCCCTTTGATGGTCAGATGGATTGAAAACTGGCTAGCTGGATGCACCCAGAGAGTAGTGGTCGGTGGGGAGCTCTCGAACCCTAGAGAGGTCGGTAGTGGGGTACCACAGGGCTTGGTCCTGGGTCTGATCCTGTTTAATGCATACATATCGGACATCAGGGAGGGTATAGGGTGTGAAATGAGTCTCTTCGCTGATGACTCCAAGATGGGAGCAGTAGTTGAGGGGGAAGAGGGGAGGTTGGCCCTGCAAAGGGACCTGGACTCCCTGGAAAGCTGGTCTCACACATGGAAATTAACTTTCAATATCACCAAGTGCAAGGTGTTACATCATGGGTGGGGAAACCCTAAACACAGGTACACTCTGGGAGGGGATGTGCTGGAGGATTCAATAGGGGAAAAAGACCTAGGGGTCATGGTGGATGCATGTATGAATTACTCTGAGCAGTGCAGGAGAGTGGCTAGCAAGGCAAACAGGATGTTGGGATGCATCGTAAGGGGGATCACCTCTAGGAGCAGGGAAGTGATTCTGCCGCTGTACAATGGACTGGTTAGACCACACCTTGAGTACTGTGTACAGTACTGGAGACCACACTTGAAGAGGGACATACAGCTCCTGGAGAGGGTATAGAGGAGGGCAACTAAGATGATACGAGGATTAGGGGATTTGATGTATGAGGACAGGCTTGAGGAGCTCTGCCTGTTTTTATTGGAGGAGAGGAGAGACAGGGGGACATGATTGAGGTCTTCAAGTACCTCAAGGGAATAAATAGGGTAAACATGGAGGGGATCTTTAGACTAAAGTAGGGAGGTATCACCAGAGGGCATGGTTTGAAGTTTAAAGGTGGAACGGTGAGGGGGGAAAAGAGGAGGAGGTTTTTCACTGAAAGGGTGGTGGACCCTTGGAATGCACTGCCTGGCGAGCTGGTTCAGAGATCCACAGTGGAGGGCTTCAAGAGAGGGTGGGACAGACACAGAAAGTGGATGCATCAGATGATGGTCTGGCCCGGGGGGTGGGGATGGGTGATAGGGGTTTCTGGAACATAAGGGGGGGGCACCCAACTAGGGATCTGAGGTTCAAGCAGACTTGATAGACCGTAAGGCCTAATCTGCTGGCAATTAGTATGTTAGTATGAGATGCACATGATGACATCACAGAGCAATTACTTCCTCTGAAGCAGGTGAAAGTATTATGCACATAGGAGATAACCAGCAGATACAGGTCTAATGTTCTGTCTTGTGCTGAAGTGTGCAGCACTTCACTGTGTTACACTACTGCTGTCCACCATACCCTTACCTCACCCCTACCATTGATGTTAACCATTTTTTATTCACTCACACCCACTGCACCCCCATGGTTTCAACCACCTCTCTGATCCTGTCCCAACCCCTTTTAAAACTACCTACTATCCACATTGATATCACCACCTCCCCAGGCAGTGCATTCCAGTGTGCCACCACCCTTTGACAGAAACAGTGCCACCTCATTTCCATCATAAATCTGCCTCCTTACAACTTTGGACTGTGCCCCCTGGTTTCCATTCCACATTTTAATTGCAAAATACATCCCATACTTACTCTATTCATACCCCTCAAGTACTTAAAGATGTGAATCATATCCCCTCTCTCCCTTATCTTCTTAAGGGAATACATGTACTGTATAGTTCTCTCAGCCTCTCCACATAAAGTGTATGTCCCAATAACAGGATAATTTTTGTTGCCTGTCGCTGAACCACATCCAATAGCTTGATGTTGTTTTTCAAGTAATGCCACCAGTACTGCATGCAGTGCTGTAAGTGTGGCCTCACAAGGGACCTAGACAGGGGTATGATAAATTACCCTCTCCTAGGGGTAATTACCCTCATGATGTACACCAGCATTCTGATGCCCTTTACTCACTGACTTCCTACACTAGACTTGACTGGGTCATTTCTGCTATCAACAGTACACGCACATCCTTGTCTTATTTAGAATTGGATAACTGCACTCCCACCAACCACTTACTGTTCAAGACTTCATGGCTACCAAGTACATGACTTATCACTTCTTGGCATTCAACCCAAGTTGCCATGTATTAAACCATTCATCCATTTTTCCAAAATCCTCCAGGAGTACTGTACCTCCTTCCAATCCATTAAACTCAACACAGATCTTGGTATCATTGACGAGGACACTGACCTAACTCTATATACCTTCTGTAATGTCGACTATTAAAACATTAAATGGGACTGGTTCCAGCACCGAGCCCTGTGGGACCCAACTTGTTACAGGCATGGGCGAAGATACCTCAACCCCCACTACAACCTTCTGCTGTGTATCCTGTACATAGCTCATGGCCCATCTATCTAGTTTCCTCCCCACTCCCAGGTTGCTCAATTTGCTTATCTGCCTAACATGCAGTACAGAATCAAGGGCCTTGCTGAAGTCCAGATATAGGACATACACCACATGACCCTTGCACATTGACCACATAACACAATGAAAAAGTCCACAAGGCAGACAGCAGAAACATGCATAAAATAAGTCAAACACAAACAATAAACAGTGGGTTACTGTACATGACACCACAGGGCTTCTCCTTCATCCTTAAAAAACAAATGATATAGCTGACAGGATAGTACTGGCAGAAAACAAACGTACTGGCACAAAAAAGGTAAACATTCAAGAAAACAAACCACTGAAGGCAATCTCCGAGACATGCTACAAAAAAAACGTGTTAGAAACAACTTACAACTGTAGGATGAAACAAGAGAAGCTAAGAGTGTCACACAGTAAGACACAAAACAGTCACCGAAGTCATCACACATTTCAACACATGCGGTTCATTGCCTACCAGGTCAAAATGTTATACACTGAATAGCATACGACAAAACCCCAAAACAGCAACAGCGCAGTACAGGACAGTGAGAGGGTGCAATGCCATGAATGGTTCTGTGTGTGGTACTGCATTGTTTCACTGTCGGAGGCAGAGGATGTTACCTCTGTTTGGATGGATTTTCACTGAGCAGCTACTGTGGCTCGAAGGGATGAGCCACTGGCAGGGATGGAAGCAGGGAGAACATTTGGAACTGGGTTCAATTCCTGGCCCCCAGATGCATGAAATTTTTTTTCCGCACTTTAGTGCAATATTCACTGACCTCCTCCCCACATTACATTTATTTATTTAGTTTTTGTTGACCGGGTAAGTGCACTAGACAAATCCTGCCTATTTTCAGGCACGCCCCGGGGGGAGGGGGATAGAGATGAATGCCAACTGACCTTGAACCAAATTAAGCAGTTGGTGGTATTTTTTTATTGAATGAGGGAAATTTGGCCAGGACACCGGGGAAATTCCCCTACTCTTCTGCCAGCAGGGAGCTTGACTTCCTGTGAGCAGGGATGGAGGAGCCCAGTTGGGAGCTGGACCAAGGAGGAGGAGGAAGTGCTGATGTGGCAGGGGAGATGGCCTCCTCCCATGACCTCATATTGCAAGAGGCTACTTTACTGGAAATAAACCAAGAATTAGCTCAAAATAAACAAGAAGAGATGTTTTTCTCGATCGAGGACTTGAGTAATATTGATGGAAATAAGGACTGTGAGAGAACTCCAATGGAAGGAATTAAAGGCAAAAGTAAAGAAGAACTTCTGCAGGCATTGGAGAAAGCCAAGGAGAAATATGCAGCTTTTATGGCAAGAAAACAAGCTGAATTAAAGTTACTGGATCACAGTGAAGAAATTGACAATGGGTATGGCCCAGCTGACAGCTTTGAATATGATGCTTCAACATCAAAGGACGAGGAAGGAGCAAGCAGACAGACACTCCCGCAGGTAAATCTTCACCCTATTATTTCAACCACTGATGCAAATGTGAACAGGGCTGGCAGGAAAACCGAGGGATTAGGGTGCCTAGAGCCCCAAGAGGTGAATGTTTTGAATAACCTGCGGGAGGTAGAGGGCAGTGATATTAAGGCAGAAGTTCATACTGAAACTAGCTCTAAAACTGAGCAAAGGAGCGAAGGTTTAAAAACTGCTGTACAAGATAAAGAAATGCCTAATGTAGTTTCAGGACTGGAAAACAATCCTCAGTCTGGTAATACAGTCCCCCGGTTCAACACAGAGATTCAAAACGGCCCAAATACAGAGGAAAAGAAAACTGGGGAAGTCATTTTCCAAAATAATCCCTTTGAACAGACTGATGCTACCATTTTTTCTTTCTTAGCACGATCTGCTAAATCAGGATCAAAGGAAGGGAAAAACAGGAGAGAGGCTATTATGTTGGCAAAACGCAATCTAGTTGGGCCTAATACTCATAAAGGGCCTGTAGAACACAAGGGACAAAATATATCTGTGCAATCCTGTCCAACAACAACAACAGAGGCAATTGGCAAAGCATTTTCCCTACACAGTAATCAGGGACTTGAACCCTTCTGCAGTTGGTCACTGGGAAAAGCCCTACAGGAGGCAGGATGGAAGAAATTGCCTTCAGGCCAGTGGTTGCCAGACCCTCCGTGGCCTGCAAACACCCCAGAATGGTGTCCCAGGGGTTTGCCTCAAATCTCTGTTGGGGAAAAGGGGAGTACAAATCCAGACTCTGCCCAAGATATGGGGGATGAAAATATGGGACAGCTTCAGAATATAACTGAACTGATTATACTGAACAAAGAGCCTTTAGAGAAAAACATACGGGAACCCCGGGGGATCTGACACAGGACAGGAAGAATGAAACAACCTTTGCAGGGACCCCAGATCTCAGAAGAGGAGCGGCACCTGAAGGTGAAGAAAAACAAACTGACCACCCTGCCCAGCACCCACTCTTGTCAGAACTCTTTGCTAAATCAAAAAAAGTGGCTGCTCCTAGAAGGAATGCAGTTAGGATTCGGACAAAGGGGTCTGGAAATCAGGCCAGATCGGCAATATGTGGGGAGAAAGCTCCTGAAGGACTCACTGCACTTTTCACCAAAAGATGTTTATGCTTTTATAAACATCTCAGGAGAGGACAACTATGACATTAGTTTCAGATCTGCATACACCCTGGATTTGTTCTGGCAACGCTTCAATCAAGTTAAATTTTCACCTCTGTGGTCCCCCTTTTATGGTGATCCCCTTGACAAAACCCCTCATTAAATATGTGACAGTGATGTTTCGGAATGAAGGGGTACACGTTGATGACATTACATACTGGCTTCAACAAAAATGTGAAGTATTGAGTGCACCAGAAGCACAACTGGATTCTGAGATGTTTTGGACTGGGGGATGGAAATATAAGGTTAAATTGAGGCAACTGGAGAGTGATATAGCGCATATACCAAACTCCTTCATGCTGGGTAGAGATAGAGGAGTGTGTTTTTATTCAGGGCAGCCACGAGCATGCTACAAGTGTGGGGCTAGGACCCACCTTTCTAGTGTATGTGATCGCCCCCGCTGTGAAAACTGTGGGGAGGTGGGACACTTAAGTATGCAATGCGCAAACCTGAAACGATGTGAGTTATGTGAGGACACAGGTCACACATTTCTGGAGTGTCCGTGGGCTGCAAGAAATAAGGCAATAGTCATTAGCCCTGAGCTTCTTATCCAACAAGCTCAAGAGGAAGCAGCCAAAAAAGTGGTAGAGGCTGAAGCTCCTTCTGTGGAACACAACCCCCCCCAGATAAGGCTCCTGACCCTATTCCAGGCAGAAAGGAGGAAGTCGAGACTGAAGAGATAAGAATAGATGAGGAGAATCATCCACTCTGTCCCAATCCTGATAAACCCATCCAGTGGGGGAACCTATTGCTGGTTTGCTACACAGATAAGCAATCCACTGATGTGCAGGTGATCCCTCTTCCACCCCCCAAAAAAACCCACCCTCCAAGAAGGACAACTAGGAATACAAAACCAAACCCGCCCCCCACCCCGACAAGTGAGCAAGCAGGCCTAGCAGAACCTAATCCCTTTGAGGTTTTGGCTCCCACCGAGGTAGAATCAGACACAGAACAGATGGATGTAGCTCTTACACCCACACAAGCTGAAGAAGGGAAGAATGATATGCTTGAGTACAAAGGAAGAAAAAGAAAAGGAGGAAGAAAGGGCCTTGAACTCTTAAATTAAATGGTTAAGTTATCCCTGGGGTCATGTAACTGTCATAGCCTCTTACATTCCCTTAGGAGAACGGCGTTGTTTCACCTATTGATAGATCTAAAACTGGATATCTGTTTTTTGCAAGAAACATGGATGCTCACATCGGACCAACTTAGGCTGTTCCAGGCCAAATGGAGATGGGGGCCATGCTATTGGTCCTTTGGGCCAGACAGGGCTGATGGAATAGGTATCATATTTAGTACCTTTTCCTTCCAAATAACCAAGATGGTGGATTTGATTCCAGGGAGGCTGTTCATCCTAGATGGATATTGGGATAAGGTCCCACATAGATTAATAAATGTATACAGCCCACAAACAAAAGCAGATAGAGTAGCTCTAATTTCCAAACTTCAACCTTACTTACATACGCCCACTTATGTAATCCTGGGGGATTTAATCTGATCTTACCCAAAGGGGACTGAGGGGAAGAGTGAAACATACTGCATTCAAATGCCTTGCAAAATGTGTTGATATTGGCGAGCTGAAGAATTGTGTGCACTACCAATCCAAGGGCCCAAATATACATACAAAAGGGGACACCTGACATCAAATATAGACCATATTTTTGTTTCTAGGAATCTCCTGACCCAAACTTTCATACTATCCCTATAGAATTTTCAGACCACCTTCTTTACAAATAACGTTTCAAACAGCCCCGAAAATAAGGAGGGAGAAAAGATGGAGATTAAATGTTTCAATGCTCACAGACCCTTTTGTTAAAGAGAAAATGTCTTCATTACTCTGGGCTAGGACCTCAGTGAGTGATCTCTACGAAGATTTGGGGGTATGGTGGATGGACACAAAAAAAGAGATAGCAATATGGTTCCAAAACTATGGCAAGCATAGGGCACAAAACAATTTTTTTAGCTATTTAAAACTAAGATCAAAACTTCAGAACATGCTTTCACAGTCTGCTATGTCTAGACAAGATTATGGCCCTGACATTGAACAGATCCAGGATGAAATGAGGAAATTTCAATATGACAGGGCAAAAACTTTAAATACAGAATTGCAATTTGGAACACAAACAAACCCAATTGGAGACCCCTTTGAAGCCTGTAAAAAGAAGAAAGATACTTTAGATATGTTTCAATTAGTAGATGATAGAGGAAACATAGTGGAAAATTAAATGGGGATCCATGAAATAATCTGTGGGCTTTTAGCATCACATGAGAGTTCCCCTCCTCCTTCTACAAATTTGATTAATTCTTATTTGGAGAAAAGCCAGGTAACCTTGGCCCGGGAGGATCAGGAATTTTTAACATCTCTTTTGAAATTACAGGAAATAGAAGATGTAATTATGAAACTAAAAAATGGATCTTCGCCCGGACCTGACGGACTGCCTTATGAGTTTTACAGATCATTTTCCAAAATAATGGCAAGGTGTTTAGTAGAACTGTGTTCAGTATTTTTTGGCAAAGGGGTGGTCCCCCCTCAATTCACAGCAGGTCTTTTAATTTTTATATATAAGGGAGGGTGAAAGGTAGACATCTCAAACTGGAGACCTATAACTCTCCTGAATGCTGATTTTAAAATATTGTCTCAGGTTCTTAACAATAGGCTAAGGCAAATAACTCCTTTATTAATACATCCAGCCCAGTTTTGTGGATCCCTGAAAGGAAGCTACAACATGCCTTAATGATTATCAGAGATGTAATAGATGTGTGGAGCTGCACAAACATCCGGTTGTTATCATTACTTAGATCAAAGCAAGGCTTTTGATAGAGTATGCCTTCCTTTCCTCTTTCAGACCTTATTACATTACGGTATTCCAAAGGAATTTGTGCATAAAATCCAACTTCTATATTCTAGAGTCCATGTGCAACCTATTATTAGAGGTTGGTAATGAAAGGTATCACCATAAATACAGGGGTTCGACAGGGCTGTCCCTCAGCCCACTCCTTTATAACTTTTCCTGGACCCTCTGATTAGAGTTCTGAGCAATACTCAAGAATGGGAAGGTTTGGGGATCCCAGGCCAAATGGAACTGAAAATCCAAGCCTATCGCGGATGATATATGCCTGTTTATAGCAAACCTGGGGCAATTACCAACAGTAATAAAACAACTGCAGGAATATTCTAGAGTATCTAATGCCACCCTCAATCTAAATAAATGTAAAGGGTTGTACTTAGGAAATACAGAGAGGCACCTGTAACAGTAAACCATATTTATTTCTCCTCAGAGCCACTAAAATCTTGGGAATAACGTTGGACAACATAATCTCCCGCTTGAGAATTGGGAAAGGGCTCTTCAGGGGGCTGAAAATAAAGTCCAGAGATGGAAGTCATGGAGGTTGTCTAAAATAAAAAGGGTACACATAATTAAAAGGTTCATTATGCCCACTTTGTTGTATACAGCCATGATTTTCCCACCCCAGTGATCTTAGAAACCAGGTTATATGCATGCTTTTTTCAGATGGTTTGGGGATCCAGATTGAACCCAATAAAAAGGTGTTTTACATACTTGTCTAAACAACAAGGGGGTATGGGTATGGTGGACCCTATAATCTTTTCCCATAGCCTTTTCCTGTCTCACAGTCTTAAAATTAGGCTAGGGGAACCAACCGGTGTGATATACCATTTGTTTTGTAAAACTTGTAGTGCATATTTGGAAATTTGGATTGGAAACCTTCCCCAAAATTGCCCACCCATATCAAAATACCAGAATACATTAAACCAGCGCTCAAAAAGCTTTGCAAATGGGAGATCACTAAAGTGGATATCTCCAGACTCTCAGGATGACAATTGTACTCACACATGGTGAGTCAAATCCATCCGGAACAACCTGAATTTAAAAATTGCCCACCAGATCTAAAAGGAGGGGTGTTAAAACAATTAAATAACAACAGAATTCCAATGCACATGTGGGAGGTATTATGGCTTTCAGCTTACGGGAGACTGAATGTAAGAGGCAATGCAAAACACAAGGCCAAAGAGGAAAGGAATTGTCCATATAATGGTTGTATAAATATTGAAGAGACAATGGGTCATTTCCTTTTTACCTGTTCTTATGCAAAAGCCCTATGGGGATATTTAAAGACAGAATGGAATCTAAGGTGGTTAGACAGTTTAACCTATGAGTCTTTGGTCCTTGGGCATTGTCCCAACCTCAAGATAATGTATGATTATACTTTAATGGTGTTGTTTTGCTGTTTAAAGTTTTACCTTTGGCAGGCTCACTGTCAATGGACACTCCAACAGAGACTGATGTCATATACCACTTATAAGACACTGGTAGAACAAGCTATGGGGGCAGTGTTTAAGAAAGATCAGGCTAATCCTAAGAGCTATGTTTTAAGGAAATGGAAAGGGTTGTTTGGATTTATCGAATACAAGTAAGGAGGTAGACTAAAAACCTATTTCTAAACAAGACGTGTTTAAAAAGTACTACTGATTTTTGCCCTAATAGTTTATTGGTTACTCAGTAGTTGGAAAATTATTTTTGAACAATCACTTTTAACCAGAGTATGAATGAAATACTTGTTTATTTGGGATTAAAATTGTATTCTTTCATGTGACTTAACACACTCAGAAGTTTGTTTATTGTTTATTGTAAAAATCTAGGAATTAATACCTTTGAGCCAAGGCTCTTTTACAAAGGTTCAGCGTCAGAAACATTTACAGACAAATAGAGGTACAAGGTTGCACAAATAGCTAAAACTAATGACATAAATGTACAGCAGATAATAACTTAGGCACTTTCAATAGTATAGAAAACAAATGAGGAGGGAAAGATATGTAAGGTAGGTAGGTAGGCAGTGTAGGTAAAAAAGCAAGAATAAAAAAAGTGGAGGGTAGGGGGACAAGAGCAGACCTTAAGTAGGAGATGAGGATCCATTCCTAGGCCATTGTCAAGTAAGAGGGCAAGGGAGGAGGAGAGAATAGAATAGAGATTAACAAAGGCTGTCACAGGAGTTTGAGGTGGCTAGGTGAGAGGATAGTCTGGATTTAAAACACCCTAACGAGCAAGAGGAGGTAATGGGGTGCTGAGAGTATTTGGCCAGTTGGGACACGATAGGCAAAAGATCGCTGACCATGTGTGGTCCGACAATGGGGACCTGTAGAAGCTGAGTTTCTGATCTTCTAGTGGATCGTCATGGGTTCTGACACTAGCAGGCCTTGTATGCAGGGAGGGTGAGGCCCATGATGGATTTCTTGGCCATTAGGCAGGTGAGGAACTTGAACCGGTTTGATAGCTGTAACCACCCAGTATCAGCATAGAGTTCACAGGTATGAGTAAGTCGATGAGCAACAGTGAGCAGCCGACATGCCTTGTTTAGGGAGGTTGTGACCCGTTTCAGTGTGCTTGAAGGGGCGGACGCATAAATAATTAAGCTGTAGTCGATGCCTGAGATGATCAAGGATTGAATTGCTAGCTTCAGCGCTGGATGGGTGAAAAGTTGTCTGTTGCGGTAGAGTATTCCAAGCCGCTGATTAATAGTTTTGGAAATACCATCAATATGTGATGAAAAGACGAGGCCTTGATCAAATGTGATTCCAAGATATTTAAAGATAACCACTTGTTCAAGGGTGATTCCCAGGGAGGTGTTGATAGTAAGTGGTGCTTGTCTGTTTTTGTTCTGCAGACTAGCGAAGAGCATAGATTTTGTTTTCTTGTGGTTTAGGACTAGCTTGTGTCCTACAAACCACTCCTCAACACTGGCAAACGCCTGTTGTAGACTGTGGCATAAGCAGTTAGGGTCTTTGTGTGAGGATAGAATCACAGCATCATCAGCATAGAGTATGATTTTTTCTGGGCAGGATTTAGGGAGGGAGTTTAGAAAGAGGCTGAACAGTAGTGGGCCTAGGATTGATCCTTGTGGAACTCCTGAGAGGACAGGTTTAGGGTCTGAGAGGATTCCAGATATTTTACAACCTGAGTGCTGGGCAAGGTAGCTTTTATCCAGGCACCAGAGCCCAAGGAGAGCCAGCGCCTGTAGTTGACTGACTAGTAGGCCATGGTGGACAGTGTCAAATGCCTTAATTAAATCAATAAACACAGTTCGGTGAGGAGTCCTTTGTCCAAGGCCTTGTGGATTACTTCTGAGAATTCGGCAAGAGCAGTGGTGGTGCTATGCCTTTTTTCTGAATCCATGTTGCTGATCACAAAGAATGTTATATTTCTCCAGGTAGTCTGTAAGCTGGTCAGCTACCATACGCTCAAGGGCCTTTGATAGGGGGTAGTATTGAAATTGGTCTATAGTTGCCAGGCAGAGACTTATCCCCACTTTGTGCACTGGGTGATTATACAGCCTTCCATATACTAGGGAATTTGCTAGAACAGAGGGAGAGATTGAATATTCTGGTGAGGGGGAGTAGAACTACATCCAGGGTAAGGGATAGTATTTTAAGGTCAAGAGAGTCACTGCTTGCCCTTGAATTAGATATAGCCTTCTTTACGTATTTATAAACTTCGTGTGCTTTCATTATTTTTAGATGGAAAGGTGGAGTGTTTGGAGAGGCAGTGGGGGATGTAGAGATATAGGGGCCTGCAGAAGCGAAGAAATCAGGCCGAGGACTCCGCTGAGGTCGGTGAAGGTCTCATTTAAGGAGGTTGCTATGACCATGGGGTCAAGGGTGGTAGTGCCTGCCACATTCATTACTAGTAGGAGAGGATTTGGACTGCTTACCGTGATATTTCTTAGATTATCCCAGAAAGATTTCCCTTTACCCCAGGTGTTAGAAGAGCAGTTTGAAGTAGTCACCTTGACTCGACGGGTCTCTTTAGTGCAGTAGTTTGGGCCTGTTTATATTTTAGGATGTCAGCCGGAGAGCGGAGTCTCTTGCTATAGCCCAGAGGTGGTCCCTTCCTTTGTGTAGTGCCATTAGTTTAGCAGTGAGCCATGGAGTTGAGAGTGCTTTCACTTTAGCGGCTTTTTAATAGGTGCGTATGAGTCTGAGCATTGAAGGTGTAGATAAAGTAGTTTAGAGCTTCATCGGCGTCTTAGCGATTGTAGATGGGAGACCAGTCTTTTGTCAAGATTTTCCTTGAGTGGAGTAAGGTTTCCAAACAGTAGTACTCTGCTAGTGATGGTTCTAGTGGGTGGTTTTCTAAACTTGTTTGACCAGGTACATATTATAGAGAGTGGTCGCTAAGAGAATCTGGGAGAACAGCAATATTATTTATCCGGCTGGGTGATTGGTGAGGATCCAATCTATTAATGTACTATTCCCATATTTATAGTTTTCCTATAGTGGGTGAATTGACCAGCTGAGTTGGGTTTGCTGCTAGGATTGCATCCTTAGTCGACCCTGTGTCTGGTGCAAGCCAGTTGATATTGAAGTCACCTAGTAGGAGGAGCTCTGCATCAGGAGGTTGAGATCTGACGAAATCTAGTACAGACTGTAGGCCAGGCCCAGGATCTTTAGGTAGGATGTAGACAGCAGCAACCGTGAGGACTTTGTTATGGGCACCAAGGAGAAGTTTGCTAGGGAGGAGCTGTAAGACAGAGTTGGTGGTGGTATAAGTAATGGAGAAGCAGTTGAGATATTCCTTTATGTAGATGGCACAGCCGCCACCCCTTTTTGACGTCCTATCCAGCCGGAAAATCTTGTAGCCTTGCAGACATATAGCATGGTCAGGGGTGCTAGGTGTCAGCCAAGTTTCAACAATGGCTAGAATATCAGGGTTATGCTGACTGACAAAAGTTTGTAGGGAGGCTAGTTTTGGTAGGAGACTACAAGTATTTAAGGTGACAAAAGTGAGTCCCCCCTCCATTTTGGCAGGCTTCTTTGTACTGTAGGAAATTGGGCCAGGATTAGGGTGGACACTTCCAGATATTAAGAGGAGGAGGAGTAGGAGTTTGAGGGTCCATTGTCATATTTCATAGTAGGTGGTAATCAACCTAGGGTTCTTTTGTGTTTTAGACCAGCACAGGCGCCTAGCATCCCAGTGTAATGTATCAACCAGGAATAGGTGCCAGGTTGCCCCCATGTAGTCATCACACTTGTTCATAATTAAACAGTCCATAGCTGGCTGGCGCCATTTATGCTTAAGGGGGAAGATTGCCATCGTGCCTGATGTTGGGTAATTAGCCAGGAGAACCAGAGTAGAGGGTAGTGAGGGATAGGAGGAGGTGGGTAGGTGGGTTAAGGTTGGCAGCACGGACGGGACTAGAAGAGAGAGAGAAGGACATGATTAAAGGGAGGCATAGTAGCTAGATGGGGAGGGCAGGAGGAGAGAAGAAGGAGGAAGGAAACAGGAGGTCTATAGAGCTAAAAAAACAGAGGAATGACACAGAGTGGTGCAGCTAGCAGAAATCTCTGAGGGGTAGCAGCTGCAGAGCAAACTCGGGAGAAGGAGTGGTTAAGCTACTGGTTCAGGATAGGATGTGAGGCAGTGGGCGGGTATTTAGAGCAAGGGGCGGTGACAAGCAGACTATTTAATAAAGGTTGGAGGGGGGAGGGGCGGCGGGCGTAAAATTTCGGCACTTAGCACTGAAAGTCAATGGGCTCCCAGCCCAGCTAAGCACCAAAGTCAGCCAGACCAATCAGAGATGATGTCTGGGGCCGGCGGCCAATCAGAGTGCAGCACAGAGCTCCGTTGGCCCAATAAGCTGCGATCTCAGCTTCCCAGCCTAGGAAGTCCTTACCGGTAATCTTGGCTGGGAGGCGGCTAGAGGAGGCGACGCTGGGCCGGTGGGTGAGAGCCAGGACCCACCTGACAGTAGCCACTTGGTCCCCAGCTAGCCCTCTCGGGCAAAAAGGCAGGTTAAGAGAGAGAGAGGATCAGGAGTGCGCGTATTAATCGGTGCAGTAGGCTGTGACGCAGTTTAACAGGTGTAGAAAGGGAGGAAGGAGATTAAGTCATAGGCTGTGAGGTAAGGGAGGAAACCAGAAATTGGAGAGGTGAGCATGAGAGGGACTGTAAGATGGGGGGGGGGAGTGGTAGTCAGAAACGATTCGGTATAGTGGATTGCTGGCACCAAGCAGGAGAGACAGGGGAGAGGGGGGTGGTAGCAGGAGTAGCAGGAGAAAGAGGGGCTAATGGAAGATTTGAGCTTCTGTTATACTTTTTTTTTTTTTTTTACTAAAAGCTTGCGGAGACACTTTTCGAGGCAGGGGACAGGTGCTTAAGGCTGCAGAGATAGTGGGGAGAACACAGAGAGTTTAAAAAGGGAGTGGCAGAGGTAGCAGTTTGATAGCGCCTCAAGAGAAGAGAGGATTTACACGCTGACACCCTCTGGAGGCTCGGGGAGGAGAGAGAGAGATAAAGTAAAATAGGTAGAGAGACAGAGCAAGCCCTTATACAACCATGAAATGAGCTGTACTACTTTAGCTAATACAATCAACAGGCATGAGGATGAGATCAAAACATTAAAACAGAAAGGAAAGAGCATTAAAACAGTTCATTTATGACAGGCTATCAGCTAAGCAGGAGTCTGATTAATCCAGTTTGGTATATAGGGAAAAAGCAGGCAGCGTTAACCAGGTTTAACAAGCTTAAGCACTTGCACAGTGTTACACAGGTTTAACAAGCTTAAAGCAAATGCACAGTAGAGCGATTTAAAAAATCTAAAAAGAAAACGTTTGGCAGTAACTGATAGTGGGTCATAGGTGGAAAACAGTAGTGGATGGCAAGAACTATCCGAAGTAATTAGGTTTGAGAGCTACAACTAGCAAAATTCCCCTGCCACAGTGGTATGGGGAAAGATAATAAGGGGGAGGGGGGAAGGTTTCTTTGGGGTTAAGGAGTGATTATTGTGTGGTCTTTAACATACTGCATCAAGTGTGTGACGTGAATACCTGTTGTTCTTTCTTTGTGTTTGTTTTTTCTTTCCTCTTTATTTTTGTACAATGTATTATGGTTTGTGATGATGTGATATCAATAAAAATTCCCTACTCTTTTCGATAAGTGCCATGGGATCTTTAACATCCACCTGAACTACCACCAATCCAGGCAGATGGGACCTCGGTTTAACGTCTCGTCTGGGTTCGGGGTGGTGCAGGCCCCCGTAACGGGGGTGTGCAGGGGGCAGAGCCCTCCACATAAATAAAGACTTGCTGCGTGCATTATATCATGCTGTTTTGGCAGCATGATATATGCATGCAGCATAATGTCTTGTGACATTACGACCCAGTGCCATTCATTGCAGGGTCATGTGCCGGAAAGGACACTGCTTCATCAGGCAACATCCAAGAAATAAAACAACTTATTCCATGAAAGTACAATGAAACACAGTTCACATCACACACACCACATTGCTGAACCTGCCAGAACAATGCATCAACTTCCACATTAAAGCATGGAGCCATGGAAGTACCCCAGAAAGGATCATACTTTCAGGATAGACATACTCCTGACAGCATACCACTATCAGGATACAACACTCACATTACAAAAAAAGGACTGATGAGCAAGATATATCAGGGATGCCATAAGCATACCACAGATATTGCAATTTCGTAGCCACAGAGGCCAGTAACTGTTCCCGCCCATAGCCAGTAACAGCAACCAACAACAGAGGAAGACAACAATGACAACATTAAATAAATAACTGAAAAACATGCACAGCATAACAGTTACCATATCTCCAGAAACAGTGCAACACCTAGCAATACTGTGGAATACAAGTAGTCCTGACAGGATCATCCTGTCAGAACACACACTTCACCTCACAGGACAATACTGGTCAACACGTTGCTTATGCCAGTAACATGACACAGACCTGCACAACATAAAAGTTAGCATATCTCCAGGAACAGTGCATCACCTAGTAATATTGCAGAATACATGTAGTCTTGACAGGATACTCCTGTCAGAAAACACACTTCACCTCATAGGACAATACTAGTCAGCACATTGCTTATTCCAGCAACGTGACACAGTCCTCAAACATTATTTATTTATTTGCTTTTGATAACCGGGTGGGTGCGCTAGGCATAGCAATGCCTACTTTCAGGCACGACCCGGGAGAGAACAATTTAAACAAAAACTTAGTACATACAATTGGGGTGCATGGGACGCAGCACATGCAGAAAACAGAGCAATAGAACGGGGTAAGACAAGTTTAACAGGTAATACAGCAACAAATACTGAATATACAGGTAATGCATTTCAAACACTTTGTAATATACAGGTAGGGCAAAAATAGTTTTGAGAAGATACAGGCAGTGCTAAAGAGATGGTGTACATTAAACAAGACAGTAAAAGCAAGTCTGAAACAGTAAAACAGTAAGACAGTTTAAGTGCCTGGTTGAGGTAGGTGAAAGAGCACAAGTAGAAGCAGGAGGAGTGGTGGAAGCCTGGATAAAGGGATTAGAGAGCGTTAGAAGGGTTGAAGTCAGAGAAAGATAAACATACTACAGTCATCCCACCTAACAAGCAACATTAACCATTACAAGAGATGTCCATTACAGCCAAAAAAACACTGTTTGTATCATAGACACCTAACAGAAGCAGTTCACGCATTAGTATTAGTTTACCAAATGCAGACACCAAGCATCTATTACATCAAAAAAAAAATGACAACTGAAACTAAACAAGATTGCTTACAGCACTGAAGCAAAAATAGAGATTTCAAATCACTGCACCACTGACGAGCTGCATATGAGATGGACAATATCAAAACCTGTCCTTCATGAGCACGATCTGAAATATAAAACAATAAATTAAATGAGTAACATGTCATTACAGTGCTGTAACATTAATACATTCAGACAACGAGCAGAACAGATGATCTGTGCCTCACTGAACAAAATGATCTCTGAGGCCAGACACTGAAGGAAAAAACATAAAATACCACATAACATTCAATAATTTGACATACAAATGATAAAAAGGGAATATTAAACTTGATGTCACTCACCCAGGCAATGCACACAAGTACTCTGACTAGAAATGGAAAAACTTCAGCAGCTTAGCCACAGAAAATTACACCAGCTTCACTACAAGGAGAAAAATAGCGTGAAAGGCTGCAATCCAGTACTCTGCACACTTCAAATGTTGGTACAGAAGCACAGGGTCCACATCTAGCCTATCAGAACAAACCATTCTCTAACCAATCACAGTAAAATACCAAATCAACCAATAGCTGAACAGCAGAACCGAACAGCAAAATGACAACAGGTATCAGCATTACTAAATATACCTTGTAACTGCTATATCTCTTACTCCTTCTTTATTCCTCATACTGTATAGGTACCTTTAATGCACCACAGGTGCTTAGTCTCGGTACCAGTAAATACCACAGATACATAGTCTCAGAACCAGTAAATATTACTCTGAGGTTCCCACTGGTCAATTAACTGCAGAGGCTCACTTTTCAGGTCCCCCCAAGCCTCCTTGTGTTTAATCTCCCTCCTACTGCTTTGTATGCCTATCTCATCCATTCATTTTCCTCCTCCATTTTTACCATCTGTTCCCTGCTCAAAAGGCATCACCAAATTCATTATCAATGTGTTGCTACTCTAGGTACCTGCCCATGTTCTCTAATAGTGTATTGACTGTCTGAGTAAGTTTAGCCCCATACTAGCCCAGTCACCTCTCCTTATGGGATTCTACTCCTCTGTAACCTGTAGTGCACATTATCTTATTCTGCATACTGTAGTAAATGATCTCATATTCTGTATACTGCAGTGAACATGTCTTACCCTGTATGAGCATTATCTCGTTACCCTCATGTATATTATACACACATTTAATGCTTTGAACTGTACTTGTATATGTATATACTATTCTGCACCTTATATAAAACCTATTATATGTATAAATAGGTCTAGACATATATGTATATATGTATTTTTGTCCTTCTATTGAGTATTTTATTGTTCTGGTCCACCTCGAAAATGAGTTTTTCTCAACGGTGTTTTGCCTGGTTAAATAAAGATTTGGTTGATTGATTGATTGATTGAGAACTGAAACAGCACCCAGCAAACACACAGCCAATAGCATTAGGGGACAACGTTTGACTGACAAACTACCAAATGAATAGCGATCTTCTCCTGTCAGGACAATTTGCTGACAGTAAAAGTTTATGGCACCTTCACTATCCTTGCTGTGTCAGACCTCTTATGATGGAGGGGCCTGGGCAGTTAAGGTTTTGACAATCCACCTTAGACAACAACACAAATTGGCCACAATTAAAAAATAGATCCCACCTTAGGGGTGGTACATAGTCACTCTAAGGACATACTCAGAATCCCAAAACTTTAATATGCGCTCCTATATGCACAGGGGGACACTCCCTCAACCACATCTATCTAGACCTTCATGGCGCATCTTACTCTCAGTTCCCTTACGTAGGAACAACGTAACTCTCTTATAACACACCTCCTCCCAGGAACTCATTAGTGTTTAACTATACTAAACTCCAGCTCTTAGAAATGGTAACAGCCTAGGCCTGGATGGGTATATAGATACATAGACACTGTCAGCAGATAAGGGCCTATGGCTCACCCAGTCTGCCCATTTGAGCTTGTAAGTTCCCTTTATGCTTTTCTAGAAGTCTGTTGCCCCTTACCCCTGACCTCCAGAATTCCGTTATATCTATCCCATGCATTCTTAAATCCCATGATTGTTTCAGCCTCCACCACTTTCTCTGGCAGGGTGTTCCACTTGTCCACCACTCTTTCTGTGAACAAATTCTTTCTTACGTTTCCTTTGAATTGCCTTCTCTCCAACTCAAACAGGGCCAAATTCTATAAGGCCACCCTTGATATCATACATAAACCACAGTTAAATACATTTTGAGAATGCCATACTACTGCCCAATGTTCAGTTAGCTGGCAGTACACCAATACATCTGCTATACTTAAACTACACAAAGATGCAACTTAGTGCAAATATTACCACCCTCTCTCAATTATAAAATTCAGATTATAAATTATTTATTAGTATATTTGCATACTGCCTAGATCTTATTCTTCCCAAAACTATTGACCCTGACCAGTCAGGCTTCATGTGCAGTAGACAAATGAAACCCATTACTCATTAACCACATTACCAGGCACCATATCCTCCTACTGATCCTATGTTTACATGCCCCAAACCATTTGACAGTGTAACCTGATAAGTTTTGCACCAAGATCTGCAACAGTTATTTTTCCCCCAGAAGAATTGCTGTCCCTTTAGATGGGGCAATACATGTCTCCATGGACCAGTCAAAGCTAAAAGCACCTACTCCACATGGTTTATGCTTACCAGAGGCACCTGCCAGGGTAGCCCTCTTTTCCCGTGCCTGTTTGCTGTATATGTGGAACCACTAGCTCAGTTCCTGCATCAAGTACTTGATATAGAAGGGCACAGGGCTGGGGATCATCTTAAGGTAGCATGCTGTATTATACAGATGGCCTGCTATGAATCACTATCCTGGAAAGCTTCCTCCCAGCCCTGACACACTGCCTACAAACCATGGACACCCTAGCAGGATGTAGAGTAAACAAAACGAAAACAGAAGTCTTCAAATCTATTTTCAACTGACCATCCTACTGAAGTCTGTTACCCTATAAATGGGTAGACACAATATCAAATATTTGGGGGGTGAAACTCTGCACAAACTTTGCTGACCTCTATAAATGCAACTACACAAACCTCATCAGAAGGGTACAAGAGGACCTCCAGAGATGGCACCCCCTGCCATTGACCCTCCTAAATAGGACACACTCAGAATGAACATACTTCTTAGGTACTTGAATTTCTTTCATGCACTCCCTATCTTACTGGCAAAATCTGAATTTCAGAAATGGAATAACTCCATCTCGCAATTTCTCTGGGGGGATGGGAGTGGATGGGGACCTCAGATAGCTTACAAAAAACTAAAGCTCTCCAAATCTAAGGGAGGCTTGGCACTCCTGGATTTCAAGCTATACTCTTTAGCAGCACAGATGAAATACATTTTGGCATAGACACCCCCCCCAGAGACAGATGTGTCCCCATGGGATTTAGAGCCAATCCTTTTCAGACATACAGACAAACACCCATCTACCCCTAGTTCACCCCATGTTCGGGCTGGATTACTGAAAATCTGGAGGCAATTTTGGACTAGAAACTTAAACAGAAATAGGTCATAAAGTAAACCAGCAATGGAGCTGAATTTTTCTCCAGCTAAGTTAAACCATGAATTCAAACAGGATGAGAAAAGGCCTTTCACACACCTTTCAGTTCTACGATAACGGTACTTTTAAAACGCTTGAGCAGCTAGTTACAGAGTTTCAGCTTGGCAAAATAGACCATTATTTTACCTTCAAATTAGAGTGTACCTAGGTGGCTGCATGGGCCTAGTTATAGAATAAAAGACCTTCCCACCCATATACATAAGCTAAATGTTACTGCTTATTCATTTAATTAAGAATGTGAGTCCTCACCCTTACCACTGAGCCCAACCCGTCCTTTCCCCAGGTACAGTGCGGCAGGTTACTGTCCTCATCTTACCTTCTTACTTTTGCACTTGCACCGTTCTTGTTACAGCATTGCACTTGTTTTGTTGTAACTGCATTCCCTGGACTGTATGATATTTGTATCTCACTTGTATTCCAGCATTCTCTGTGTACTGTGGTACCTTTCTGTAATCCTTTGTGTAGACACCTGACCCTTCTTAATCATGTTAACTGTGTTGTATAAATTGTATTGTATGTATTCAAATGTGCCATCTTCATGGTCTGGGTTGTGCCTGAAAATGGTCCATTGGATCAGTACATCTACCCGGTCAACAAATAAATAAACAAATGAAAATAAATATATGTCTTTTCCTCATTAATATTCTCCATGGCACATGGCCAGCACACTTTATCTTGATCTACTGCCAGACACTTTTGGGAGGTAAGAACACATCCACGGAGCATATTAAACTCCTCTGGGAGGCCAGACTTAGTATAGACAGATACAACCTAGACCACTATATGTCTTTGACAACATAAAGTAATGAGCTCCTATAATGGAGGGTGTTTATCTGTAAATCTAGTTCTGAATCCCATAAATAACTACCAAATTTCAGCTCACTAAAGGCTGTATGTGCTGGACAGCCTGTGGACAGAAGATTGCAGTCCATCCACATATACTATGGCCTTGCCCTTCCCTAAAAACTTATTGATCAGGAGTCTAGAGGGCAATAAAAGATAATTATAATTGCTTATGGGACATTAAGCCCCGAGACAGCACTGCCATTACAATATCCATCTCATATTAAGAAAAAACACTATGCATCACAAGGAATGCAATAAAATGCTATGGCTGCATCCCAACCCCACCCCCACACAGACCCCAGTGGGAAGACATAGTTTTAGATACTTAAAAATTAGAAAAACTGGCTGGACAACTTCAGAAAAAGCTACCTCAATTACACAATAGGTGAAACTATTGGCTTCTCTGTATAATGAAACAGAACAGATGTGGTACCTAGTTACAAAGAACCTAATGGGTAAGCAGATATGCTTACCAACTGCAGCTGGCTGGGCCAGACAGGCAACTTCAGCACCCCTGCGGGAAGACTCCATATTTACATTGTAATATCTTTGGTACCCCTCAAGGAGACAATTTGTGCTAACTCTCCTTACATGGCTTAATGTTTTTTTTTTTTTTTTTCCCTCTGGTCATGGTCTGGGGGGCCTCTCTCAGGCATCCTACCTACTCCTACCCGCCTGAAGTCCTCCTACCTGTGCTTCATCTCTCCCTCCTCCTCTGTCTATGATCAGCACCCCCGGCTTAACCCCTCGGGGTGGGGCCGCCCCTCCTCCATGGGCGCACTTAGAGACAGTCTCCAATGAGGGAGAGGACCCGGGTGGAGGAACCTGGAAGGCCAGGCAGGATAGACCCAGCCATGGGTGTGGGGCAGATGCTGTCGCCTACTCCCTCAGACCAGGGTTTTCCTTTGTTCTAGTGATCTCTCCTCCCCATGCGTGTGCACATCCCCGACGCTAGGTGCACGCAGCAACCCTTTTCTGCATCAGGGAACGCAGATTATGTGCAGCTGAGTGTGCTGCAGCACCTCCGGTCTCCACCAGGAGTCACTGGCATGCCGGGTGAACCCCGACCACCTCCCCCTGGGGAGGAGAGCAGCCCATCAGGTGCTCAATCATCACCCACCCTGCCGACCCCCGGCACCCAAGCTCGCTCCCGAACTCGGGTCGCCGGCATAGTGTGAGGTGTGGCATCCAGTGCCTCAACCCTCAGCACCACCGGGCCAGCTTACATGGCTTAATGTTGATTGTATAATAACCAAAAATAAGTCTACCCATGCTCTCTAACCTATAAAAGCTATACTGTATTATCACTGATGTACTACAAAAATTAAATACATTGCAAATGTGCAAAAAAGGGAAAAATAGCAGAGGAGGAGGAGGATCTAGGAATCTGAATAGCAGACAATTTAAAACAGTCAGCACAGTGCACATGAGCTGTGAGGAAGGAAAATAGGATGCTGGGGTGCACTGGTAGTGGGGTAAGAAGCAGAAGAAAAGAGATGATCCTTCCCCTGTACAGATCTCTAGTGCAGCCAGTTTTGAGTGCTGTGCGCATTTCTGAATGTCTGTACTCAGAAAATGACAGGGGGTTGAGGGGGTGCCAAGGAAGGCAACCAAATGATTTGGGGCAGCAAGCGAAGTCTACGTGGAGATGCTCGAGGACCAAAACATGTATACATTGGAGATCAGGATGGAGAAGGAACACATGACTAAGCATTTCAAGTCTCTCCAAGGGATAAACAATGTAGACATAGGAACATAGGAAAGTGTCAGCAGAAAAGGACCTTCAGGCCCACCTAGTCTGTCCATTTGCCTAGCACCAACTAGGCTTGCCCCTGATTCCTCCCCTCCTTTCAACAGCACCCTGTGTCTGTCCCAAGCCCTCTTGAACCCTCCCACTGAATTTTCACCTACCACTTCCCTAGGCAGCCCATTCCAGGTGTCTACTATCCTCTCAGTGAAGAAGTTCTTCCTGATGTTGCCCCTAAACCTGCCCCCCTCTAACTGAAGATTATGGCCCCTTTTTCTGGGACACTTCTTCAGTTGGAAGGAGGTTCTCAGTAGTCACTTTGTTTATTTCTTTGAGGTACTTGAAGGTCTCTATCATGTCTCCGCTTTCCCTCCTCAACTCCAGAGGGTACATGTCCAGGGCTCCCAGCCTCTCCTCATATGACAGGTGACTAAGCCCTTTTACCATCTTGGTTGCCCTCCTCTGCACCCGCTCCACCCTCTCCACATCCTTCTTTTGGTAAGGCCTCCAGAACTGGACCCCATATTCCAGATGAGGCCTGAGCAGTTGGGTGTACAGGGGAATCAGGACCTCCCTCTTCCTGCTGGTGTTCCCCCTCCCAATACAACCCACCATTCTGCTGGCTTTTGCCACCGCCCTACCGCACTGCCCGGCCACCTTCAAGTCCTAAAAGATGATGATGCCTAGGTCCCTGTCCTCCATGGTAACTGCTAGCAGCTTGCCCTCCAGCCTGTATTCCATTCTCCCATTTCTTCTACCCAGGTGCATGACTTTGCATTTCACCATATTGAGGGATAATCTCCACTTCCTGGCCCACTCCTCCAATGTTGCTAGGTCCCTCTGCATCTTTCCCACTCCATCCTGTATGTCCACTCTATTGCAGATTTTGACATCATCTGCAAACAGGCTCACTCTACTCTCAACCCCCTCTGCTATGTCATTTATATAGATGTTGAAAAGCAGGGGTCCCAGCACGACCCTTGGGGCACGCTGCTCATGACTGACAACTAACCCGAGGGGACCCCATTAACTAACACCACCTGCATTCTTCCTGCCAACCACATTTGCACCCACCCTGTAACCACCTTCCCTAGCGCCAGGTGCTCCATTTTGTGCATCAGCACACCATGCAGTAACGTATCAATGACCCTCTTGAAATCCAGATAGGCCACATCCAAGGACCCCCCCGATCCACCACCCTAGTCGTTCCATCAAAAAACCCGACCCGATTTGTCTGACAAGATCTGCCCTTGGTAAAGCCATGCTGACTTGGGTCAAGCAGACCAATTGCCTCCACGTAGTCTGTGATTCTGTCCTTGAGCAGTTTTTCCATGAGCTTACTGACCACTGATGTTGGACTCACTGGCCTGTAATTACTTAAGTCCTGCCTCCCCCCCCCTTATGTAGGAGTAACATATTCGTGCACTTCCAGTCCTTCAGGACTACCCGGTGTGCAAGGACTCATTGAATAGAGGGGTCAAGGGAGCCGTTAGCACCTCTACCAGCTCTCTCAACACCCTAGGGTGAATCTCATCTGGCCCAATGGCCTTGACCACCCTAAGGCCCCTAAGATCTTTTGAAATCTCTTCTTCCCGGAATGGTCCCACATCCACCCATACCCCCTCACTTCCCACTGGACCAATAACACCCCCCCCTTCCCTCGTGAATACTGTACTGAAGTAACTGTTCAGTAATTTAGCCTTCTCCTGGTCCCCCTCCACCTTTTCCCCTGTCTCAGCTAGCAGGCTAGGTACCCCAGTCCCACCCTTCCTCCATTCCCTGATATACCTAAAAAATGTCTTTTCCCCCTTCCTGACCCGCTTGGCTATACTCTCTTCCATTTTTGCTTTAGCCTGTCTGACCACCCTCCTGGCTTTCCTTTGCTTATCCTGGTATACCTCATGGTTCTGCTCACTCTGTGTGGTTTTGTACCCCCCAAATGCTTGTTTCTTGTCTCTGATGCTTTCCCCCACCTCCCTAGTGAACCGTAGTGGCCTCCTTATCCTCCTACTCTTGTTTACCTTCTTAGAGCAGTGGTCTCTGGCACCCATGATTGCCCCCTTAATCATGGCCCAAATATCTTCCACCCCCTGCCTTCCCCCACTCCCCCATTGCCTGATGAGTATACTCCCTCATCTTTCCAATATTGGCCTGTCCAAAATCCAGCACCCTCACCTTGGTCCGGTGGTGCGAGGCCAATGCGTGTATCATGAACCACACTGTGTCATGGTCACTACTACCCAGGCTATCCCCTACCGTTACCTCACCCACCCGGTCTCCATCTGTGAGCACCAGATCCAGCACCGCTCCCTCCCTGGTTGGTTCCTTGACCAGCTGGCTTAGGTGGGCTATTTGTAGGGAGTCCACAATTGATCTGCTTCTGGATGAGGTTATAGACAGGGATTGCCACTCCACATCCGGCAGATTCAGATCTCCCATCAGCAGCACCTCCCCCCTTGGCCACTATCCTTAGTATCTCCTTGACCATCTGGTTATCCACCTCTATTGTTTGCCCTGGTGGCCTATAAACTATTCCTGTGCACACCAACTTGCCCTTCCCTGTGGCCAGCGAGACCCATAGGGCATCAGTGTCCCCTCACCTGCCCTGTGTTTCTGAGGCCTGGATCCCCTCCCCCATGTAGAGTGCTACACAGCTCCCTCTCCTATCACCCCTGTCCTTCCTGAACAGCGTATAGCCTGGGCTGTTCATGTCCCATTCTTGTCTGTCATGAAACCAAGTCTCTGTAATTCCCACCAGGTTCAACTCCTCCACTGTCATAATCGCTGCCAGGTCTGGGACCTTGTTGCCCAGGCTTCTGGCACGTTGCCCTCCAGTAGTCGCTTTTCCTAGTCCCCACCTTCCCTATTCTAAAGGTCTTTTCTCCATGTGTGGAAGCTAAACCAGCCCCTGCTGGCTTGCCTGTCCTTTGTGGGAGGGGGAACAGCTGTCCCCCTTGCCGCGTAGGTGGAAGACTAGGTTTGCTGGCCAAGGCACCTAGCTTCACCTGAGCTCTTTCCTTCTAGGTTGCTTGAAAGGACAGAGCAAAGAACCTTACCAGAGCAAGGGAAAGGCTTAAGGATTCTTTTGGCTAGGCAGATTTATTGTGTGTTGTTATTTTTATTTTGTACTCACAGGGATTGTTACTGTTTGTTGCTAACATTTTATTGCTTTATTTTTCTCTGATACAAATTGTTGTTGCTGGGTATACCTTCTGCTGCATTATTACAGGGTGTGCCTAAAGGTGTGTGCTAACAGATTACTGCTGTAATCTTCTGATTCAAATTGTCTTTTGCAAGGTATATCTTCTGTTACTGCTTTATTTTTCTCTGTAGCAAAGTGTTTCTTACAGGGTATACCTTCTGTGAAATTATTACATGTGGTGCTTTACAGGTTTCACAGTTTAATCTATCATTAGGATAAGCTTTCAGGGCTACCACATTTGTTGCTGGCTGATTGTTTCTGCTCTTACCTACCTGTTTTTTTTTAATTTTTTTTATTTATTAAATTGTCGGATTACAAATACCTTTGAACAGAAACTGCTCGTTTACAAAGGTTCCACGTCAAAGGATGAGGGTCAACATACATACAGAGGTAGTAAAAGAATGCACAATAAACAACCAAAACAACTAAAAGAAAAAATAAAGATACTCAGTTATAACATACTTTGACATAATATTCATATAATGAGCAGCTTGAGTAGGCAGCTGGCTGCGGTAACAATAAGAGATAGAGGGCACCATAGACAGTTAGTATTGCAGGTGTGCGACCGGGAGAGGAAGTTGGTAGGCTAATGGGCCACTGTCTGATGGTGGTGGAAAATGTCTTGTACCAGTGGAGATGTGAAGCAGGAAAGGAGTCACAAGGAAGGCCCAGTGCCAGAGGGAATGAGACTGGGAAAGGGCGGGCTGTGAGACATGAGTGAGCTGGGAGGTGTTTAGAGAGATCTCTGTTCAGAGAAGCAGTCACATTGAGTGGTAGAGGTGAGGTAAAGTTTGAGATTCCTTTTGAAGGGTCCAAGTGTAGTAGAGGAAAGTGCTTCTTTATTGAGGGAATTGAACCATTGAGCAGCTCTATAGATAAAGGACCGCTAACCCATGGAGGTACGACATCTGGGAACCTGAAAGGTTAGAGATTGGGCACCACATGTTTGTTGAGTGCCACTGTAGGTAGTAAGGAGTGAGCTAACACCAGGTGGCATGAGACCAAGGAGAATCTTTTTGGTAAGTAAGCAGGTCTGGTATTGCATTCTGCTGCATAGGGTAGCCAGCTGGCCTGTGCATAGAGGTCACAGGTGTGAGTTTGTCGGGCTGCACCCGACAGTAGTCTGAGCTTTGTTGAGAGCAACTGAGATCCTGCGGGCACTTGTTGAGGCAGAGCCATGATGTGCAAGGCTGTAATCAATGATAGAGTGACAGAGCTGCAGGATGGCTAGTTTAGAGGGCATCCACTGGAGGCATACAGTGCTTGTGTTTGTGTAGTAGTCCAATCCGTATATTGGCGGTCTTGGCAACAGTGTCAATATGCCGAGTGTAGGAGAGGGTACTATCCAGTTTCTTTCATCCATGGTTCTTTTTCTGCAGGGGCAGGGTCCAGCCACCGCTCCCCATCCCCAACCACCCCTCACTACACTCCTTTTATAGGGTAGCACAGTCTTGATATTTCCTGAGGCAAATCAGGAAGGGGCGGATCAGTAGGGTATCTACACGGTGACCTCATTTACAGGGGTACAAGAAATTTAACTTGTTATAACAAGTTATACAAAAACAAACAAAACAAAACACAAAATCAAAGTTTTGCTTTCATTTTCTTCCTTCTAGTTACTCTGACCAGGTTATAAACCCAGCAACTTATCTGGAATGGATATCATTAACTGCAGGTACTGCGGAACACTTTTCAGAAGGGCAGTTTTACAGGATTTAGGAGCTGTCCTACATACTGTACCATTGGAGATCTAAGGGCTCAGCTCCAGGCAGCATGGGAAGAGATTGTGCACCTCAAATTGCATATTCAAGAGGAAATATATTATAAGAACCACCCGCCATTTCCCCAACATCCAACAGAAGCATCTCGACCGCAGAGGGTAGTTGGTCCGGGAAGTTGGCAGGTGGTTAGAAGGGGCAAATCGGTTGCCCCATCACTTGGTGCTCTCCAACATATTACCTTCACAAACCATATAAACACTACAAAGAGGTATCTGCCTCTGTCTCTGAAATTAAACAAAGGGGCAGAGGACACTGCAGCACAGGAGCTGGCACAACAAAACTCACCCAAAACAGGAACTAAAACAAAAAAATCAAAAAGGAAATCCAAAAAATTTCTGATCATAGGAGACTCCTTGATTTGGGAAGTTGATACCTATCTCCAGCCAGGGGTAATGGTCAGATGTCTGCCAGGTACGTCAGCATGGAGAGACACTGACCACATTGCTAAAACTGATCAGGAAGCTGGAGAAAACATTGATGTCCTGGTACACATAGGGACTAATGATCTCGCCAGCTGGTCAGTTGTGGAGACCAAGGAACACCTGACCAGGCTGGGTGACAAACTATCATCCATTTCATCCGGCATCTCCTTCTCTGAGATCCTGCCAGTCTGGGAGAGGGGGGCAGATGGACGGAAGGTCAGAGAAGGGGAGATAGGGGAACTAAACATGTGGCTCAAGGTCTGGTGCCAGGAAAAAGGACACAGATTTGTAGGGAACTGGCATAGTTTTGGGATTGAAAGTTCTTTAAATTTGATGGACTGTATCTGACTAAGGAGGTAGTCAGTGCATTGGGGTAGAAATTTCACATCTTTGCAGAGTATTTAAACTAGCAAATGGGGAGAGGGGTGCAGCATCCCATACGTCGAATGGGAAGAACACCCCTCCTCCCTCAGCTAGTGGTCAAACAGGGATTTAGCATGTTTGCAGTTCATTTGCATCATCAGGTAAGAAAAAAGGTCCAGCTCCCCACACGACACATAGGGGAAATGCCAGACCTCACCCAACAACTAACACACCAAAATCTGACCAATGGAAAATCATGTACACAAATGCTCACAGTCTGGGAAACAAGATCCCAGACCTGCAGGCAATAATGACAGAAGGCTAAACTGGACATAGTAGCAATTAGCGAGACGTGGTTTACCAGTAACCACGCTTGGGAGACTTCAGTACCTGCCAGTACTATCTGCCGAAGAGACCAAGGCAAAAAAGGGGGGCAGTGTAGCCCTGCATACAATGAAAATATCATAGCTACAGAAATTCAGAATACACATAAGGAGCCAGAAGAACTGTGGATCACCCTGGAAACAGGAAATGGGACAGCCATACAAACTGGGGTTGTCTACAGGCCCCCAGACCAGGGGGAGGACATAGACACATTACTGTTAGAAGATATACAAAACATGACAGCTAAAGGGGAGGTTCTGATAATGGGAGACTTCAACATGCCAGATACAGATTGGTCAATACCAGCAGGAACATCTGCCAGAACTGGACACATGGTGGATTCTCTGAAGGGGGAGGGCCTCAAACAACTGGTACAACAACCCACAAGAGACAGGGCTATCCTTGATCTAGTACTGACTAACAGGGGAAGGATCACAGATCTCCAGGTAGAAGGTCACCTGGGGGCCAGTGACCATCACATGGCATGATTCAATTTGGCAACGAGAACAAAATCAGCCCATTCCAAGGCAAAAATATGGGACTTCAGAGGAGCTGACTTTGATAAGATGACCAACAGAGTTAAGCTAGTCCTGGCAAAAAGAAATACATGTGAGGGGTTACAGGCAAAGTGGGCAAGCACTAAAGAGGCAATACTTGAAGCAACATCTGATTGTGTTAGAGAGAAAAGGAAGTGCAAAAGAAGAAGGAAACCACTTTGGTTCTCAAAAACAATAGCAGAAAAGGTCAGAGCCAAAAGGCTGGCCTTCAGGAAATATAAGGGAACGCAGCGGGATGGAGATAGGGAGGCATACCAAACTTTCCTAAGGGAAGCAGGGAAGGTAGTAAGGCAGGCAAAGGCTCAAACCGAGGAAATACTAGCACAAGCATTAATAGAAGGTGACAAGAATTTCTATAGATACATTAGTGAAAGGAGAAAGTCCACAGGGGGTATTGCTAAGATCAAAGGAGATAAGGGGGCATGTGAGGAGGAGGACCATGTAAAAGCATCTATCCTAAATAGATACTTCTGCTCAGTATTTACTGAAGAGAAGGTAGGGCAGGGCCCACAGCTCAGCACCACTGTCATGGGGTGGGGGGGAGGAGGTGTGCACAAGTCCCTTCACAAAGGAAAGGGTCCTACAAGAGCTCGAGAAGCTCAGGGTGGACAAGGCAATGGGTCCTGATGGCTTACATCCCAGGGTACTAGAGGAGCTTAGGGTGGAACTAGCAGAGCCATTATCAAAACTGTTTAGTGAGTCTCTGAGCACAGGAGAGGTCCCAGAAGACTGGAGTAGGGCTCATGTGATCCTGCTCCACAAGAGTGGTAGCAGGGAGGAGGCAGGGAACTACAGACCAGTCAGTCTTACCTCAGTAGTGGGCAAGATTATGGAGGCACTCCTTAAGGAAAGGATAGTGCAACACTTGGAATCCATAGGAGCACAGGATCCAAGACAGCATAGGTTTACAAAGGAAGGTCCTGTCAAACTAATCTTATAGATTTCTTTGACTGGGTAACCAGAGTGGTGGACCAAGGGGCAGTTGATGTCACCTACCTTGACTTCAGCAAAGCTTTTGATACTGTTCCATAGAAGATTGATTAATAAGCCGGGTAGGCTCGGGTGGGTCAGAAGTTGGTCAACTGGGTAGCAAACTGGTTGTCGGGCAGAAAACAGAGAGGTGGTAAACGTGTACAGTCAGAAGAGATGCAAGTCACAAGTGGGATACCCCAGGATCAGTCCTTGGGCTAGTCTCTTCAATATCTTCATCAGTGACATTGCAGATGGACTGAGGGTAAGGTTTGTCTGTTTGCAGATGACACCAAGATCTGTAACAGAGTAGATGATCCAGATGGGGTGGGCAAAATGAGAAGAGATCTGGATAAACTGGCAAAATGGTTGGAAGAACGGCAAATGGGGTTTAATGCAAAGAAGTGCAAGATCATGCACATAGGGAAGAGAAACACTGAAGACACCTATAGGCTGGGAGGAGAGTTGCTGGCAGTCACAAGGGAAGAAAGAGACTTGGTCATCATCATCACCGATGTTCTGAAATCATCCAAGCAGACCACTAAAGCAGTAGGTAAGGCTAGGGGGATGTTGGGGTGTATTAGTAGGGGTATCAAAAGTCATAACAGGGAGGTAATAATCCCTCTTTACAAGACACTGGTTGGGCACCATCTGGAGTACTGCATGCAGTACTGGAGGCCGCACCTTCACAAGGACATTAACCAAATTGAGGCAATCCAGAGAAGGGCAACCAAAATGGTGCAGGGACTGCATCAGAAAACATATGAGGACAGATTAACGGAGCTCAATATGTATACCCTACAGCAAAGGAGGGAGAGAGGTGATATGATCGAAACATTCAAACACCTTAAGGGCATTAACAAGGTGAAAGAGTCTAACATGTTTCAATATAAGAAAATTAGCAGGACAAGAGGAAACATCATGAGATTAGAGGGAGGCCGATTAAGGGGTAATGTGAGGAAGTTCTTTTTCACAGAAAGGGTGGTGGATTAATGGAATGGCCTACCTCAGGAAGTGGTGGATATGAATACAGTGCAGGGCTTCAAACAGGCATGGGATAGGCATAAGGGAGCAATCCAGATGAGTATGAATAGATAGGCCATTGACAGCGCAAAGGCCGATGGCACATTTATAAGGTAGAAAAAGAAATGGGCAGACTGGATGGGCCTTGCAGTCCTTATCTGCCATCAACTTCTATGTTTCTATGTTTCACTGTTCGGTATCACTTACCGCTACCCCCCCAGTGAATTGTATTGTACACTAAAGAACCTCTCCATTTTACACTTGAGCACCTCCTTGCCCTGTCTATTAAGGTGCAGCCTATCCGGGGCATAGAGGCTGTCATCCTGCCAGAGAGTCCACCACTGGCCCACCACCCCATAGCCCTTCTGTGCACACCATTCTGAGAGCCAGCCTTTGAACTCCACTATCCTTTGCTGCCATCCCTGCTAGCTCTAAAGGACTGGAAGCACCTCTGAGAACGCCACTGAACGAAAGTGCCGGTTATTACAGAACCGCAATAGGGCATCAAACCTCGCTTGCACTTCCATCAGGCTGTGTCCAGCTAGGTCATTTGTTCCCAAGTGGAACACCAGGTGGGTTCTCTTATCCTGCTGCTCCCCCCATGACGGGATATAGTGAATGACTTCTACAGTCATCATTCCTGGCAAGCAACTGACCCACACCTTGCCCCCCTTCCCCCCCCAGGTGATGTCCCTAACCATGGAGTCCCCTACAAGCATGACCTGATCCTCAATCTTGCTTGCCCCAGTACCACTATCTCCCTTTATGTCTGCTTCCACCACCAATTTGTTCCTATCCTCATCGTTGCCTTCAATGGCTCCAACCCCTGCCTTGCCCTCTGTGTCCTCAACCTTCTTGCAACCTGCTTTCCTGGTCACAGGAACCTTCTTTCTAACCCCTGGTCCACTTCTATTAGCTCCCTCAGTAGGACCCCCCCCCGGTGGTTGCCTTCCAGACCCTCCCTGGTGGACTCTGTGGTCCAAGCACCTCCCTTGATCATAAGCTCCCCTTGCCCCCTGTTAGCATCTGGCTAAATCTCCTGGGCCTGCATGGGCACCAGCTGCATTATGCCCGTTGTCACGTCCCATCCCCACTGAGATGTCATGTCACTCCCTTGTGCTCCCCGACCCCCTGTGCACCCCTTAGGTCGGGTCCTAATTGGGGTGCTCCCTGCACTTCCCCCTCAGCCCGCTAGGCCCCACTTGCCAACTCCCCTGTCCACAGAGTAATGCCCGCTGCCCCTACCTTCTTGTCCTCTACACTAACTTTGCCAATGTCCTTATCCTGCCCCCACATCTCCATCTTTTCCACCTCCAGCCCAGCTACTACCTCGTCCTCTTTGTCCCTTCCAAAAAGAAGTGGTGTGAATCTGTTTCTAACCTTTATGCCTAAATCCTTCCTATACCCTGAAGGTACACCCCTCCTTTAACTCCAGATTGCACACCCACTGCTCCTTGGCCCCCAACCATCTTCCAACAGCTGCTACTCTTCCCACCTATAGCCCCATCCCTTCCAGTGCCCTTCAGTGCTCCTAGCTCTCCAACTTCCCTGCCCTTGTTGCAATCTGAGTTACTGGCCAGAAGGGTGACCACTGGCCTGCCACTATGCTCCCCCCAGGCCCCTATCTCCACCTCCCCTACCTTGAAAACCCTGGTGTCCCTTCCCCCCTTCTGCCCATGAACCTTGGTGCAGCCTCAAGACCTACTGGACCCGATCCTCTACTCCCCTTCCAGCCCCCTCCCCACTTCAGACTGCCTCTGTCCTTCTCTGCCTTTCCCCCTAAGTACCACCTTAGCCTTAATAACTCCCCCCAAAGGTTAGTCATCTGGCGGCAGACCATACAACCTCCCATCCTCCAAGCCCAGTCCAGTATCATGGCGGACCCACATCCTGTACACCCCACCACCCTACCAAATATGCCAGCCCTAGTGGCTTGCAGCCCCTGCCATGCCCTTGCCTCCATCCTGTGAAGGCCCCACAGCAAGTTTAGTTACAGGCTTTGCACTCTCCCCCCACCCAAACTCTCAAACCCCGGATCAGAGTAAAGACCAAAACTTAGCAGAGTATTTGATGTAGCAAATACCCTACAGAGCCTAAGTTCAGCACCCACTCTTCACATATAACAAAGCTACCCCTTAGCAGAGCATGTGATGTAGCAGATACCCTATAAAGCCTAAGTTCAGCACCCACTCTTCACATATAACAAAGCTACCACTTAGGTAGTACTGTAATACTGTATTAACTCAGCACACAACTTCACCTATAACACATCTACCACTTAGGTAGTACTGTAATACACCCCCCCCCTCAGAGTCCTCCCCTTGGTGGTTCAAATGTTCATGTGTTCTAACAACCGCAGCCAATGTCTCTTCTCCCCTTGCCAGTCCTTTGATACTTAGTCCAGCAACCACTCCCCTCCCAGACTACCAGTCCAATCCAAGGTTGCCCCACCCCTTGCTGGCTCACCCAAATCCATTTAACATGGATGTGGTGTGGGGTTGGTGGGCAGGAGAAAAATCCCAAGCATTACGTAGACACGGTCGAATGGTTCGCAGTGAGTGGAAACATGGGCACGAGGAGGAACTCAGTGAGGCTGGTGTAAGGATGATTGCTTCAGAAAGGATGGCAAAAAGTGTTTCTTTGCAGAGAGTGTGCTGGAAAAGTGGACCAGGCTGCCAGAGGGTTGGTCTATTCCAAATCAGTGGTGGGATTGAAGTGACAGTGGGATAGACATATGAATCTGGTGAGGACAGTAGGAGAAAACAACATGGGGGGGGGGGAGAGGCAGTGAGTGACCTCTAGGTCATTTGCATCATACTATACTGTAGGTAAGCCTCGGCAGACCAGATGGGCCTGTGGGCCTTTTTGTGCCATCAGTGTCTATGTTTCTATGGAAAAGTAATCCTAGTTACCTATTGTGCGATACAGCATTTAGGGTGCTCCCCGTCTTAATGTGTAGTTCAAACCTAGCAGTGAAATTCACATACAGTAAGTTTCAGTTTTGTATCTGCAATTTGGCATCTTCACGAACTAATAAAGTGTAAGTCTGAGCAAAATGATCTGGCCACACACCAGCACATCTGTAGTCAGCCTCACACTCTGCATGCTGCTAGATAATGTTAAGCCCTTATCTTTTCTTCTAAATTAGCTGTTCTCTTGCAGCTCCATTTCAAAGTAGATGTATCATTTTAGCCTCAGACTCTGCTCCTGTGGGGAATGTAATTTTAATTTGGAGCTCCTTTTCCATTCAGTAAAGAAATTTAATTTTAATTTGGAGCCTGACTCCAGTGGGCAAATTACATTTCAGCTTTGACCATGTGTTGTGCCAGCAGGGAAATAAAGTTTTATCTCCAACTGCACCCCTCATTAATGGAGAAAGAAAATTATAAGTCAAAGTTTTGCTTAGCAAGGAAGTTCTGTATAATTGTAACTGCTCTTCTACAGAAGGAAATTGCATTTGAACTTGCAGTCTCTTTTTTTTCATCATATAAAGAAGCAAAGTAACACTCCAAGCAGCTGGTTACCAGGAAAGTACTGTCTTTGTCTATTTCGCGCCCCATAAACTATTTGTGCATTATCTCAAAATTTTACAATTTGTGACTGTTCTGCCTGCCGCCTATCTGCTTGTCTTTTTGTCTATCTAGTACTATAGTGAGCTTGGGCTTAATACTAATTATTCTACAAGTGAGCAACCAGTAAGTCAGACTACAGACCTACTGGACAGGTCATCCCCACCCATAACCTCATAGATGACCTTTTAGATGAACTTTACTGCATGCTATTTCCTGCCTTCTCATTGGCTCACTAGTTTAACTGCACAGTAAGGCAGTCCCCCACAAGTAGCCATACTAATTCTTTTTCCCAATAAAAGAAAATACCCCCCAAAAAATCCACAAACAAAATCATAAAATAATACGAATATTTACTTAAACAAGAAAAGTTTCAATGACGTTCACAAAAGAACTGGGTGAACCTGGGAAAAAAATGGATCCCCACTCTGTAAACACCAAAGCCAGATCAATGTTTCACCTATACATCGAAACAGAAAAGGACTATTGGTCCATCTAGTCTGCCCTGTTATTCCCTATCCTATCCTGAGACCTACTATTTAGACAGGGATTTATACTTCTCCTCCTCTTCCCCCTTGCCCCCTGCCTTACCTCTACCCCCTGAGTAACTATTAAACCCTTAACTCTGTCCCAGTAGTGCTTGAAACCATTAATGGTTTTGGCAGGTGCCACATCAGCCAGTAGGCTGTTCCACGGCTCAACCACTCTCTCTTTGTAAAATAAATCTCCCCCACATTGCATCCAGTGCTGCTGCACAGTTATCCCGTATTTGATTCTAGAAACAGGTTCTGCTTTACAGTTCTGTACTGTGCATAGTAAACCCCCAGCATCTCCATAGAGGCCGCTAGTCAATAAGAATCTGTTTATATAAAATCAGATCTAAAAATCCTATTATATCATTGGTTGTATAACTGTGCATGGTATCATATTCCTCGATCGCCTTTATCACATGGAACCCTGTGCATTATGTAAGCAATACACAGGCTAGACACAAATGCAGGAGCACACTTCCAGGCTGGGGACATCGACCGAGAGGCTGCAAGAGGTAATTACCTTCAGCCTCTTGCACAGCTTGTTTGCTGGGGGTGTTAGCCCATTGATGCTACATGTTGACTGCCCCACCCACCCAAGCCTGACTCTCCACTTATAGCCCTCTTCTGGTTACATGACTTCCTGTAGCTTTTGGTACTAAGTCCCCACTTTTCCACCTGCAAGTTATACACACCAGCCACCAGGGGGTTTTCCTCCTTCCCTGCCTGCAGACCTCCCTGCTCCTCTCTATCAGCCTCCTCCTATCTATACACTGTTGGCACTCTAAGTCCATCCACAACTTTACTACTCCTTAGTCAACACCACTATTCTCAGTTGCATTCATCCCCTTCCTCCCTCTCAGAACCCCCCCTACTTCTGTCATCCCACTTGACACCACTAAGAATTGCTAGCGTGCACCCCTTTTTCCAGCCTGACACCCTTGTCTCTGACCTGCCACCAGTGCTTCACACAGCCCAATACCACCCACTAGCCAGCGTATCAGGAGTCCCCCCTACCCTAGGATCAAATCTGGCACCCTGTGCACCAGAGTCCACAACCCTACCGCTGGACCACAGGGACTCCCTCTCACAGTGTATGCAACAGACCCCCTCTAATTATCCTCCTCACAAAAGCCCCCTGCTATCCATAGCCAGCCACACCCACCTCACCACTATGACTCCATTACTGCTTCTGTTCCTCTCTCTCCTCACATCATATGCACCCCGCCCCACCATGGCCCCAGATCCACTGCTGCTCCAAACTCTCAACCACAGCCGCAGCTCCTGCACACTAACTACCCCAATATATGCCCTACCACTTCTACCCATGCATACCCCACTGCAGCTGTCCTACACCAGCTCACCCTGGACCATGATATGCTCAGCCATTCCCACCCTGCAATCGCTCACCATTCCATGTACACTGAACATACAAGGATCCCACGGTCACACAACCAAATGGATATACAGACACAGGCCCCTCCTCACAATAATTTCTCTGCTCCTCCTTCTATCTGGAAATATCCACCCCAACTGAGGCCCAAGGCCCACCAACATGCAGCAATGGCTGACAGTCACTGGCCTCCGCATAGGCTCTATGAATATTTGCAGCATACTGAAAAAGATAGCTGCTCTCCAGTACTGGCACCAGCCAGACATCCTTGCACTAGTGGAAACCTGGTTATCCAAGGCCACCCCTGACTCCGCCATCTCTTTTCCCTGCTACTCATTATTCAGGCTGGACAGAGTGGGAAAGCAAGGTGGTGGCTGTACAATACTGTATATACTAGACACACTTTGCTGGCCCAGGCCCTACCCCCACCTAATCTTGACCACGGTGCCCAGGCACTATCTCTAAAGATCACCCCTGATCCTTCCAAGGCCCCCTCTTATACTCACGGCAGCATATCCCTCCCTGCAAGCAAACCCATGCCCTCAACACACTTACTGAGTACATTGCAACCTTTCGCCACAAGTCTGAGCACATACTACTTGGGGACCTCAACCTTAACTGGCTTAGCAATGTGAATGCCTCTTCATTTGACATGCTCACAGCGCTCAACCTACATCAGTTAGTAACTAAACCCACTAAATACAACCCAACCACTGGCACACATACTGTATTGGACATCACACTTACAAACCAGCCCCACAAAATCAAGGACATTGAAGTCCTACCAAACTCTTTTAGTGACCACTCCCCAGTGACCTGCACATGGTCAGGCCAACTATTGGCTCACCCCCCTTTCCACCACACTCCGGCGCCACCTCCACCCAGGCAAATTCTCAGCATTTAAGTGGCACCTGGCTCAATGGGACTGGTCAAAAATTTCCCAAGCCAACAGCATTGATGCGGCTCTCACCTACTATTACAACTTTTTCACCTGGGCCTGTGATATCTTTGTCTCTCTAAAAAAGTCACACTCCAAAAAAGCAAACTGCACCGTGGATAACACCATCCCTTCTCCATCAGCTCAAAAGCCGAGATGACCTATGGCACAAGGCCAATGGCTCTGGCAAACCTGCTGACAGGCAAGCCTACAGAGCTGCTCGGAACAAATGTACCTGGGCTATTTGCAAGGTGAAAGCCGAACACTACAGAGCCACCCTAACTGCCTCCTGGGGCTCATCCTGCAAGTTCTGGGACAACATAAAAACCCTAAATGGCAAATCTCAGGTGCCACCCCCTTCCCTTCCCTAGATTGCAACTAAGGGATCTGTTACCACTGACCTAAAGGAAATTGCCAATGCACTCAATGACAGCTTTACTGACCTAATCGCTGTTCTCCCCCCAAAACTTTTTTGACCCCATACCCACCCCTGATCCCCCTGCCTCCTTCGGCCACCTTTCTACCTCCGAGCCATCTCCGCCCAGGAAGCTAGGCTCTACCTAGCTAAGGCCCTGAATGGAACCAGCCCCTTAAATGACCCACTTGACATTAAGCTCCTCTGCCTGGCGTTGGATGTGCTTCTTGCCCCACTCACCAGCCTCCTGAACTGCTCCCTTTTCCTAGGTCAGTTCCCCATGGCCTGGAAGACTACAGTCATTACACCCATCCTCAAAGAAGTGGACCCCCTAACACCTGGAAACTATCGTCCAATTTCCATTCTGCTCCCGCTGTCAAAAGTGCTAGAAAAAATTGTGGCAGAGCAGCTCACAAACTACCTTGGAGCACATAATCTACTCTGCAAAAAACAACATTGGTTCTGGGCTGGGCACAGCACCACCACGGCCCTCCTAGAATTCTCAAACCACATACACTCTGTCCTTGACAAAGGCCACATTGCAGGGTCCATGTTCATAGACCTGTCCTAGGCCTTTGACACGGTCAGTCACCCCATCCTACTAAACTCCCTCCTCAAACTGGGGTTCTCACAGGGACTCCTGGACTGGCTCACTAGTTACCTGTCAGCCAGGTCACAGTGTGTATGGATAAATAACGTGGTTTCCTGCATGCACCCAATCCGCTCTGTAGTTCCGCAGGGCTCCATCCTAGGCCCCTGTTTTTTAGCCTCTTCATAAATGCAGGCCCTGCCTCATGCACTGAGAAAATCATCCTATACGCAGATGATGCCATCATCTGCACCTCTCACAACAGCCCAACCAACTTGCAGGCCACACTCCAAAACGCCTTCAGTCAAACTGAGCAGTGGTTTGGTGCGCACAGGCTGGTCATGAATCTAAAAAAGACTAAGGCCCTGTTATTTGCACACCACCAAGGCAAGCTAAAAAATGCCCAGCAACAAATCCAAGCTTAGGTCACGCTACACACTAGGGGTTATCTTCGACTGTGCCCTCACTTTCCACATGCACCTCAGCACCCTCGCATCTGCCACCAATGCACGCATTGGCCTCCTCTGTTGCCACAATGATTGTCTGCCACCAGAAGCCCTAAAACTATCAATCACCTCCTCTGTAATGTCCCTGATTGTCTATGGGCTACTGGTCTATGCTGCAGCCGATGCCACAGCCATCAGTAAAATAAAAGTGATGTTTAACAAAGCCTACAGGCTACTCACTGGTGCGGACCAGATGACACACACATGCACCCTGCACTCCCTCACCCAGATCCTTAACTTCGATGAGAGGGTCCAGTACCAGGCCTGCCTCATGGCCAAAAAATCCCTGCTGGGCCTGACCCCCGAGGACTATCTGGCTCCCTGACCTCCACCACCTCAGCTGTGAACACCTGAAGCTCCGCCACAGCTGCATTGGCTATTCCCAGAGTATGGACAACACTAGCCCAGAGATCCTTCCTTGTCAGGGCTCCCACCAGGTCTTGGAATTGAACTGAGCTGGTCCCGCTGCCTGTTCTAGGACTGGGTGAAGATGTGTGTGGATCTTTTGGTTTTTGTTACTTACATCTCAATCTGCCGAAACCACGATGTCAGTGTAAATAATCCATTTTCTGCTCATGATTGGTAAGTTGCCCAGAGTGCATTTCCCTATCCAACAAGCAAGTGAACAACTAATATAAGGTTTGATATAGAACAGAAATGAATTTTGCAGGAGTGCCAACATGAACTGTGAAGCAGCAGGCATGCCACCAGCATGACATTGTGCTGTGTGTTTTAAAATAAAGCATGCCCTGTTCAGTGTGCTGCCAGCAAACTGGTGTGATGGCTTCTGTTTTCCTCTCGGTGGGGGAAAGAGAGAGAGAGAGAATATGAAAGTTTGGTTTGTGGGGACTGGGAGTTCATTTGTTGGGGGGAAGTATCAAAGTGTGACAGGGAATGAATGTGGTCACTAGAAGAGAAGGGCAATGCAAGTATGGAGCAATGAGCGCAGACTCTCAATTCAGTTGTGTGCATGAGCCAAGCTTCAATTTAAAACAAAAAAATGCAGTTTATCTTCAGAGCTGTTTTAGTGGTGATGTGCAGTCTTGCAAGAAGTCTGGCAATAAACTTCTTTATGTGTGTTTGTGTGTGTTAAGTGTTTGGGGGGCAGGTCGTATGGCAGACTGCATGTGTGAGGGAAGTGTGTGGACTGATTCCTTCTGATGTGTAATTTGTGAACAGGTCACATGGCTGCTGGACCTTGATACAGTGATGTTGTGCTGGGATAATATCACTGTGCAAGAAGGCTACTAACCAATCAGATTGTCGGAATCCCTTTCTGCCATTGTATAATTTGTACTCAAACCAGTACAGGCAATTTTAATGAAAATGTGTTCAAAACTGTTGAACCTGCCAGCTTTTCTGGTGGGTGGGGTAGATGTCTCCTGAAAACACCCATACATAATTGAATTTATGTACTTTTATAAACTTCCAGAATTTATTTAAGCAATTTGGGTCTGCTTCTGCTTACAATATGTAACTATGTTTTTCCACCTTTCCTCCCTTTGTTGACATTATTGCCTCCTTTCCTCACCCTGTTTCTTCCTCACTCTGTCTTTTTTCTTTGCCTTTCCCCACATTCCTTTTTTTTTTTCTGGTACAACATGCTGGGCAAGGTAATTTTCTGTTGTCTCTATAACGCTGTTAGATTTGCAGATTTTTTAGAGTTTATGGTAATTTTACCTTTTTGCACAGTAGAAATCCCTCATTTAAATGTTAATATGCTGCAACTCGTAGAGCTCACTAGGCACTAGCCATAGGGCTTGTTCCAGCATAGCTGGACTGTCTTGAGGACATAGTCTTACTCGGTATATTCATTGTTAGAGTTATTTGAACTCAGGTGCCAAAACTCCCTTATGTGAAGTATTTTGTGTATGTGTGAAGACTGAATGCATTTAAATATAATTTGTATTGCATGTCAATCTTGTCAGTGAATTTGTGAGGCAAACCAGAGTTAACCTTTAATTTAAAGAGTGTATTCTCACTTTCTGGGAGATACTTTGTGTTGTTTGGGACTAGCCCGTCCAGATTATGCACCACCCTATATCCCATTTGCGCTGGTTTGTACTTTCTGAATCACTTTTCCCACATTCAACAAATGGAATATGTACTGTTGAATGAAGGGATTCAAAATTCTGCATAATGGCACTGGCAGAATAGTCCTCTTCCAGCATAGTATACACACACACACACACACACCTCCTCAAGGTCTCATGTGGAGCCATAACCACAGTGTTATTTCTGGTAGGGTAAACAGCATATATTTCCCTGATAAGCAGGTAAAGATATGAGGACTTTTCATGGTCAGCAAAGGAACACAAGAAAGAATCCTGAAAACGATAATTCATTTTTCTAATTTGTTTATGTATGTAAGATAGGCAGAGTTGGAGTCCAGCAACCTGTGCCTGCAACCCACAGAGGTTAGTACATATGGGGCAGCCTCCTAATCTCCTGCAGGTCTCCCAAAAGACTTTGGCACCACAACCATTGCACTGCACCACTCCCATGGTCATTACTTTCCTTTGCTTAGTATCTATGTAAGTTCTCTTTACACTTTTACCTCCTTCCTACTCCCGTGGTACTTCTACCTCGCTCTTTTACTTCCCTAGAACTAATTTGTTACATGACCTTCGAGTGTCTCCTGCTTTCCCTTTTTGTAACCCTCCTACCTGTTCCTACTTTTTCCTGGCAGTCTACTGCACCTTTTTCTGTGGATACAGACTGTAGCTACCTGTCTCCTAGCACAGTGTACAGCAAGCAGTTATGGATTACCTCCTGAGTTTCTCTGGTGTCCCATCTGCAGTCTCCTGTGGACATGTGGTCTTCCTGCAGATTACCTGTAGAGGCTCCAGGGCAAAAGCTTCACTCTTGCTCTGTGTCAGTTATGTGATGGGACATGTGGGTGTTACTCCTTTTGTCTCCCGTTCCTGCTTCCTGCTTCCCCTCCACCCCGAGTGCTTGTCTCCTGTAAACCTGCATCATCTCCTCCCCCTATCACACACCTGTTTCACAGAGTGTAATTAACCACTCAATCCACAAAAGACTGCAAATATTCTCCCACCTAGGTCCCCCTCCCTGGCTAATAAGAGCTTCAGAAATTTAAAGAACATCCCCCAAAACAGTGATCCCGAAAAACCCTTACTTCTGCCTACTCACACAGACCTGTTAAGTATGAACCGAATTAAATGAAGTGAAATAAATTACCCTCCTTGCTTTAAGTTAGCTGGTCTGTTCTGTTCTCCCTTCCACCCAGTACTCCCTGACAGGATCCACAGCTAACTTCTGCTTTTATATAGAAACATACAAACATAGAATCTGTCAGTTGATAAGGACCGTACGGCCCACCTAGTCTGCCCATTTCCCTACTCTCTGCTCCAGCCCCAGATCCTATTTGATCTGCGGCTCTCCTACTGTGCAAATCTCCTGGGTACCTTAATGTCTATCCCATGCACTCTCGAACCCCTGTATTGTTTTCACCCCCACCACTTCTGCTGGAGGGCTATTCCACTGCTCCACCACCCTTTCAGTGAAAAAGTACTTCCTAACATTACCCCTGAGCCTTCCACCCTTCAGCCTCATATCATGCCCCCTTGTTCTTGTGCAGTTTTCTCTGAAACATGCTTTCCACCTGTACCCTGTTTATTACCCTAAGGTACTTGAACGTCTCTATCATATCTCCCCTCTCCCTTCTTTTCTCCAGTAAATAGATATTAGGGTCCTTAAGTCTTTCCTCGGAGGGATTGTGGTGCAGTCCATGTACCATCTTCGTTGCCCTTCTCTGGACTGCCTCTGTTTTGTCAATGTCCTTCTGTAGATGTGGTCTCCAGAACCGGACACAGTACTCCAGCTGGTCCTCACCAGTAATCTGGACAGTGGCATCACCACCTCTTTCCTCCTGCTTGTTATGCCCCTCCCAATGCACACCAGCATTCTGTTTGCTTGCCCCACTGACTTTTCACACTGTTTGGTCACCTTCAGGTCAGCAGATATGATAACCCCCTGGTCTCTCTCCTGACTTGTGGTGGCTGGAATTTCCTCACCCATCATGTACTCCTCCCTTGGATTCCTGTAACTGAAGTGCATGATCTTGCACTTTTAAGCACTGAATCTCAACTGCCGAACACCCAACCACTCCCCTGATAGGCTTAGGTCCTTTCTCATTTTTTCCACCTCCTCCAGTGTGTCTACTCTGTTGCAGATCTTGGTGTCGTCAGCAAAGAAGCACACCTTTCCCTCTAGATGCTCGGCAATGTCACTAATGAAGACATTGACTAGGACTGGACCCAGCACTGACCACTGTGGCACCTGACTGGCCACCTCCCTCTACTCAGATTTCATGCCATTTACCACCACCCTCTGAGTCCTGTCCCTTAGCCAATTCCCAACCCACTTTACCACCATAGAACCCACTCCCAGGCTCCCCAATTTATTTAGTAATCTCCTATGCGGGACAGTGTCGAAGGCCTTGCTGAAATCCAGGTAGGCCACATCCACCACCTCTCTCTGATCTACCACCCTGGTTACCCAGTCAAAGAAATCTATAAGATTTGTCTGACAGGACCTTCCCACTGAGAATCTATGCTGCCTTGGATCTTGTGCCCCTCTATCCTCCAGAAACTTCACAATAATCTCCTTCAGTAAGGACTTAGTAATGGCTTCCCCACTCCTGAGGTCAGGCTTACAAGTATGTAATTGCTTGCCTCCCTTTCATAGAAACATAGAAAAATAGACTCTGACTGCAGATAAGGACTGCTTGGCCCACCTAGTCTGCCCATTTCCCTACCTACTGGATAAGCTGCAGATCCTAGTTAACCAACAGCCTACTTCTTCCTACCCCCCACCAGAATTGCCTTATGTCTGTCCCATGCATTCTTGAATTCCTTCACTGTTTTTGACCCCATGACCTCCTCAGAAAGGCCATTCCATGCATCCATCACTCTCTTCATAAAAAAATACTTCCTCACATTCTCTGTGAGCCGTTTTCCGTCTGTCTTCAGATTGTGTCCCTCTGTTATTGCACATCTCTTTTTCTGAAAGATGCTACCCTCTTTGACTTTGTTGATTCCCTTGAGGTACTTGAAAGTTTCTATCATGTCCCTCCTCTCCCTCCTTTCCTCAAGGGTAAACATATTAAGCTCCTTTAGTCTCTCTTCATGTGGCTTCTGTTGCACACCCTGCACAATTTCAGTTGCCCTCTTCTGGACTTCCTACATCCCGTCTATGTCCTTGTGGAGATGGGATCTGCAGAACTGCATGCAGTACTCCAGATGGGTTCTCACCAACTGTCTGTACAGAGAGATAACAACTTATTTTTTTCTACTTGTGATGCCTTTCCCTATACATCCCAGTATTCCCCAAGCCATTCTTACTGCCTTCTCACATTGCTTGTTTAGCTATAGATTAACTGCTATGACTAGCCCCAGGTCCCTTTCCATTTTTGTTAATAATACCCCCACATTGTGTACTCTTCCCCTAGGTTTTTGTTTGCCAGGTGCATTACTTTGCACTTCTTTGCATTGAATCTAAGCTGCCATACTTTTGACCATTCCTCCAACCTTGCCAAGTCCCTTCTCATCCTTTTCACCCTGCTCTTGTGTATCAACACTGTTGCAGATCTTTGTGTCATCAGCAAAGAGGCATACTTTTTCTTCCAGTCCCTCTGCAATGTCACTTATAAAGACGTTAAAAAGGACTAGACCCAGTACTGAACCCTGCAGTACCCTGTTAGTAACCCCCCCTTTCTTCAGAGTGGACTCCCTTTTACTATTACCCTCTATGTCCTGTTGTCCAGGCAATTTTTTACCCAGACTACAACCATGGGACCCACTTCACCACCCTGGGACCCAATCTCAGGCTGGCTAATTTGTTTATTAATCTTTTGTGTAGGACTATGTCAAATGTCTTGCCAAAGTCTAGTTAGGTCACGTCCATAGCCCATCCCTGGACTACTACTACTTTGGTCACCCAGTCAAAGAAATCTATTAGATTTGTCTGACATGACCTTCCCACTATAAATCCATGCTGCCTTGAGTCCTGTGCCCTGCTGGCCTCTAGGTACTCAACAGTTCTTTCTTTCAGAAGTGATTCCATCATTTTCCCTACCACTGAGGTCAAGTTAACAAGTCTGTAGTTTCCTGCCTCTGCTTTGCTCCCACTTTTGTGAAGCAGAATCACATCCACCCTTCTCCAGTCCTTAGGTACCACACCATCCTCCCATGATTTGTTAAAAAGGATAGTCAGTGGTGTCACTGGTTTCCCCATTAGTTCTTTTAGAATTCTGGGGTGAATCCCGTCAAGCCCCATTGCTTTGTCCACCTTCAGTTTTAGGAGTTCTTTCAGAACCCTTTCTTCTGTGAAAGGACTGGTATTGACCCCCTCCAGAGTGCTTCTATTGATTGGATTAGGTACCTCCTCTCCCCTCTTCTTTTGTGAATACTGAGCAGAAATATTCATTCAGTGTCCCTGCTTTTTCACTGTCCTCTTCCCACCCACCTCCCTTTATTAAGCTCTCACTATCCCTCCCTTGGTCTTTCTTAGCTCTCTAATGTACCTATAAAAGATTTAATCTGCCTTCTTAACCAAGTTGGCTATCTTTTCCTCTTTTTGGGCCTTTGCTATTCTGACTGCCTTCCCTGCTTCCTACTACTTTAACTGGTACTGTTCTCTATCTTGCTCTTTCTGTGTTTCCTTATTCTTCCTGAATGTTATCTTTTTCTCCCTAACCTTCCCCACCACCTCTTTTGAGAACCATTGTGTTTTTTTCTTTCATTTTGATTTGTTTATTTACTTCACATGAAGACTTGTTGCCTCCATGATGGAAGTTTTGATGTTTCCCCATTGTTCCTCCACCCCTCCTTCTTTCCTGTTTGCTAGTGCTTTTCCGTGGCACTCTCCCATTTTGACAAAGTCAGCCCTCCTAAAGTCCAGTACCCTTACTTTTGTATGGCTTGATTTTGTGGCTGTGTTTATCGTGAACCACATTGTTTGGTGGTCACTTGATCCCAGATGGCTACCCACTTCTAGATCTAAGATCCTCTATTCGTCCTCATTTGAGAGTACTAGGTCTAGGATTGCTCCCTCCTGAGTGGGTACCAACACTAGCTGTCTGAGGCATGCCCCCTGTACGGCATCGAGAATGACCCTGCTCTTGGATGTGGCTGCAGCAAAGGTGCTCCAGTTAACATCTGGCATATTCAGGTCCCCCATCAACAATATCTCCCCTTTTTCTGCCATCCTAAGGATGCCTTCTATCATTTCCTTGTCCATTTCCTCCTCCTGAGATGGGGGTTTGTATACACCCCCCATGCAGACTGTGGTGCCATTTCCTGTCTCCAGGGTGATCCACAGTGCCTTCTCTCCTCCTTGTTTACCCTTTAGTTCCGTTGCTTTGATTCCTTCCCTTATGTAGAGGGCTACTCCTCCTCATCTTCTACCCTCCCTGTCCCTCATGTAGATTGTGTACCCTGGTATGGTGACATCCCAGTCATGGTTCTCTGTGTACCATGTTTCTGTGACTGCCACGATATCCAGGCATCCCTCTTCCATCAAAGCCACCAGTTCAGGGAGCTTGTTACCTAGACTACAGGCATTGGTACTTCTTAACTTCCATTTTTTTATATGGTCTTACCCCTTTTTGCCCCATCCCTGTCCTTACTGCCTTTGCCTTTTTCTCCATTTACCCCTGCCCTTCTCCCTATCAACTTCTATATAATGGTGTTTACCTCACTAACTACCCTAGTTTTTTTGGGGGGAGCTAGGATTTCCCTGCTCCTTTTCAGTGCCTCCCCTCTTGGCTAGTTTAAATGCTTGCCAATGAAGCATTTAAACCTATCATCTAGGATCCTGGTTTGGTGCCCCTCCTAGACAGGTGCAGACTATCTCAGCAGTGTAGGCCTGCATCCCTCCAGGTGGACCCCCAGTCCCCAATGAAGCCAAAACCCTGAGTTCTGCATCAGTTTTTCAACCATTGATTGAATCCCATGGTGTGGAGAACCCTAGCCTTACTCATGCCATAGGCAGGCAGCAACTCCAAGAAGGTTACTGTGCATGCTGATTGTCTAAGGCCCCTCCCCAACTCCACAAACTCCTCCTGCACTGCTCTGATCTCTTTCTCAGACAGGTCATTTGTCCTGAGGTGGACAATGATGTCCAGCTCCCTCCCCATGCAGCTGCTCCAGCGATTCTGAGAATTCGCTTCCTGTCCCTCCAAGCCATGGTGCCAGGCAGGCACCTTACCTCTCCCCCCATTCTACCCTCCCAACAATGTCGTTCCCCCACCAGGATTTGTTTCCTTCCTCTCAGGGATCCCATACCACCCTCCTGTGGGTCTCCTTTGTGGAGGTTCCCAGCATCCTCCTTGGTCTCCACTTTGGGTGCCTCCATAGAGGAGCCATACTCTGCCAGAATGGTGTATGAATTGTGGAGAGGTACACCTGGAGGGATGTGCCTCTGTTCCACCACCCTCACCCTCCCTGAGCCCACTGTCATCCAACCACTTCTGTTTCTTGACAAACTCTGAGGCAGCAGCAGCGGCAGCCCTGGTGGTCCCTGGGGGGGAGAGGGGATCCCTTGAATCCTGGCCAACTCAGCCTGGAGACAAGCAACCTCCTCCCTCAGCCCAGAGAGGTGCCTGCAGATGGGACATCACTGCATCCTCCAGAACATCTCCTGGAAGACTGCTACTCCACAGCCACTGCACTACACCACTCCCATCATGTCTTATTTGTGGCCTCTCAACTGTTGTTTTGTATGCTTACTCTTTCCTGTCTCTGTTTTTTTTTTTTTCGGTATTTATTTTTTTTCTCCCTACTTTCCTACTTACTCCATACCCTTGAAGCTCTTGCTCTTCCTGTTCTGGGACAGGAAGTTCCTGCACACCTCCGCATTCTCCTTCTTACTTGCTCAAAGTCAGACCTTAAGCAGCTGGGGTGGGGTGTAGAGCTACTGTTTTCCTTCTAGGATGGTGAGTCATTTGTGCCTCTGTGATCACTCCCTTCCTGCTCCCAAACAGAAAGTTCCTGTTGTCAGTCAAATCCTGTGCCTATGAAAGTGGAACTGGCTAAGTGAGTGGGTGTATGGAGGGGAGGGAGGGCTATATAGTCCCAGTAGAATAGTAAAGTTCTGTTCCCTTCTTCACCTAGCTAACTGCATGGATAACAGTTCCCTTCACCCAACTCAGACAAACACACTAACTTGTTTTTTTTTTGTTTGTTGGTTGTTATCCAAAATTGAAGGTTCTAGTGGTAGAGTTCTAGTTCTTAAGTCCCAATGGAGCGGGACCACATCTGCCCTCCTCCAGTCCTAAGGTACCTCCCCATCTCTAGTGATGCACTGAAAAGGGCAGCCAGTGGATCTGCCAGCACTTCCCAAAGTTCCTTTAGTACCCTGGGGTTTATCCCATCTGGCCCCATTGCCTTATATGCTTTTATTTTCCTGAGTTCTTCCAGGACTCTTTCCACCGTGAATGGGCTGGTGTCTACCTTTCTTCCCTGAATATCCCTCTTAATGAGTCTCAGTACCTCACCCTCCCCTTCGCCGGTGAATATTGAGCAAAAGTACTTGTTCAGTATCTCAACCTTTTCTAGGTTGTCCTCCACCCTTTCTCCTCCTTCCATCTTCAGTCTAACTATTCCATGTCTGGTCTTTTTCATTGCAAATGTATCTAAAAAAGGTCTTGTTGCCTTTCTTTGAGAGTTCCACTACTTTTGTCCTGTACACTCTTAACACTGCATACTGAGCCTTTCTAAGCAAAATCAAGACATAATCAGCAAGCCACAAAAAATGCAAATACCTCATGAACCATAAGTGCTACACACAATGTATGAGTGGCAAAGCTGTTCAGCACAAAATTGTCTTTCTAACGGTGCTATGCAACCAGTTGTAATCAATTTGTTTTTATTTTACGCTAGCTGAAATACCAGGAAACTGTGTGTTTTTTTCAGATTTATTCAAGGTGCCTAGGTGAGGCTTGAGAAACAAATGTCAGCCATGCACACAGTATCATAGATAAATATGAATAACTCCTAAAGTATACGTGATAGACAAAATATCAACACAAAATTACCTTTCTGACGGTGCTATGCAATCAACTGTAATCAGTTTGGTTTTTATTTTATGCTAGATGAAACACAAAAAAACCTGTGTTTCATTCAGATTTATTCAAGGCACTTAGGTGAGGCTTGAGAGACAAATGCCAACCATGCACACCATACTATAAACAAATGTGAATAACTCATAATGCATATGTGATAGACACAAAGTATCAGTGGCAAAGTTGTTCAGCACACAAGTACCTTTCTAACAGTGCTATGCAATCAAGTCTAAGCAATTCAGTTTGTTTCTAATATTTCGTTAAAAACTGCTGACTTTCTCAGATGTTTCCAGGCCTCAGTGAAAGCCAGCTGAGTACATGTATAGTTGTTATTTTTCTCAGTGGCTATGCTTTCAGATGCCACCTACAGGCATATCCAGGCCTCCATGAGTCAATAGCCTGGGCTATACCTTCCTCTGCTTGTGCTTTAGCCCTTCTAATTATTTTCCTAGATCCCCTCTGCTTCTTCAGATATTGTTCTCTGTTCTCATCCTTTTGTGTTTTCTTGCATCTCTTGAAGGATCTTTTTCCTTACTTTCTCAGTCACTACCTTCAAGAAATGTAATGGGCTTTTCTTTCTTTTACTCTTGCTGTGCATTTTGACATAGTAACCTGTTACTGCTGTTATGACTCTTTTGAGTCTAGACCACTGTTTTTCCGCATCTCCCCCTATACCTTCCACTGTTAGGGCTCTTTTGAGATTTCTACCCATCTCCTTAAAGTTAGCCTTCCTGAAACCTAGGACCTGTATCCTTGTATGGCTTGCCTCCTCCACCTTAAACCATACTGCTCTGTGGTTGTTGGTACCAAGGGGACTGCATACATCTACATGTGTGATCCTGTTACCGTTGGTCAAGTCCAAATCCAGTATAGCCTCCTCGCGGGTTGGTTCTGCTACAAGCTGTCATAAGTTTTCCCTGTTCAAAGTAGTAATGAAGTCCCTTGCTGTACTCGCAGTCTGAGTGCTTCAATCTACCTCAGGCAGGTTGAAGTCACCCAATAGTACCAGTTCCTCTTTGGCTGCCATTTTGTGGATGGTTTTCACAAGAGCTTCATCTGATTCCTCTCCCTGCATCGGAGGCCTGTAATTCACTCCAGTGGGAATGGCTGTCCTTTCTCCCACCTTCAGGGTGATCCACACTGCCTCTTTTCCTTCTTGTAACCCTTGAGCCTCTGTTGCCTTAATCTCCTCATTCACGTATATAACTACCCCCCCTCCCCTTCTCCCTTCCCTATCCTTCTTAAAAAGTGTGTATCCTAATATGGCTATATCCCATTTATGGTTCCCTGAGTACCATGCTTCTGTAATAGCTACTATGTCCAGGTTTGCGTCTTCTATTAATGCCATTTGATATGTTATGTAGGGAAGAGGGCTACCGTTATCTCCCTAACTGATTTTTACATTGATTGCCCTTGTGCAAGAAATGTTTTGTATTCAATGTAATTTCAGAGGCATGCCACTGACCAGCCCAATGCAGGTCAAGCTGCCTTAGACTCTTCCTTGAGAGACCAGTGATCATGCAATGATCATGCAAGCTAAGTATGACAGTAGTTCACAGTTTATGGTTGGAAACTTTGCATAGTTGAAATGAATGAAGCGCTTCCAATGAGAGAGCACTTTGTCCGTTTCATCTGCATAAGATCCTGTTCACCTCACAGTCCAACAGCAGGCAGTGAAATGTCTGGAATGTGTCTGGAAAGTGGCATATTGCACCACCACAGAAATCTTGGTCCTTGAATTTACATGAAGCCATGTCAGCAAACAGCTGAGTGACTTTGCTCTGTGCCTCCTCTTCCTTGCTCTCTCCCTTCTCTGTCAGTGCATGTCCCATTCCCTCCCTCCCCCAGCTGTCCCCTAAGCTTGTTTTCAAATGGACAGTGTCATGATTTTCTCATATTTTTTGTTCACGTTATTTACCTCATTATTTGCCATTAATGTGTTCTCTGTATTTCCTTTACAAAAGTAAATCGGTACACAATCTCCTCTTTGCAATGCCTCTTTGTTCTCAGTTGCCTGCATGCACGTTCACGCTGCCTCATGTAACCTTGAGGAGGAGGGGTGTGCAAAATGTTCTAAATCTGAATGTACTTCCTTCCACTGTACCCTTATATTTTAATCCCGCCCACTCTGTCTCCTTTTTTGACTTACTAAAGTTCTCAGAGAGTATCTCAGTGGATGTCCTCATCCCCGATTTCCAGAATGGCAGTGCATGTAGTAAATCCATTTTTTTTCTTGTAATTTTTGCCATGTGTATTTTTGTCCCTACTGTCAGATAAGCTGCCTTTTAAATCTCTTGTTAAGTGAGGCACACTGTTCCGCAAGCATATTGCCTTGCAGCTGTCTGTCTCCAGCTGGGATAACTATGTGCACAGCAGCAGTTACTGTATATGGCATATATCATGCCACTGACAATTGTGAGAGGCAGCTGGTAGCAGTCTGTGCAGATGAGCTGTTACTGTACCTGTGATCTGTTCAGAGATTGTCTTCAGTATGTGACAGCACTCCAACCTCCCACCTCCCATGTGCCTTGGCAAAGCATCTGGTTAGTGCTTCCCAAGGAAGCTGTGGTTCTGAACCCACCTGCCCAAGTCATCTCTGGATACAGTGCTCCCAGGCTTTGAGCAAGTTTTTCTACTAAGGCACCCATCTACGCCGTTCATGTTTGGGAGGTCAATCCGATGTGTCACCACACAGTCACCCAGGCAGAGATCCATTGCACCAACCTGAAACCCTGTGTTCTTTATGGCAAGGTAGTTACTCACCCAGCTGCCCTGCGGTCCTCTGTCGACCTTCTGCACAGTGATTGCTGATGCACATCTATTGTTCCACTTAGCAGTCCAAGTGATCTCCAGACAGACAACTCAAATGAATTCACCAAGTCAGGGTAGTAAGCCACACGGCATCCTGCTGATCTCCAAGAGCCTCATCCACTCTGTGGACAACCAGCCAGCCACTTGGACATCAGTTGTCATGAGAGAGACTGCAGTGGTGCGTATGTCACTGTAGTTACCCACCCACCCCACGGACCTCGGTGCACCTACTGCACAGTCCTTCCTGACCCTTTTGTGCTTCTTCTCCTACCCTTTGAACTGATCTGCAGAAAGGCAACCTGCAGTGGTAACACAAGTAGGTGTCCTAAGACCCCCCCCAGCTCATGTCTGGGACCTGGTTGCGGCTCGTTCAGATGTGACTGAAGGAGAAATCTCTGGAGTCTGAACAGCCACCCAAGTGTTTGTGTAACACTGCAATTCTGTATTCATTTCAGTGGGATCAAGTAGGCACACAGTGCTGGGATGGTAAAAATGTGGATTATCTAACACCACATGCTGTGTGAGACATAGCAGCGTGCACATACCACAGTTGGTCTGTGTTCAGTGTGAGTGACTCACACAGCACTATTTACATTTTATCCTGTGCCATCTGTGCAATGTGTCCTGTGCCATCCATGCAACAGCATGCCGTGGTGATACACTTTCCAACCCTGTGAAGAGCAAGTTTCACTCATTCCCTATAGTCACACTAGTTTCCGAATCACAGTTGCACTAGTTATTGATTTATTGATTATTGCCTCTGCACTATCAATGCCAAACACCTAACAGCAAATACAAGTAATCAGTGTTCAGTATTGATGAATGCATGTTAACATCTGCTTTTACTCCCCTCTCTCCTACATGGATAGAGGCAGACTCAACCTGCTTTATACCATTCCTGTAGTTCATAATAGCTGTAAGAGGGTGGCCCCTGGGTAGGAGGCTGAATTCTTCTGTTCTGTCCCCCCCACCCCCAAGAGAGAAGTTCTGGTTAATGTTTGTTGCTTGCATAAATGGGCAGCTATGAACTTCATGAGTGCAGAGGAATTAAAGTGTTTAAAGTGCCTAAATTAAGTGAAACACTTAGAAATGCAGAGGCTAAGCACAGCGCCCTTACAGGGGAAATATAGAATGGTACTGTGTGTTACAAAACCTCTCAAAAGGAGTTAGTAGATTTCTACTGGTTAAAGTAAAACTGCTCCTTGAGTTGGACCTTCTCACTCTTTAAAAACTACTGTTGCAACAGTTCTGTCCTGTCTTTATACTGTCCTTTATGCTATTAGTTCAGATGGTTGGCCACCACTGAGGCCCCCCCCATCTAAAAGCTTTTCTGTCTCTGCTGTTTTTCAGTTTTCCTGTGGTCCAAAAATAAGGCTAGGTGCAGTCAAAACTTGGTGATAGAAAAGGGCCTGGCATTGTATAATCGCCTGGCAGTTAAATATCTGAATGTTAGAAGCCACCTCACTATATTAACAAGTGTGGTAATTTAAAATTCAGACTGGTATTTAACCCGTAGCTAAAAGTTTTGAAGTAGCTACATTTAGTGCTATATTATCAGAAATGGGTCTTGAGAAAGAATCCCTTTAAGTGTGTTGAGCTTTTTCATATTTTGGGCTTTACACCAAAATAAACCTCAAATAGGTATTTATCATGCGCACATGTAAAAGCACATAGCAACCAGCAAATATGTGCTCCTGCTGACTTAGCAGTGGGTTGTTTAAATAAAATAATGCTATTCCCCTGCTGAAATGAAATGGAAGAGGCTATCCTGAGTTACAGCCCCATTAGAGTGTGAGAGTAACACTCAGGTTGTTAGCTGAAACACAAGCCATCAGAAAGGGGCTAAATAAATGTGTTTCTCCCAAAGAATACTGGTTAAAATGCAACAGGAACCACTCTATTATTTTAAAATATAAATACTTTAAAAGGGAAACGTACAGGCTGCATTTTGCATACTTTCCTGTTCCTCAGCTGTTCTGACTGGAGCTACATAGTTAAGCTTTTCTCATTAGGAAGTGCAAATTTTGGCACTGGTGAATCCCAGTGCAAGTTTTAAAAACAAACCTCAGCTAGTGTCCTTTGCTTGGTAACAAGGCATTATTGTATTAAAATAATAAATAACCAGACAGAGTCAAGAAAGAAAGCAAACTAAGTTAAAACTTACTCTCAAAAGAAGTGAAGCTCTGCAGACTCCTGCAAGCAGGGTGTGTGCTCTGTTGTTTGTCTAGTTGCTGTGTGCCCGCATTATAGGGTGGCAGCGGCCTCTAGTGTCTAACTTTATACTGCAACACTTTACCTGAGACCTGAACGAAATGTTTTCTGTTTGAAATTAAAGTTCTCCGTAACTAAAAATATGTTCTGTTTGCTCAGACCTGATATAGTGAATATTAATATGAGCTCCCTATATTATATAAATTAAATGGAGCTCTAAAAACAAAAACAAACTTGTATGAAAATGATGCTGTGGACACATGACTGTGTGGGTGGGTATAATAGAGCTAACCAGTTCAGCATTTTTTCAGATAAGGGTCAGTGTTTTCTGACCAGGGAGTGAGAAGGGTTGATAAGACCTTATCACACAAGTGGAAACTAAATGCTTAAGTTTGCCACAATGGTACAGAATGTTATTTACTTTATATAGCCTTTATTTTGCTCACAGTTTGAGCCTTTTACTTTATTTCCTTGTTGTTGGTTTTGGAACAAATAAACATTGTGCCTTGCCAATGGTGCATTGAATGTTATACCAGACTGTTGTGTCCATCTGTTATCCCACACCCTATTACAATAGTGCACTTATTTGAATCAGGGATAGGTGTTTTCAGCAGAAATATATCCCCCACCCCCCCAAAAAAACAACATGGCAGATTCAATAGTTTTGAACACATTTCCATTAAATACACCTGTATTGGTTAGAAATGCAAATTAGGTAACTATTTATTTTTCAAAATAAATGTGTACGACACATGAATTTCATTGTCTTTTATTGTTTTTAGCTACCACCATTGCTAGAATATAGACTCTGTTTTTTCTTCAAATTTAAAATGAATGCATATTTTATTGAAAGTTGCTATTTTTTATCTATTTAAAATTCTTTCTTCTTATTTTTTATTTAAGTCTGACATTTAAAAAAAAAAACGCTTTTTAGCGCATTAGGACACTGCAGAGTGTGCTGTTATGGTGATATTGTACTCCGGTGCATTTAATGGCACTCAGCTACACTTCATGCCTATCAAAGCCCCCATGGTGCACTATTATATGTCCATAGTACACACCCCGTCATGCGTAATTGCTTACTTAATGCATGATCACCTCACTGGTTTTACCCAATTAAGATTCACTGATTTAAAAGCCCATTTTATAATTTCTTATGACACATACCTCCAATGAGTTGCTCTTTTTTACTTTGACTCCTTTTTGTTAGAAATTGTTTGCACTCATTTTATAGATGTGACAGCACATTTCAGAGTGTGTGGCCATAAAGAAATATTTATTTATTTAGTTTTTTTTACTGGGTAGGTACACTAGCCAAAAAACAACTATTTTTAGGCATGACCTGGGAGATTATAGAGACAAACTTCAAGAGAACATTGTGGAACAAAATACAGGTTACATATAGATGTTTGAGGCATTAACAGCAGAAAATGACAAAAATTGAAGTTAGTAAGAACAATACAGCAGTAGAATTTAACGTGACAATTACAATCAGGTCAAATTAAGTGACTAAGCAATGTTCAACCAAGTTACATGTATGAGGCATTAACAGCAGGACATGACTAAGATTGAGGTAGTAAGAAAAATGCAGCATTAAAATTTACAAGTGACAATACATTCAGGTCAAATAGAATGACTAAGCAATGTTCAATCAGCGAGGGATAAAGTGCTGTGAGAGAAGTAGCAGCCAGGCAGTAATAGGTGAAGGGGGAACTAGAGAGAAAGTGTAGGGAGTAGGAAGGCAATTGGTGGTGGGGAAGGGGGGTGTAGATTAGGTATAGAATAAGTACAGGTTACCCAGTAGGGGATAGCAGGTGATGGAAGAATGAAGCTGTGTTAATGAAGAAAAGAAAGCAAACAAGTTTTCCAGAAAGGTGCAGTAGGAAATGATAGAAATATGTGCATTTCTTTGGGGTTCATAGGTAGTTCACTGTGTCTCATACTTTGAGGTATGCATTTGTTTCTGTACTACTGCACACCCAGTCATGTGTTATAGCTTACTTACTCAATGTGGCAGACACTCTTACACAGCGAAGAGCACCTCTTGTGCAGTGTAGCACCACTGTGCGAACTGTGTAAGTGATAGTTCAAAACAGCAGCTGTAAATTACAATTAAATAGGTATTTTTAGATCTTACTGGTGACATTAGATTTATAATATGAGAAGTTCACAGAAAACATGATTATCAAGATAAAAGTGCGTGTACTTGTGTGCTTTGAGTATCAGAATAGTTAATCTTTGCTTTTTTCACACCCAAGGAATGCACTCAAAGCCAGCCCAGTGGTGCTGAAGGTTGTGGTGCTGGGCACCACACCTCGGGCCATGCCAGTGACCCGGGTTTGGGAGCGAGCTCAGACAGTCAGGGATTGGCAGGGGTAGGAAAGGAATGAGCATCCAGAGGACTGCTCTCCTTTCCTAGGGGTGGGTGGTTATGCTTGCATCAGTGCTAGCAACTCCAGGAGGTGACTGGAACCAGCACAACTTGCAGCACACTCTTCCGGGGTTGGGAGTGGCAGTGGGCTCCTTATTTGTGGGTGCGGGAATGTGCCCGTTGCATGCAGGGTGTCATTACACATCCACACTCCTGGGGCACCAACAAGCAGAAAATCCCTGACCCCATGGATAGATGATGGCAACCTCTAGTGCCTGCCACCACACACCCAATGCTGAACTTGCCTCGCTGGCTCTCCTGATCCTCTGCCTTGCCTTGGGTACAGTTTGGGGTATCGCCAGATCAGGGTAGGGTGGGGAGTGTCTGTCCCTGATTTCCTGGGGAGGCAAGGATCAGGAGGGTGTTAGAGCGACTGCAGTGAGTGGGGTCTCCTAGAGAGAAAGTTCTGTGGGTTCAGAGCAGAAATAAAGTTTACAAAAAAAAGGAATGCATTCAACACCACTCATCAGATTATAGATCATGGAAGCACTTTTAATCAGTCAGAGTGTTTCTTTTCCCTGTGTGTGAGTCTGAGACACTCTTATTCCGTAATGAGTGTCTCAGGTGCAGTTGCCCCAAGTTGGATTGTTTGGGCAAGTTTTTTTTTTAAATAATTTTTAATATATTATTTTTCTCCTTGATCAATAATATATTAACTGCTGTGGAGACCACCTTCGGTTTGCGGTTCCCGTACCTTAAGAATGCATATGAGATCAATCCTACAACTGCAATATTGTTCTCTGTGAAATTATTACCATAGATCTGAGTGCCTACAAAGAGCAAATTAATACATGGTAGAATGGTTATGCAACCAGGTCATAAATATTTTGTTCATTTTGTTATTCTACATTTTTGTAAGTTTACAGTGTTTAATGAGCAGGGTGTAGCTCGGTCTATAATTGTGGAAATGTCAAGCCTGCAGCATATCTTGCTTCCAGTAAAGGAAGGAAGGAAGTAATGCTTTATTTATAAAGGGCCTTTCTAAAACCTAAAGTGCGTGTTAATTCATCAAATTTGTTTTCCAGGATAGCCCCACTGAAGTGAAACACATCCTTTACAGGGGCATTTGGGAACAGTAGCAGCAAGCACAACAAACGGGAAGAAAGAAATCAAATGCTGAAAGATTTGACAGCTTGGAAGTAGGCACTACAATGGCAGAAAAAAAAAAACACAGGTCAGCTTACCAGAGTCCACAGTGATTTATTGTCAGCCTACAGCCATACAGAAAACTTTGAAATGCAGCAAGCAAAGGTTTTCAACAGCAAATTAAGCCATCTTTTGTTCCTGCAATTCAGGCAGCAAAACAGGATACACATTATACTGTTGTCACCTTCTATCAGGGCTACCATATGTGAGTTAAGGGATATCTCATATATGCTGGTACCCTTCCTTCAAAGCATAGTGTTCATACATCAAACTGTTAGTTAAAGTGCTCTCATAAAACTGGCCAAATTAGTAACAGGCTGCAACAACACAGACCAGTTTAAAACATTATCAATCTAACTTTAGTGTCAATTTGAGGTGTAACATTTTAAAGAGATCTACAGTGGCGATAGCCAGAATACAATGCAGTAATGTTACAGTATATATCCTAAAATGATGATGAATACTGCTGGGAACAGTGTAATTCAATGGCAATTAAGTCCCATTGTCATGCAATATTCTATGACGTCATTTATTACAAGTTATAACATAGCTTGCTGAAGATTAATAAAAAAGTCTTCTCCCATTGGTTGAGTCCCTCTGCACAGCAGTTGATTAGTCCCAAATATAAGCACAGTTGCTGTGAAGGGGCAGCCAGCAGTATCAGTGGGCAGAGTGGATCTAGTTATGTTCCTGAGATCCCAAAAGCGAACGCCAACCATTTGTAATTGTGGGGAAGAGAGAGATCCCTATCAGCTGCTGTTGTTCCTAATGCCACGGGAGGAAAACATTTCCCTCCCCCAAAAGGAGTCAGTGACAATCAATAGAGTTGGGTAGTGCTGAACAGTGAAAATGTTTAAATTCTCGTACCCTTGCACGTTTGTCTCTACCCACCCTCCTGCCCTGTGGACCTCCATGCCCTGCCACAGTTAACATGTTGAAATTATGTTTCCCTTGCAAGTTTGTCTTTACTCACCCACTCGCCTGTGGACCTGTGTGGCCTGAGTGCACAGTGAAGCCAGAGTGGACAGAAGCAAAGTCCTGTGTGATAGTGTCACAGAGCAGACAGAAATGACAGGCAATCCTCCCAGGTGTTTGCAAAAGGGGAAAGAGAGGAAGTATCCCACCCATGATTTGGCTGCCCTCTGTTCATGTGTATGCTCTCCCCTCCCATTCTGGCATGTCCCCAGAGTGCTACATGATTTTCCACTGGGTTGTGAACTCCATTCTGTCCCCCGAAGTGGTCTGTAACTACACACCCACTTGCCCCATGGATCTCCTACTATTCCCTGCACAGCACTGTCCAAAGAAACAGCAGCCCAGTCACCTGTGTCTCTGTCTCCATTCCCATTCCTCTTCCTGTTACTTGTGGCAGTGCACTGGTGGTCTCCCTGTGTTGTGTGCAGCCCTGATCCCCCCCACAACCCACTCTGTAGCCACGCCAGAGATTGTTGCCAAATTGTCCAGAGAAGCAGTAGCCAAGTGACTTGTGTGTCTCTCTCCACTCCGGTTTCCCTTCCTGTCACTTGTTGCTCTGCACCACTGTTCTCTCTGTACTGTGTGCAGGCCCAGTGCCTCTGCATCCTGCTCTGTGGCTACACCAAATGCTGCCTGCAGTTGATAGTATCCTGGGTTGAGTTACAAAGAGAGAGAGAGATAGGCAGTGAGAGTGACATTGGGAGCGAGTGTGCTTTGCTGCTTCCCTTCCTATCCTGTCCTGTAGCACACTGGCTGAGAGAGTGCTACAAGTACTACTGAATGCCACAGTTGTCACTGTGAGAGACTAGGACAAGAGAGAGAAAGGTATACTGAGCTGGTACATACCTCCCAAATGTCCCTGAATCTGAGGGTGTTCCCTCATTTTACCCCTTCAAACTTCCCTGTCCCTGAACGGTGCACAGAGGGGCAGCCATCGTGGCACCCTGATGCCTGAAACAGCCTAGCAGTCTCAGACTCCGGTGATGGTAAACAGGAGGAGGGTAAGTGTTCAAAGAAAAATAAAACAGTTCCCCACTGGCAATGGGATCCTTAAATGAATTAGCTGTAGTTTCCCCAGTTCCCAATTCCAAATAGCTACTTGCACTGATGTATGTTACCAAAACTGCAGCAAGTTGGTGTCATCAGCACCAGGGATCAGTGTTCTGAAATGCATGTTCTTATCTCCAAAAGTAGAATTAAAGTGTTGTGTCCAACTGTAATGAAATTGTGGACTCCTGCTGATCTTCTGTTATGCTTGCAGAGATATTCAAATGCAAGCCAGCTATATAAACTATACACATGAAATTGAAGTAGACATGAACCTCATTTGATGAAACTAGTGCTTTGTGTGTGTGATACAGTGACAGCACAATCAGGAGAGGAGGTGGGTGCCTCAATCTGTCGGCTCCTGTCTTCCTCCTGCATGACAGTGTGTCGGGGCAGAGTTGTTGTATGTGTGTGTTTGTGTGTGGGGGGGTGTGCATCATGTAGGATGTCTAGAAGTGAATGTTATGCACAAGACATGTTACAGATCATATCAGTAATGTACCTGTGACATTTCTATGTGCATAACAGCAGTGTGCCATGCATTATTTGCTGGGGACTATTTTGCAAGGTGGCAGGATACAGTACCTTTTTTGCTGTTTAAACAGCAAAAAAAACCTTCTTGGATAGTTTTTTGTTGTTTAAACATAAGTCATGTTATAAGGGTAATAACCCACTCCAGGGTGTGCTGTTGTTGGGGATTAACACACACCTGGGTGCTATGAGGACACTCGGCCTGCAGTCTCGTGCTCTCACAATGCATCCAGGTGTGTTTTATTCCCAAATAACAGCACACCCTGTTGTGGGTTATTGCTTACTTACTGCATTACATCATGGCTGGCTCTACTGTGTATTCAGTCCTTCCTAGACAATTGCAGAAAGTTGCATGCATTCTAAAGAAGCAAATAGTTAAAAGGCTTAGTGCAAATGCCTCTGCAGAACTGAATGCAGTATGAGCCACTTATATCGTACATGCTTAGTATAGATAGCTGCATATAATGGATATTTTCTGTTTTTTCAAAAGCCATTTCCCATTTATTGCAATTAGAAGGAAAGGAAAGGGGAAGTTGTTTAACCAGGAAAGGCACACTAAGTCGAAGCTTGTTTCCAGGTGTGACCTGGGAGCACAAGGAAGTTAAGTGACTTGCTCAGGGTCACACAGTATGCAAGTGGGAGCTGTGGGAAGTAAATCCAGACTCCAGGGCTGGGATATTCAGACTGCGCCAGGCTGTGGCGCAAGCCTGGGCGCAGTGCAACTGGGATGCGACAGAGTGGTGACACGGTGAGATTCAATGGTGCTGCGCCATGGCTCAGCACCGTTGAATATGGCACTGTGGCCACCCGCATTGCACATGGTGCAGTGGCACTGTGCCAGCACAAGTGGTCAGAGAGGAGCAGGGGGATGCATTAGCGCAAGTGCCATTGCACTAGGTGCAGCAACCGCAATATTCAGTGGTGGACATGCAAATGGGGCCATAATGCATGCAAGGCACAAATGGGGCCATTAGCATGTCATTATGGTCCCATTTGCATGCAGGTGCTCTGATCCCTGGCGACTTTCACCTGGCGCCCTGCCAGGCAGCAGCCGTTGGGGACTGACGCCCCCTGCCCCCACCGGCAACATGCTCCAACGCCCAATCGTGGCATAAGTAGGAATATAATAGTCCAATATCTCTGTGGTCCAGTGGACTGCTTCCAGCCCAATCGGCATAGATATTAAATGTAAATGTCAGTTATCCCTGCTGGTCCAGTAGGTCTCACTCCCACACCGAGCCTCCCCACCAACCCGCCTCCCCCTGTCAGCGGCGGGCGTAGCCCCCACCCGCAAGCCGCCTGGCTGCTCTGGCTGACTGACTGTGTACAGGTAGTACGGTTGCACACCCATCGTGTCCACAATGTGGGCCAATGGGCATGCAGACTGTACCATACTACATATCTGATCAGGTAGTACAGTACAGCCTGCATCGCCCATTGACCCACGCTAGACCAATGGGCGTACAGCTGTACTGTATGCAGTCAGTTGGCGGGCAGCCGGGCAGCTTGTGGGTGGGGAGCTGCTGCCCGCCGCTGACTGGGGGGGTGGGGTGGTGGGACTCAGTGGGCTGGTGGGGAGGGGGTACCGCTAGACCACCAGGGATGGTTTGAACGATTACATTTTAATACTTATGCCTGTGATCAGGCTGGAAGTGGTCCACTGGACCAACAGGGATATTGGACATTTTAAATTTCATACTCATGCCCGCAATCGGGCATGGGGGGCACTACCACAATGGATGGTGCCGCCAGAGCTCAGGTGGCTACCCACAGCTGGCAGCTGCCATGTTACATCCTGCAATACGGCAGCTCACCTGTGGGTGGCCAGCTGTTGCTCCTGTTTTTTTGGGCTCCACCATGTGTGGCGCAGGTAGGGGTTGTGCCTGCATCTGCTCAGCACATCCCGGGCTGAATATCAGGATGTGCAGAATATGCATGGGCACCCCCCACTTGCGCCGCATACATTACTGCTGCACCCCGGCGCATTGGGATTTGTGCCACACATTTGCCCCTTTTGAAAATCACGCTGGGGCGCAACCCTCCTGAATATCCCACCCCAGATTTACAGCTCAGAGTCCTAAACCGCTGTGCTATACTGCCTCCTATAACAGAAAGTCCTATACTGTATTAAGGGTGCTTGCCATACCAGATGCTAAATGCCATAGGAGATAGTTTCAAAAGGTCAGAGGAGGTGTTGATTTGTGTGTTAATGTAGCGCAAGCTACTGTTACCTCACTAAACTTCTGTTTCCTGCTTCAGGTCCATCTGTCTGCTGCTGCAGCAGGCCTTTCTACTTTATCACCTCCCCACACACATGATGAAAATACCAACAATACCCTGAGTGCTGCCCTACTTCCCTCCTATCCCTATAGCTGACTTTCATTCATACTCTACCTCCCGAGCTTGTTTCTTTTCTGTAGCAGTCCTTATGTTGTACTGTACTGCCTGAGCTTGTTTCTTCTCTGTAGCAGTCCTTACATTGTACTGTACTGCCTGAGCTTGTTTCTTCTCTGTAGCAGTCCTTACTGTACTGCCTGAGACTGTTTCTTCTCTGTAGCAGTCCTTATGTTCAATTTTATTGCCTGAGTTTGTTTCTTTTCTGTAGCAGTCCTTACATTGTACTGTACTGCCTGAGCTTGTTTCTTTTCTGTAGCAGTCCTTACATTGTACTGTACTGCCTGAGCTTGTTTCTTCTCTGTAGCAGTCCTTATGTTGTACTGTACTGCCTGATCTTGTTTCTTTTCTGTAGCAGTCCTTACGTTGTACTGTACTGCCTGAGCTTGTTTCTTCTCTGTAGCAGTCCTTACTGTACTGCCTGAGCCTGTTTCTTTTCTGTAGCAGTCCTTATGTTGTACTGTACTGCCAGAGCTTGCTTCTTCTCTGTAGTAGTCCTTACATTGTACTGTATTGCCTGAGCTTGTTTCTTCTCTGTAGCAGTCTTTATGTTGTACTGTACTGCCTGAGCTTGTTTCTTCCCTGTAGCAGTCCTTATGTTGTACTGTACTGCCTGAGCTTATTTCTTTTCTGTAGCAGTCCTTATGTTGAATTTTATTGCCAGAGCTTGTTTCTTTTCTGTAGCAGTCCTTACGTTGTACTGTACTGCCTGAGCTTGTTTCTTCTCTGTAGCAGTCCTTACGTTTTACTGTACTGCCTGATATTGTTTATTCTCCCTTTTTCTTTACAACTTTCAAACTGTTTTTGAAGGAGGGGTTAATTTGGGTTGTACTCAGTATACCTAAACCTTTTTTCCCCCCCTGATCATGAACTGAGTGGTCAGGAGGTAAGAAACTAGAGACCGAAGGGGGACAGCACTTAAAAGTGGGACTGAGGGCAATAAGGCAGTGTTCGAGTGCTTCTCTGAAAAGAAAAAAAAAGCCTCCAACTATGTTACTGCAGTCGGTAGGAGCTAAATCAAAGAGCTTTTCTCTTGTTTAATGTGTTGGCAGATGGGAGTACTGGAGCAGGTCAATATTGATCAGATTGCTGGTAAGCTGAAAGAAGAAAATTAAGCAATGTTCATCCCTTTGCTCTTCTAGTCCACTGTTTTGGTTTTGGTTGTTGGGATTGTTGTTGGGTTTGTTGGCTCACTTGGGGATTGAGAGCCATGGAAAGTGGATTCAGTATGCGAGTAAGTAGCTACTGAAAAAGAAAAATAAACTAAGAAAAGAACAGTCACAAATAGAGCAAGGCTGTTTGAGCTGTTTGCTTGATTGGCTGAGCCATGGTGGGGGCTAAGAGGACCAAGAATGAACGAAGACACAAAAGGTGAGACAAGTTATTTTTAAATGCTCCCTAGGGCAGTGCATTTTATTACAGAAGGACTTCACACACTGGAAAATACCATAAACAGTTCAAACAGTGCAAATCTGGAACTTTTGTGTTGCTCATACTGATTGACTAGTTAGGATGACCTTCAGCAACTGTAATAAAACTTGGCTTATATGGCTATCAATTCCCACTCAGCCGGTAGGCTCACAGGGACAAACCCAGTGCCTGAGGGTGGTCCTACCTGCACCTGCATTTCTACAGCCAATACTTTAGGAAGACCAACTACCCCTCTAGCTGCTCAACTCAGCTCTGGTTCAAAACATCCCAGCCTTGACTAGCACCACCACTGGTCAGTCTTTCTGAGACTGCTTCCGTCACCAACTACTCCCCTCTTGCATCAGCCAGTTTCACTCTTGCAGAGGACTACTCCTTCCACAGCTCAGATTTTATCTGCCAGACTATGCTCAGCCAGCTCCTTTCATAGGGCTGGGAATCATGTGACCTGTTAATCATAGCTTAAATGTTAGTTGAGTGTTTGCAACAGTTTTAAATATGGCTATTTCATACAGAAACGTAAGCAAACATGAAAAACAATATTTTAACACATATCAGCTTTAATGCAATCAAAAAATAAAGCAAGAAGAAAATAAAGAAGGGAACTTCCAGGCAGGAAGTCCCACTTTTCTTGTTCCCATACTCTCTCATGCTAGAGCTCTATAAATCCCACAGATTTCAGCCAGCCTGAGCCCATAGTAATCCACAAAATGGATGCCAACAAACTGAAAGCACATGGAGTCAGGCATTCCCCAAACAGAAAAAAATTTCCTCAACATATAGCAATGTGTGCAGTTTTGGCTTTAAGAAACATTTAATCTAATATCAGGAAAATCCAAATTCAACCAGCAATATAAAACAAAAGGCGTTGCTAAAGCATTGTTTGTAGCAGTTTGTAAAACATGTGTTTGGTACATTTCATCAAATAATAAGAACTTTGGAATTCCTAATACCTTCATTACCTTCCATACAAAACTAAAGGTGGTTTATAGTAGTTCTTCAGTATTTTGTTTTATATTTTATAGGGCCAAAAACAGATTCATTTTATGTACTTTCTTCCTCAGGTACACTACTTTACACATGAAAACTTTTAACAGGGAAATACACTAAAGTGCACAATCTTTCTTTCACCTTAACTGTACTAGGACAGCTCGTGCATACTTAATGCTGGCTGTGTGTGTGTGTGTGTGTGTGTGTGTGTGTGTGTGTGTGTGTGTGTGTGTGTGTGGGTGGTGGGGTTCTAACGTTTCAGTGCTGGGTGGTCAGTCCAGCAAAGACAAGATAAAATAGTAGCACAGAAGAAAGGCTGCAGCCAAAAGGATAGGAGAAAAAACATTAATTTGACATGCTGTAAGACTATTCCAGCACTGAATATTTCAGGTCTCAGCAGGCTCTCATTTTATTTGGTACCTTGAAGCAGCTTTATTGTGGTTGTAAGGCTTTCTTGCAGCCCCTTAGGAACTGATTCTCTATTTTCATTAATCAAAAATACAGTTGGAGGGTTTCACCTTGCTACGTATTTGTCGAGTGTGTTGGTCAGGTTGGGACTGAGAGCGGGCAGAAGACTCCAGGTTCAAGCAAAAGAGCAGCTAAATGAAAGTGCAGTAAATAAATATGTTTAAATAAGTAAATAAGTAAAATATGCTGTAAAACTGTGCTTAGCTGTGCAAAAGCTTAGAAAACTAAATTTGTGTACTGAGAACAGGCAGTTCAGTGCTGTTGCGCTTAGGCAGTGAAAACCCATTATAAAAAGTATGCTTTTTGGTTATCTTGGTAGCTGCTTATAACGGATGAAATAGGGTTACACAGAGTAGTCCATTATAAGTGGCTTATCATGTACTCTACCCATTCCATACTGATACTCGAGAGTGGACAGCTTAGGTATATGATTACTACTGAGGTCAGTACTAGCCAATCAGTAACCTTTCTACTCCAGTATAGTAAGGGCTCATCTGTGATGCTAAGGTGCCTGGTGTCTGCCAAATATGCAACTGCTATGCATTGCATTGCTTGAAGTTCTGCTCCCTCATCAATCCCCTCCTCCTTCTTTTCATCATTGTCTTCAAATCCCACCTTACACAACATCCCAAAGTGGATTTGCTGGGATGTTTTCTTTACTTTGTATGTTTTCTCAGCCTGATTAAGATTTGACTGTGTGATGGCAGCAACACCTGGTCTCTACTGAGTTTCATTTTGTGTCTTACATAACTTTGACTTTAACATATGTGCTCCATATAAATATCTTATTTGAAGATTGAATAAATTTTAGACCTGATTCTGTCCACCTTCCATTATTGATGCCAGGCCACATTCATAATGTGGTTCCAGCATTGTGGCAATCTTGAAATCTGCAGACTGACTACAGAATTCTGAAAATATGGGTATAGCAGTCCAAGACATGGAACTTCCCATATCACCACCTGCCTCCAGCACCTGCAGTACATGCAACAGTGTCTGCCTCAGCACATGTAGATGTGGAATGGCCTGACTGATACAGGCAGTGCCTCCACTAACATCCTGAATTGCATGTTTGAATGGCCTGAGAAACAAGATCAGGCCCATCCATTAGTCACCACCAATCTGTTGTCAGAGACATGCATACTCTGGCACTGTCATGGCTTGTATGCAGCAGTAGCTATTCAGAGATAACTGTGTACTTATACTAGCGCTCAATCATGAACAACATTGTGTTCCATCTGGGGACAACTTCCAGCTTCATGCAGTGCTGAGGTAGTTCGTTCTAGATCTGCAGGTGCCTGAGATGGTCATGGGCCTTTCTGGAATGAGCAAAGTGGTTACAGATATGATGGGCCACAGTCAGCATGGCCTTGATATCAGGATATGTTAGAAACTCCTGCACAGTGACAGTAAGAAAGTGTGCCAGGCATGGGATCCTGAGAACTCCCCCCCCATCATTGATGCATTTCACTACATTCAATCCATTGTTGCTCACAATGAAACCCACTTTCAGTGAATAGGGGTGCATCAGACACTTATCAATCTGCTCTGGTCAGGTTCACAAATGCTGTCCTCCAGGTAAGTGCTAGAGGTCTTTTTACGGGGGTGGTATTCATGGACCTGACCTGGGCTTTTGATTTTATAAATCATAACTTGCTTTTTCCAAAGTGCACAGGTTTGGGTATTTCTGATGTGGTAGTTATTTTCTTGTAGAGTTATTTGGAAGGGAGATATCAACGAGTCATTTTTGACTCTGTTTTGTCTGATTCATGATCAATTTCCTGTGGAGTTCCACAGGGGTCTGTACTTGGACCCCTGTTGTTCTCCCTATTCATTAACCAAGCCCCTTCTATATTTAATAAGAGTTGTTAACTCCTTTATGCTGATTATTTAATATTATACCATCAGGGTTAGACACCCAAACAGTGCAGAGTTACAGGTTGATTTTGGAATACTTGGCTCTTGGTTGTTATCAAATCAAATAGTTTTGAACTTCAAAAAGACTAAGTGCATGGTCTTTGGTAGTACGCCCAGATTAAAGGAGAACCCTAGTCTGTTGATTTATGATAGATCTGGTAACTTACTTGAACAGGTAAAAGAGTTTAAGTATTTGGGAGCATTCTTGATCCTTGTTTAGTTTTAACTTCTCTGGTTAAAGCAGTTAGTAAGACTATAAATTGTAAATTGGGGGTTGTTATATAAATTTAAGGCCTTATTTATTAATTTTTTTATTTATTTTGTCATTGGTAACCTGGTAAGGCCCACTAGGCAAAAGTGCCTGTTTTCAGGGGTGACCTGGGAGCACTGAGCTGTTAAGTGACTTGCTCAGAGTCACACAGTAAGTGGAGGTTGTGAGAATCAAACCACAGTCTGGTCTGCTGGATGTACCAAGTGTGTTCACAGCTCGTTACTCTAACCTTTAGGCTATACTGCCAACCCTGCCTTCTTGTCACATGAGTCTTGAAAGTCCATTGGAGTGGGCACTTTATTGCCACACCTTAACTGTGTTTCTCCTTTGTATTACAATTTAGGAATAAAGGAGGGTAGGTTTTTGATTATGGCTTATAATAACATCTGTCAGTTTGTCCTTGGTGCCCCTATACTATACATCATTGTGTTTTGTACTCTTCTTTGGGTTGGCTGTCTCCCAAGTTGAAATTCACATATGCTTTGGCAACTTGATTCATCGGGCCATATATGCAAAGCATCTTTCTCCATTATCTGACCTACTTGAATATAAGAACTCTCAAGTAAATTTGTGATCTAATCTAGGAACTGTCTTGAAAACAAATGTGGTTAAAATAACTATGGCTCTTGTTTTTTGTATCCTCAGCTGCTCCATTGTGGAATGGTTTACCTGTATCTCTTAAATCTATTAGTTCTCTGACTGGGTTCAAGGCAAAATTTAAAAACTATTTATTATCTATAGACATTTGTAACTGTTTTAATTGATTGCATGTAACAGTTTGTACTGTTTGTTATATGTCTGGGTCAGACTTGAAAAAAGACCTTGCCCAGTGTCTTTACCCAGTTAACAAATTTAAAATAAAATAAAATAAATAAAAAAATATCCTGGTCAGGAGCAATTCTAGTATTTTTTGACCAACACATGATATAGTTACACTCTTCATTGCCAGTGTGGCACGATGATGAATACTCAGAGTGTTGCAACCATGACAATTGGGCTTAGTACAGTTTTTCCACAGCCAGAGTAAAACACTATGTCCCAGTTACCTGTGCCCAATGTGCTGTAATGCACAGATACCACATACAGTATTTGGTGACTGGTCCACATATCCATACTAAGATATATATGGTGATGCTGAATGCAGCAAGGCATTGATTACCATGTTTGGCACTGTCCCATAAAGTTTTGTAATGGCATATGTGGAGAAATAAGTTCTTAAAGATTCTGTCTTTTGTGACAGGCACAGGCAATCGACCTTCTAAATCCCACAATCTCCACAACAGATAATGGCACTAGATCAATTGCCAGTATTTCAGCTGTTGCTGCACTCAGTTCATGTGCAATGTAAGGAATAAAGTATGGGTGCCCATACACAACAAGCCTGTGTTTATATCCAGGGGCAGAGATAACAGCATATGGACCTCAAGATTGCCCTTGTTCTCACTGTTGCAACATGAGTAGAGCTGTGCTGTGAGAATGAAAGCAGCTGGAGTGAGCATGAGGTAGCAAAAAGATGATGGTATTAGTAATAGAACATGCACAACAACAATTTTAGACCATGCACAAGAACTTTCCAACTATACAGAACACGTTTTTGAGCGCTGCTGAATTCCATACTCAATAAGCACTAACCATGCTGTATACTATAACATGACTGGGTTGGTATTTGGACTGATGATCAAACATGATATGTTGAGCAGGCTGGACCTTTTTGGATGTTGGGCCACCAAACAGCTGTACTCATTATGGTGGCATGGTTGAAGTGGTAATATTTAAATCCTGGGGATTCATGGGCGCTTCTCCAATGGAAGCAGTGATTTCGGGTGTTTTCTGCAATGGAGTTACTGTGGTTTTGTGTCTCTAGATAGTAGTACTCAACACGCCACTGCCACTATGACCACTACTAGGCAGTCCCATAGACTCCACCCATCTCTGTAGTAGTCCTTCTCACTCAATCCTCCCTCCTTCTGGGATTTTTCCTTGCCACTTCTGGATGCTTTTGCAAATGATGATGATAAGGGAGGGGGACCCCAGCACCAGCTTCGTTCTGGTGTTGAGTCAAGCATAATAGGTGTCTGGTCTTTAGGTGTGTGTATTGTCCACCAGTGCCTAGGTAGTTACCCTTTATTCCTCTACTAACTTTCCCTTGACTCAGCTGACAGATAGCAACTGTTTCATTAACTGGGTCTAGTACATGAAAGTCCCAAACTAGGGGTTTGGCAATCCTTGATTCTACATGAGATTGGTGGCTGTAGGACAGGGGAAGGAAAGGGTTGGAAATGTGTGTTATTGGGGATGATCTACAGTATGAACTTTGACACTGGGTGACTGACATGACGGGTGTAATGGGTTCATCAGCAAGAGGAAAAACTGCTGTAGTACTGGGGAAAATTTGGTAGTTGCATGTGATAGTGGTGGGAAAATCCCTGTGTCTTCAGCAGCACCACCCTTCCTCTTTTTGTCTTCCAGATCCCATAAGGGATCCAAATCATCATCTCCACTGTTGCTGATATCCTCATTCTCCTGAGTTCTGTACTCATCATCTCCACTATCTCCAGGTTCTCTCTCCATGCTGTCACCCAGAGCCTGAGAGCCATTTTTCAATTTAGTCATTTCTAACTGCTCAACAGTCAGATCTCCCTCCTCTGGCTCTGACTCATGCTCAAACTCCACTCATTTGGGAAAAGAAAACTATCAGGCTCAGTGCCACCACCATCACCTGTCATGTGGACACCAACAATCTTCCCCATAACCACTATACCTGAGCCAGAAATGTTGCTACTTACTGTACTGCTCCTCATGTCACAGCCCCCACCCTAGCCCCCACCAGCATGGCTGCCACAGATGTGGTACAGAAAACTCTGGCCACACTAATGCCACTGCTGCCAACTACTCCTTTACTACTACTGGCCCCAGAGCCCATAGAAGATGCTGCCACAGATGTATTTTTTAGCTACAGCACCCTTTTTCCTGACAGAACTTCTGTACGCCTTTGCTGCCTCCATGGCACCCCTTCCTTTAATAGATCATCTCTTTCTAGTCTTTGTTTATATATAGATTTATAATTTCATGAGGAAAACAAAATTATAAGAAAGACTGCAGTACAACTAAGTAGCATCAGCTGTCAATGCCTCCCCCCAAGGGATTATCTGTGTAGCCTGGAAAAAAACAAAAGCAGTTTACTGAGTTAACTGATCTATTAGTAGCTACAGCAAAGACACCAATATATATTTTTACACAATGGAGATTAACAAGGCACACACAACAGGGGTAATTACCTAAACTGCTTGTTTGCTGCTTACTGTTGTACTCTCTTAACATTGTATTGTTAAAGTCAATGAATTGTACAGGTATGTGAACTTGCCTCAACTGCATATTTTAAATCGTTTTTTAACTGTATTTGTAATTCATTGTTTTTACTTTTGCTGTCTACATCATAATATCAGTAACTGTTATATGTTTTTAAAAATGAATATTGAATGTAATTAATTCTGGGTTACTCTGGAAAAAGGAACTGTTAGTGTCAGTAAGCCTACCCGGTTAACAAAATCCAAATATATAAAATAATAAATAATTAACACGTTATTGTAAGAGACAGAACACTATCACTTTAAGAACTAAATAAGTAAACATAATGTAGAAACTGACAAAGCACTTCACATAACCATAAAAAAACTAAACTATAGAAATAAAATGAGAAATCAAAGTCCATAGACCAAAAATAATCAACAAGGAAGACTGAAGAAAACAAACTCTGGCCAGAGCTGATAGGGCTGCAGCTGAGGAATTTGGGGTAAAAATATTTTAAATTATTTTCTCAATATTTTTACACCAAATTTTCAACATAGTCTCGTTATGAACCTGCCTCATGAAGACAGGCAGAGAAGATGTTCAACTCCTGGCTTAAAGGTGATTTTGCGCAGGGACTGCAAAATCAACTCTTGGGATGCTAAAACACATTTTGGCAGGAGCTGAAAAAATACAGTTGCCACATTCATGAGGTGCTGTAAAGAAATGGCTATGTTGAAAATTTGGGGTTAAAATATTGAATAGTACAAAACGTACAAGCCTAAGTTCACAAAATTCAATGTAGGCTCCTAACTTCATTGAGTTTTAATATTTTTGCACCAAATTTTCAACATAGCCTTCCTATGACCTCACCCCATAAACAAGGGAAGAGAAAATTTTCAGTTCCTGCCCGAAAGATGATTTTGCGCAGGGACCATGAAATCACCTTTTGAGATGTAAAAAACATTTTGTCCAGGATTTGAAACATGACAGCTGCCACATTTATGAGGTGCTGGAAAGATATGGCTATGTTGTAAATTTGGGATAAAAATATTGAAAATCACCAAAGTTATGAGGCTGCATTCGCAAAATTCAATGTAGGTTTATAACTTTGTTGTTTTTTAATATTTTTATACCAAATTTTCAACATAGCCTTCTTATGACCCCACCTCATGAACGGGGACAGAGAAAATGTTCAACTCCTGCCCAAAAGGTGATTTTGTGCAGTGACAATGAAACCATCTTTCAGGACAGATTTGCCCTATGACAGGAACATTGTTTTTGAGGTGGGGTCTCAAAGAAGCCATGTTGAAAATTTTGGCCAGAAATATGCAAGAATGCCCAAGTTATGCCTCTAAGTTAAAAAAAAAACAACAACATTGAAATACATTGAATGGCACATCCGTTTCTTCAGTTTGTGATCCGGCTTTGAAGAGTGAAGATGTGTCTGCGGTCCAGAGAGGATTACAGTATTAGTCTCTCAATGGGTAAGTATGGGCTTGGGGGGAGGTGCGGGGTGGTGGGTACTGAGTGGGAGGGTCAGGTGGGGGGACTGTAACAGCATAAAAGACATCAATGGATGGGTTTCTTGTTACAGGTTAAAGACAAAAAAAAACAGGATGGAGGTGCTGATCGACACTGGAGGACTGGGCACCCTCAGTGTCACTGTTATGTTTCTGGGGTGGTGGGTTGGGGTGGTGAGTGCTGAGAGGGAGGGTTGGGTGGGAAGCATTCAGCCTCAGCTTAGCTTTAAAAAAATGTTGTTGCTTTAGTAAGCAATGTCTACACAACATCAACAATAATTAGAAAGCAGTGACTGGTGCCACCATGCTCTGCTGTACTGAAATTATGTGAGAAAGCTGGACAGCTGCAATTTATTAAACAATGTTTAAACTTTAGAGATTTCATCCATTTCCATAGTAACATCTTCACAATCTCTCTCCACTAGGCCCCATGGAGCATGTCTGTGCAGTCCTTAATGAAGTACAGATAACAGAGAGAAGCAGAACTTCTCTGCATCTGATTTACCCGGGGTGTGATGTGTGAGACGAAATCAAACTCATAGCAGGTGAGCACCTTGGAGGTCACCTGGTTTGTCATTGTTCCTCAGATGTGACAGCATCTGTGTGGTGCTGTAATACATAATGTTAAAGTGGCTTTGTTTTTAGCTGCAGTGTGCAGATTTTGATGATATTTAACTTTGATTTAATTTAAAGGAATGTCAGATAAAATGCAAGACAAATATATAGCCACAGTATAAAAACAAGGTGCATTTTGACAAGCAGTCAGATGGTCATATATGGCTTATGCTAAAGAAAGCAGGAAGGAGGAATTTATGTGTAGTAATTGTTCTCAGTTACAAAAACATGCAAGGGACAGAACCAAACCTGTCCTGAAGGTGGTTAGTCTGGGAAACAGCAAGATGTCAAGTAAAAATAAGACTTGCTCTGTCAATGGCCTATCTATTCATACTTATCTGTATTGCTCCCTTATGCCTATCCCATGCCTGTTTGAAGCCCTGTACTGTATTCATATACACCACTTCCTGAGATAGGCCATTCCAAGCATCCACCACCCTTTCTGTAAAAAAGAACTTCCTCACATTATCCCTTAATCGGCCTCCCTCTAATCTCATGCTGTGTCCTCTTGTCCTGATATTTTTCTTACATTGAAACATGTTAGACTCTTTCACCTTGTTAATGCCCTTGAGGTGTTTGAATGTTTCAATCATATCACCTCTCTCCCTCCTTTGCTCCAGGGTATACATATTGAGTTCTGTTAATCTGTCCTCATATGTTTTCTAATGTGGTCCCTGCACCATTTTGGTTGCCCTTCTCTGGACTACCTCAATTTGGTTACTGTCCTTGTGAAGGTGTGACCTCCAGTACTGCGTGCAGTACTCCAGATGGGGCCTAACCAGTGTCTTGTAAAGAGGGATTATTACCTCCCTCTTATAACTTGTGATACCCTTACTAATACACCCCAACATCCCCCTAGCCTTATCTACTGCTTTAGTAGTCTGCTTGGATGATTTCCAGTTATCTGTGATGATGATGCCCAAGTCTCTTTCTTCCCTTGTGACTGCCAGCAGCTCCCCTCCCAGCCTATGGGTGGCTCCAGGGCTTCTCTTCCCTATGTGCATGATCTTGCACTTCTATGCATTCTATGCTGAGTGGGAGGGTCAGGTGGGGAGACTGTAACAGCATAAAAGACATCAATGGATGGGTTTCTTGTTATAGGTTAAAGACAAAAAAAAACAGGATGGAGATGACGATCGACACTGGGGGACTGGGCACCCCCAGTGTCACTGTTATGTTTCTGGGGTGGTGGGTTGGGATGGTGAGTGCTGAGAGGGAGGGTCTATGGGGGGGAGCATTTAGCTTCACTCTTCATTGTAGCTTTAAAAATGTTTGTTGCTTTAGTAAGCAATGTCTATACATCATCAACAATAATTAGAAAGCAGTGACTGGTGCCACCGTGCTCTGCTGTACTGAAATTATGTGAAAAAGCTGGACAGCTGCAATTTATTAAACAATGTTTAAACTTTAGAGATTTCATCCATTTCCATAATAACTCTTCACACTCTCTCTCCACTAGGCCCCATGGAGCATGTCTGTGCAGTCCTTAATGAAGTACAGATAACAGAGAGAAGCAGAACTTCTCTGCATCTGATTTACCCGGGGTGTGATGTGTGAGACGAAATCAAATTCATAGCAGGTGAGCACCTTGGAGGTCACCTGGTTTGTCATGGTTCCTCAGATGTGACAGCATCTGTGTGGTGCTGTAATACATAATGTTAAAGTGGCTTTGTTATTAGCTGCAGTGTGCAGATTTTGGAGATATTTAACTTTGATTTAATTTAAAGGAATGTCAGATAAAATGCAAGACAAATATATAGCCACAGTATAAAAAAAGGTGCATTTTTGACAAGCAGTTAGATGGTCATATATGGCTTATGCTAAAGAAAGCAGGAAGGAGGAATTTATGTGTAATAATTGTTCTCAGTTAAAAAACCGTGCAAGGGACAGAACCAAACCTATCTTGAAGGTGGTTAGTCTGGGAAATAGCAAGACCGGCACCAGATGTAAAGTGAAAATAAGACTTATTCCAGAGTAGCCAAGCACATTACTAAATATTATGATTTAGAAATTGAGTTTTATGAATGGTGACTTGATAAAATGTATTGTTACACATTGCTGTGATGAAATAATACTTTTAAATAGAAACACAGAAACACAGAAGTTGACGGCAGATAAGGACCACAAGGCCCATCCAGTCTGCCCATTTCTTTTTCTACCTTATGAATGCGCCATCGGCATTTGCTCTGTCAATGGCCTATCTATTCATACCTATCTGTATTGCTCCCTTATGCCTATCCCATGCCTGTCTGAAGCCCTGTACTGTATTCATATACACCACTTCCTGAGATAGGCCATTCCAAGCATCCGCCACCCTTTCTGTAAAAAAGAACTTCCTCACATTATCCCTTAATCGGCCTCCCTCTAATCTCATGCTGTGTCCTCTTGTCCTGATATTTTTCTTATATTGAAACATGTTAGACTCTTTTACCTTGTTAATGCCCTTGAGGTGTTTGAATGTTTCAGTCATATCACCTCTCTCCCTCCTTTGCTCCAGGGTATACATATTGAGTTCTGTTAATCTGTCCTCATATGTTTTCTAATGTGGTCCCTGCACCATTTTGGTTGCCCTTCTCTGGACTACCTCAATTTGGTTACTGTCCTTGTGAAGGTGTGACCTCCAGTACTGCATGTAGTACTCCAGATGGGGCCTAACCAGTGTCTTATAAAGAGGGATTATTACCTCCCTCTTATGACTTGTGATACCCTTACTAATACACCCCAACATCCCCCTAGCCTTATCTACTGCTTTAGTAGTCTGCTTGGATGATTTCCAGTTATCTGTGATGATGATGCCCAAGTCTCTTTCTTCTTGTCCTGACAGCAGCACTCCCTCCCAGCCTATAGGTGGCTCCAGGGTTTCTTCCCTATGTGCATGATCTTGCACTTCTATGCATTCTATGCTGAGTGGGAGGGTCAGGTGGGGGGACTATAACAGCATAAAAGACATCAATGGATGGGTTTCTTGTCATAGGTTAAAGACAAAAAAAACAGGATGGAGATGCCGATCGACACTGGGGGACTGGGCACCCCCAGTGTCACTGTTATGTTTCTGGGGTGGTGGGTTGGGTGGTGAGTGCTGAGAGGGAGGGTCGGGTGGGGGGAGCATTTAGCCTCCACTTACTGTAGCTTTAAAAAATGTTGTTGCTTTAGTAAGCAATGTCTATACATCATCAACAATAATTAGAAAGCAGTGACTGGTGCCACCGTGCTCTGCTGTACTGAAATTATGTGAGAAAGCTGGACAGCTGCAATTTATTAAACAATGTTTAAACTTTAGAGATTTCATCCATTTCCATAATTACTCTTCACACTCTCTCTCCACTAGGCCCCATGGAGCATGTCTGTGCAGTCCTTAATGAAGTACAGATAACAGAGAGAAGCAGAACTTCTGCATCTGAGTTACCCGGTGTGATGTGAGACGAAATCAAATCATAGCAGAGCACCTTGGAGGTCACCTGGTTTGTCATGGTTCTCAGATGTGACAGCATCTGTGTGGTGCTGTAATACATAATGTTAAAGTGGCTTTGTTATTAGCTGCAGTGTGCGGATTTTGGAGATATTTAACTTTGATTTAATTTAAAGGAATGTCAGATAAAATGCAAGACAAATATATAGCCACAGTATAAAAAAAGGTGCATTTTTGACAAGCAGTTAGATGGTCATATATGGCTTATGCTAAAGAAAGCAGGAAGGAGGAATTTATGTGTAGTAATTGTTCTCAGTTAAAAAAACGTGCAAGGGACAGAACCAAACCTATCTTGAAGGTGGTTAGTCTGGGAAATAGCAAGACCGGCACCAGATGTAAAGTGAAAATAAGACTTATTCCAGAGTAGCCAAGCACATTTCTAAATATTATGATTTAGAAATTGAGTTTTATGAATGGTGACTTGATAAAATGTATTGTTACACATTGCTGTGATGAAATAATACTTTTAAATAGAAACACAGAAACATAGAAGTTGACGGCAGATAAGGACCACAAGGCCCATCCAGTCTGCCCATTTCTTTTTCTACCTTATGAATGCGCCATCAGCATTTGCTCTGTCAATGGCCTATCTATTCATACCTATCTGTATTGCTCCCTTATGCCTATCCCATGCCTGTCTGAAGCCCTGTACTGTATTCATATACACCACTTCCTGAGATAGGCCATTCCAAGCATCCACTACCCTTTCTGTAAAAAAAAACTTCCTCACATTATCCCTTAATCGGCCTCCCTCTAATCTCATGCTGTGTCCTCTTGTCCTGATATTTTTCTTATATTGAAACATGTTAGACTCTTTTACCTTGTTAATGCCCTTGAGGTGTTTGAATGTTTCAGTCATATCACCTCTCTCCCTCCTTTGCTCCAGGGTATACATATTGAGTTCTGTTAATCTGTCCTCATATGTTTTCTAATGTGGTCCCTGCACCATTTTGGTTGCCCTTCTCTGGACTGCCTCAATTTGGTTACTGTCCTTGTGAAGGTGTGACCTCCAGTACTGTGTGCAGTACTCCAGATGAGGCCTAACCAGTGTCTTGTAAAGAGGGATTATTACCTCCCTCTTATAACTTGTGATACCCTTACTAATACACCCCAACATCCCCCTAGCCTTATCTACTGCTTTAGTAGTCTGCTTGGATGATTTCCAGTTATCTGTGATGATGATGCCCAAGTCTCTTTCTTCCCTTGTGACTGCCAGCAACTCCCCTCCCAGCCTATAGGTGGCTTCAGGGTTTCTCTTCCCTATGTGCATGATCTTGCACTTCTATGCGTTAAACCCCAGTTGCCACTCTCCCGATCATTTTGCCAGTTTATCCAGATCTCTTCTCATTCTGCCCACCCCATCTGGATCATCTACTCTGTTGCAGATGTTGGTGCCATCTGCAAACAGACAAACCTTACCCTCCAGTCCATCTGCAATGTCACTGATGAAGATATTGAAGAGGACTTGCCCAAGGGCTGATCCCTTAGGTACCTCACTTGTGACTTGCATCTCTTCTGATTATATATGGTTTACCACCACTCTCTGTTTTCTGCCCGTCAACTAGTTTACCACCCAGTTGACCAACTTCTGACCCACCCCAAGCCTACCCAGCTTATTAATCAATCTTCTATGCAGAACAGTATTGAAAGCTTTACTGAAGTCAAAGTAGGCAACATGAACTGCTCCCCCTTGGTCCATCACTCTGGTTACCCAGTCAAAGAAATCTATGAGATTAGTTTGACAGGACCTTCCTGTTGTAAACCCATGCTGTCTTGGATCCTGTGCTCCTATGGATTCCAGATGTTGCACTATCCTTTACTTAAGGAGTGCCTCCATAATCTTGCTCCCTACTGAGGTAAGTGTGACTGGTCTGTAGTTCTCTGCCTCCTCCCTGCTACCACTCTTGTGGAGCAGGATCACATGAGCCCTTCTCCAGTCTTCTGGGACCTCTCCTGTACTCAGAGACTCACTAAACAGTTCTGATAATGGATCTGCTAGTTCCACCCTTAGCTCTTTTAGTACCCTGGGATGTATGCCATCAGGTCCCATTGCCTTGCCCACCCTGAGCTTAGCGAGCTCTTGTAGGACTCTTTCTTTTGTGAAGTGACTAGTGCATACTTCCCTCCCCCTTGTGTCCATGGTGCTGAGCTGTGGGTCCTGCCCTACCCTCTCATCGGTAAATACTGAGCAGAAGTATCTATTTAGGATAGATGCTTTTAGATGGTCCTTCTCTTCACATGCCCCCTTATCCCCTTTGATCTTAGCAATACCTTCTCTGGACTTTCTCCTTTCACTAATGTATCTGTAGAAAGTCTTGTCACTTTCTTTTACTGTTTGTGCTGGTGTTTCCTCAGTATAGGCCTTTGCCTGCCTTACTGCCTTCCCTGCTTTCTTTAGGGAAGTTTGGTATGCATCCCTATCTTCATCCCGCTGCGTTCCCTTATATTTCCTAAAGGCCAGCCTTTTGGCTCTGACCTTTTCTGCTACTGTTTTTGAGAACCAAAGTAGTTTCTTTCTTCTTTTGCACTTTGTTTTCTCTCTAACACAATGGGATGTTGCTTCAAGTAGTGCATCCTCAATACTCGCCCACTTTGCCTGTACCCCCTCACCTGAATTTCTTCTTGCCAGGGCAAGCTTAACTCTGTTGGCTATCTTATCAAAGTCAGCTCCTCTGAAGTCTCATTTTTTTGCCTTGAAATGGGATGATTTAGTTCTAGTGGCCAAACTTGAACCATACCATGTGATGGTCACTAGCCCCCAGGTGACCTTCTACCTGGAGATCTGTGATCCTTTTCCTGTTAGTCAGTACTAGATCTAGGAATGCCCTGTCTCTTATGGGTTGTTGTAACAATTGTTTGAGGCCCTCCTCCTGCAGGGAATCCACTATGTGTCTAGTTCCTGCTGGTATTGACCAATCTGTATCTGGCATGTTGAAGTCTCCCATTATCAGAACCTCCCCCTTAGCTGTCATGTTTTGTATATCTTCTAACAGTAATGTGTCTATGTCCTCCCCCTGATCTGGATGCCTGTAGACAACCCCAGTTCATATGGCTGTCCCATTTCCTGTTTCCAGGATGACCCACAGTTCTTCTGGTTCCTTATATGTATTCTGAATTTCTGTAGCTTTGACATTTTCATTGACTTAAAGGGCCACTCCACTGCCCCTTTTTGCCCCTCAGTCTCTTCTGAACAGTACATAGCCAGGTACTGAAGTCTCCCAAGTGTGATTCCTGGTAAACCATGTCTCACTAATGGCTACTATGTCCAGTTTAGCCTCTGTCATTATTGCCTGCAAGTCTGGGATCTTGTTTCCCAGACTGTGAGCAATTGTGTACATGATTTTCCACTGGCCAGATTTTGGTGCGTTGGTTGTTGGGCGAGGTCTGGCATTTCCCCTGTATGTCTTATGGGGAGCTGGACATTTTTCCTTACCTAGTGATGCAAATGAACTACAAACATGCTGAACTCCTGTTTGATCACTAGCTGAGAGGGAAGGGGTGTTCTTCCTATTCGACGTATCAGGTACTGCACCCCTCTCCCCATTTGCTAGTTTAAATATTGTGCCAAGACATCAAACTTCTGCCCCAGTGCACTGACTCTCTCCTTAATCAGATGCCGTCCATCAAATTTAAAGAACTTTCGCTCCCAAAACTGTTGCCAGTTACCTACAAATTTGTGTCCTTTTTCCTGGCACCAGCCCTTGAACCACATGTTTAGGTCCCCTATCTCCCCTTCTCTGACCTTCTGTCCATCTGCCCCCCTCTCCCAGACTGGCAGGATCTCAGAGAAGGAGATGCCGGAAGAAATGGATGATAGTTTGTCACCCAGCTTGGTCAGGAGTTCCTTGGTCTCCACAACTGACCGGCTGGTGAGATCATTAGTCCCTATGTGTACCAGGACGTCAATGTTTTCTCCTGCTTCCTGATCAATTTTAGCAATGTGGTCAGTGTCTCTCCATGCTGGTGTACCTGGGAGACATCTAACCGTTACCCCTGGCTGGAGATAGGTATCAACTCCCCGAATCATGGAGTCTCCTATGATCAGAAGTTTTTTGGATTTCATTTTGCTTTTTTTGTTTTGGTTCCTGTTTTGGGCAAGTTTTGTTGTGCTAGCTCCTGTGCTGCAGTGTCCTGCTCTGCAGTGTCCTTTGCTCCTTTGTTTGATTTTGGAGTTAGAGGCAGATACCTGTTTGTAGTTTTTATATGGTTTGTGGAGGTACTATGTTGGAGAGCACTGAGTGATGGGGCACCCGATTTGCCCCTCCAAACCACCTGCCAACCTCCCGGACCAACTGCCTTCTTCGGTCAAGGTGCTACTGTTGGATGTTAGGGAAATGGCGGGTGGTTCTTATAATATATTTCCTCCTGAATATGCGATTTGAGGCACGCAATCTCTGACCATGCTGCTCGGAGCGGAGCCCTTAGATCTCCAATGGCCCAGCATCTAGGACAGTATCCTAAATCCTTTATAACTGCCCTTTCAAAAAGTATCCCGCAGTACCTGCAGTTAATAATATCCATTCCAGGTAAGTTGCTGGGTTTATAACCTGATCAGAGTAATTAGAAGGAGGAAAATTAAAGCAAATGTTGATTTTTGTGTTTTGTTTGTTTTTGTATAACTTGTTATAACACATTAAATTACTTGTGCCTCTGTAAATGAGGTCACTGTGTGGATACCCCTCTGATCTGCCCCTTCCTGCTTTGCTACAGGAACTGTCATGACTGTGCTACCCTATAAAAGGAGTCTAGTGTGGGGTGGTTGGGGATGGGTGTGGGTGCCTGTGCCATTCCCCTGCCAACAAGGAAGAACCATGGATGAAAGAAAGAAGGAGGTAAGCGCAGAAACAATCAGTCAGCAACAAATGTAGTAGCCCTGAAAGCTTAGCCTAATGACAGATAAAACTGTAAAGCCTGTAGAGTACCACCTGTAACAATTTCACTGAAGATATATCCTGCAAGAAGCACTTTGCTACAGAGAAAAATAAAGCAGTAACAGAAGATATACCTTGCAAAAGACAATTTGAATCAGAAGATCACAGCAGTAATCTGTAAGCACTCACCTGTAGGCACACCCTGTAATAATGCAGAAGAAGGTATACCCAGCAACAACAATATGAATCAGAAAAAGCAATAAAATGTTAGCAACAAACAGTAACACTCCCTATGAATACAAAAGAAAATAATAACACACAGTAAATCTGCCTAGCCAAAAGAAACCTTAATCATTTCCTTGCTCTGGTAAGGTTCTTTGCTCTGTCCTTACAAGCAACCTAGAAGAAAAAAGATCAGTTGAAGCTAGGTGCCTTTGCCAGCAAACCTAGTCTGTATATGAGGTATCTTTTTAAACCACTGTCACTTTAAGTCAGCTCTTTTCAATTGACACAGTGCTTTCTTATGTCAGATCCTCCATGAGAAAGCTCTCTTGAGCGAAACCGGTTGAGATCTGTTTGGGATCAAGCTGCTTGGCTACTCTGGAATAAAAGCCTAATTTCCACTTTACAGCTGGTGCTGGTCTTGTTGTTTTCCTGCACATTGTATTTACCAAACACAGTGGAGCGGATTGGAGTGGAGCTTGCCTTTGCTCTTGGAAGGTGGTTAGTATACCTACTGTGTTCTAACATAACAAGAGTTAACTGATGCTACCTAGTTTGCATTGGGTTATTTGGTATTTTTTACAGTGTGTTTTCATTTAATTAATTCATTTTATGTTTTGAACTTGTTAGCAGGTGAGCAATCTGCCTGTTTTCACTTGTGAAAAGTATGGCGAACAAAGACAATACACATGTATTAAAATACACAGCAAAGTACAAAACAACACTGCTCAGAAATAGTTACAAACATTCCTAGATACTAGCTATTTTGGGGATGAACTTTGAAGGTTTTGAATTGGGAACACATAGCAATGTCATTAGGCAAAGAGTTAATGGAAGGTAAGAGCTTTAAATAATAGTGGTCTCTGCCCACAGGTCTTTCAAAACAAATGAATTTTAAAAAGCCTTCTACTCCGAGACCTAGTGCTTTTTTGTGTGTCCTATGCAAAAATGAGGCTACAGTGGGAGGAAGTTGTTCTGTCATGGCCTTATGGAGCAAAACTCCCATACAAAGGTTTATCCAATCATCAAGAGACAAGCAACCTGCTGTCTGATATAGGAGACAGTGATGGGACATCCTGGAAAATTTTGTTATGAAACAGAATATGCTGTTATAGGTTACCCTTAATCTGGACAGCACCCATTCACTTGCCCCTGCATAAACTGCTAGTCAGTCTAGAATTAAAAATAACAGACTGTGGAGACCTTCGGTTCTGGCCCATATATGTGGATAGCCTAACACTTGAGGAACTGTAGAGTGACAGGTTAACTGTTGGCCATCCACCAGGTAGCCCAGTATTTTAAATTTAAAGTCTGCATTCCCTTTTAGAACAGATGCCAGGCAACCATCCTCACCGAGTGGCTCCTCCTCACACTGAAAAGACAGTAGATCACGGAGCTGCTCAGACTTGCAGCCATCATGCTGTAAGAGAGGGGAGCATGTTAGCCTGAGACATATCTGGACAGAGTTAACAATCCCTCACATACTCAGTCCAGAAACTGGGCACCAGCATACAGGACTTTCACAAAGACCTCAAGGAAGTGGAGACTCAAATCACTGACCTGTAATCCTGTATGGCAGAGACCACAGAGCAGACAGACCTTTATGGCAGAGCCTTACTCTTTCTGTACCGCAGGGAGTGACAACTGCACAGGTGGCAGGAAGATGCTAAGAACAGGGAGAAGGCTCAATATCTGAATTCATGGTTTGCCAGAGGATTCAGAGAAGGGATCCTGTTCCCTTTCTTGCAGGAGTTACTGATAGAGGTTCTGAAATTCCCTGCAGAGCAAAAATTAGAGATGGAGACAGCCCATAGAGCTCTGGCAAAGAAACATTCCACTCCAGATGACAGAGTCAGATCAGTGATCATACTATTTTTCAGTTTCTCCACTAAACAGTTTATCGACTGGATAGATAGCCAAAGAAGGGTCCTACAACTGACAATGACTCTTTAAGAAATGACCATGCATGTGTGGTAGTGGAGGATAGCCACGCATGTGCAGTAGTGCAGGGGGAACGAGATGAGGATTTCTGCACTGGGGGATTGGGTACCCCCAGTGCCACTGTTATGTTTCTGGGGAGAGGAATGTGGGTAGTGGGTGCAGAGAGGGAGGGTAGGGTGGGGTTATGTATTTCAGTAGTCACTGACTCACCAATCACCAAAATGGTTTTCCTCAGGTCAAGTAAAATAAAAAGTAGTGTGAGCGTGGAGTGGGCCATGGTGCACAGACACGGTGGTAACATTTGTCACCTCATAAAGTTGCTTGTTCGCAGGCTGTTGTTTTCTTTGTCCTAGCAAGAGGACTGCAGGGCTCTGCCCACCTGCAGCCCTAAAAAGGAAAGAGAAATCAGCTGTACACAGACTAGTGCTCTTACTTAAAAAAGCTGCAAGTCATGATCTTTCTGGGCTGCCTTGCTAAATGAAACACCTCCCCTCCCCTACAGCAGTGCTTCACTACAGCGAAAGAAAACCATTACTTTAAACTAAGTAATCAGCCAAACAGAAACAGAGAGCACAAATCTGGCAATATCAGGGCCTATAGAACAGTTTATGAGCTATCTGGTTTCAAAAGGCTCTGTTTTTAGATGGAATTTAATGTTTTTTTCTCCTCAGACTAGAGGGACATGCCTCTTCAACTTTCTCTCAGAAGACTGTACTGAACACAGCCTACTCATGGCAGTATGCTCGTTTCAGTACCATGTGACCTCCAATCCCATAATACATTGAGAACTTTACCTGTTGGCCCCATGTTGCTGGTGAAATTTCAAAATTAACTGTTCACATAGTTATTCCTAAACTACAAATTGGCACATTGCGAGGTGGATTAACTTCAGGAATTGAGGAAAATGCGTGACTCGATTTATGGCTAAAGTTTTCTAACTTATACCACTACTGATTAGATAATGTGCTTATTGCCTGGAAGTTTCACTTTCTACCCCTGAGGAAGTCACAGACTAGCTTTGTACTGAGTTTGAAGCTTAAAAGTTTATGCATGTGGTTGGCAGAGAAACGTGGGGGGGGGGTCTCTGCTACTAAGTGGTAGTCCCTATGTGGTTGTAGTAACCACTTAGCGACCGCTGTGACTTAGTGCTCAATTATGCTATTTACAGCAGGGCCACAAGCATTCTCTGCATGGTTGCTAAACACATAGCAGTTGCACAGGCAGGAGATCACTAGAAAAATGACCCATGTGGTCATTCACATAGCCTTGTGATTCTAAGGAACCCTGTTGCAGAGTTTTGTTACAACCTCTGTCTGTAGAACTGCAACAGACAGGTGTGGGAGTGTCACAGAGAGGATGAAGGTGGACAGAATAGGGGTAGTCAACCTGAACAGAGAGGGTCCTGGGGCAAGGGAGAGGACTCCACTGTATGAGGAAGCGCATCTTAACTGGGAATATGTGGGGGTCATTGATCACCAGTGACCAAGAGCTGGGAGGAGGCGGAGAATACAACAACACCATCAGTCCTGGTAGCACTCCATAGCATAACATAGTGCCACATCACCTGTTTGATGTCATGCAATGAGTCCTGACCCCTTAGGAGTCAAACACCAGCATGTCAGGAAACTAACATCTGGGTACAGCATTTGCACTGTGGCTTGGTCACAAGGGGATTCTGCCCTCCTTGTGATAAAGAATATGGTTTATGTATAGCTCTAATGTGTGGTTGCTGTTTGCCCCTCGTTTTACACTGCCTGTCTTTGAGATTGTGACTGGGGCTCATCAACACTAAAAAATTTTGGGTTTTTGTTCTCTGCTTGTATTTGTATTGGTTTTGACACACTGCTCCTCTCGCAAACCACAAGTCCAAAGATACCAGTGTTCAGCTTGTTACTTGAGCTGCAAACTTGGTGCACAGAAATCAAAATTGTATGTCCAGAAAACAAGCAATACAGCACTAGCTGTTGCTATAAAGACTGTGGAACTTCACAAACACAGAAGGCAGCTATGTAATTTTTCATCTTACTTTCAGTAGTCTGTAGGTCATCAATTTAATACCACAACAATCCTTCTTTTAGGACCAATACATAAAGTCTGTTCAGTGAGAAAAATGATTAAATCACCAACGGGTAAGGCATGCGCCTGAATGCACTCGCACATGATGCTCATGCTTTGTCATCTGACGACACCTTCCTCACACTATCATTCTTGCAAACTACAGCACCCCTCTTGGATGCTAGCTCTGAATGTCTTAAAGTCTTTTAAATAAGTTCATATGAAACCTTCCTGTTTCAGCAAAAACTGCCAACACCTCCACTTCTCAGCATCTTTTGTTTTTTTTCTAAATTCCATTATTTTATCGAGCTTTGTCCATTGCTTTCCAATTTGCTTTCACACCACACAAAGAACATTTTCATTCAGTTATCAAACTGTACAACTGAGCTTGCAAAATCCACTTAAAACTCCTCCTTGCTTACTATCACTTAATATTCACCAGTGCCATGACTCATTAGATGAAGACATGATTTAAACTGGTTTTGAATGTTAACATTTCTTACATACCCATTTCTGAAGAAACAGTGTATTTGCCTCTGCTTTGTTCCTCTGCCATATTGTAGCCCCGTAACATTATCCCCTCTTGCTTTCCTAGGGTGCGAGAACAGCAAATAGAAAGTGAGCAGTTTTGGCAGCCTAAAGGTTTTTTTTGTTATTATTTAAAAGTTGCATAGAATACAAGATAAGTTCTATGAGAAGCAAGTCTGATTTACAGAACATCCCAACTTGATTAAAATAACAATAAAAACATAAACAGACATACAAAAAATTCAGTTAAAACAAGTACAATTTGATTGTTCCTGCAACAATAATCTGTTTAGGCCATGGTTAAAGATTCCAATGGCAGGAGATGTTCTAAGCTGAGGAGAGAAGTAGTTTCATGAAAATGGAGCAGCATAGGAAAAACATTCTTTCCCAAAATGTGTTTGAAACTTAGGCAAGAAAAAGCCATGATGAGACACATCCCTAAGACTATATTTGTGAATAGGAACTATAAGCCTTTCAAATAGATAAGTGGGGTGCTGGCTATTTGTGGTTTTGTAAATAAGGGATAGCCAATGGAAAGTGCATATGGAAGAGGGTGACAACTGATTTAGTTGATGCAATAGGGTACAATGGTGTTCATCCCATTAAGCTTTTTAAATAAATTGCAGTAAATGATAAACAGTGTTCAAGGGAAGTAGAGGTGAAACAGAGGCATGGCGGTTTAACAGTGTTGCCATAATTTAGACTAGGGAGAATGGCTTGCGCAACAATATGTTCGTGATCTGAGCTTGACAGACAGTGCCTGACATGTTTTAGATGATCTAGGCACCGGCAAACTTTTATTACAGTTTTGTCAATGTGAGTTTTAAAAGTTAAAAAAAAATCAAAGGTGAGACCAAGATATTTAAATTCACCTACAAGCTCAAGTGGGTTATTTTTTAAAGTGATTGAGAAGAAGGAATTTGCCAATGACAAGGCTGACAGAGAGCTGAACAGTATGGTTTGAATCTTTGTGCTATTTAGAAGTAGAAGGTTATTGGAGAACCAGTTCACAATTTTGTCTAAATCACACTGGAGAGTCGAGGAAAGAGAAGATGTTTTTTTGTGAGCATAAAAAAGGACCTGCATAAAGTTGGACCAAACAATGGTCCACAACAGAGGTCATGAGATCTACAAAAAAGTTAAATAAAACAGGATCAAGTATACGCTCTTGAGGAACCCCAGATGAGGTGGAGAGAAGAGAAGAAAGACAACCATTCCAGAACACAGAGTTCTCCCATGTAAATAAGATGAAAATCAGGTGATAGCATTTATGGAAAAACAATAAGAGGACAGAACAGCTAAGAACAATGAGTGACTAACTACATCAAAGGCTTTCAAAAAGTCGATAAAAACAGAATCTATAAGATGCCCTTTATCCAATGCCCTAGAGACAGAATTATGAAACTCAATCAATGCTGTTTGGGTAGAGTGATTTGATCTAAAGCCTGACTGAAAATTGGAAATGGTCTGATAATTAGCCAGGTATTCAGAAATCTGAGAAACAACTTTTTTCCCCCCATAAATTTAGAAATTAAAGGGAGCAGGGAAATTGGGTGGTAATTTTCCATTAAAGATTCCCCCGGCCTTTATGTAAGGAGATAACTAAAGAATGTTACCATGCTGAGGGAAAAGTTTGGGTGATAAGGGATAAATTAAAAATGTGGGTTAGAAGAGGGTCCAGAATGACAGCACTACATTTAAGTAAAATATTGACTTGTTTATTGATTGCCTTAGCAGTGTCCTCTCTCAACGAACACAGCAATTTAAATACTTCATCAGATTTAATGTGTCTGAAATAAAATTTGGGACTTGAGAGAGGGGACTTTTCCAGGGGATGAAAAGACAATCCAGTAGTTGATACACCAGCCTTTTTCAACAGCAGGACAGGGGCCTCAGAAACAAATGTGTTAAAAACACCATAAATACCCTCTTAAGAATACACAGTGGAGTCACTATATGATAAATTTGTAGTGGAAGATGCAAAAGGCACCTTGCAGACAGAGTCAACCATGCACCAGAACTTCTTAGCATTATAAAGGTTAAGGAGGTGACACACTTACAACTGTAAGAGGCAGTTGGAACACCCTATTAACATATTTAATGCATGAAAAAAAAACTAATATAAATAATTGACACCCCTGCTTCAAAGTGGAATACGTCACTTTTTAACCTCTAAGTATGAGGCCCTCTGAAGGTAATAAGAGTACCACTCATGCAGGCAAATCCTCAGTGCTGATTGGTTAAATCAGCACTGATGATTTATGTAACCTTCCCCCCCCCGCCGTCTCATGAGCTTTCCTAGCTCCTAGCTCAGGAACACGACCACATCACCTGCTTCCCACTGCAGCATTCTTCTTTGCAGCTGGATGCCCCACTGAACATTCACTCACCTTGTCTCAGGGACTGAAAGGGGTCTGGGAGTACTATTCTTTCTTTGGCGCCCATCAGGTACAACAACAATCGCAGCAACCATGCTGCTAATAGGGAACCTAAGAACGCGGCCTTCTGGCCATGATGAGGGAACTGTGCATGTAAAAATAACTTTGTCTCCCTGCTAGGAGCCAACAGTGTGCCCAAACTTGGCTGCAATGGAGTGAAGTGTATGATGAGCGCTTGTTAGTGCTACACCTCAGTTCCTGCCATCATAAACTTGCAAGGGGGCAGACAAAAGAAACTGTCTGGAAGTTATGCTGGGCATATTTACAAATAAGATACAAGCTCAAAACAGGGGAAGTGCCATTTTGTTAACACCTGATCACTGGACTGCAACAGGGGCGAGGAGGCCCAGACAAAGCTGGAGAATGTCAGAGATAATTGCATATCAAATAAATGCATATTGCACCATGTAAAATTAGAAGAAAATCCCATTTGTGTAGCTTAGCTTATGCATTGAGAAAAACAAGTGTCTGTGGGAGTCCCAGATTTCCAGTTATCCTGATTGCTCAACTTGCTAATGCAGAGGACTAGTATTCTAAGCAGACCTGGTTTCAGATTCCGGCTATGGCACCTAATGCATAATTTGAATAAAACTGTTTCACCAACTAGTTGCTTTAGCATTTCTTATTGAGTTGCACAAGTGTTACTGGATCCAGTATAAAGATTTGCAAAAGCTGTTGTTTAAGAGTTGAAAATCAGTTTTGCATTACATTGTGACCGAACTGCAGATGCATTCCAGCCAAGTCACAAAAACATTGTGGGCCTCATATTCAAAAATCCCAGGCTGCATTGGTAAAGTGCCTGTGCTGCACAACTGAGATGCGCAGGTACATAATAATGGTATATTCAGAAGATGTGCTGTAAGATGTGATCATGCATGTGCAGCAGAATATTCGAACATGTGTGATCATGCAGTGGGAGATGCGTGTTGCGGCAGGTGCCCTGAGACCTGTGCATGGCATAGGGAAATGTGCAATAGGCGGCCAGATGCACAACACACAAAATTACAATATTTAGTTAGGTTATGCAAATGGCCTCATTGCACATTCCGAGCCCATTCCCCACATGTGCTGCTCGTTACTGGAATGTATTCAGGCCATTTGCATACCCAAGGCATGCACAGTTCCAGCTTTGTGGGGCTGCCCCACCACTCCACAAAAGTGAGCAGGAAATATTGCAGCCTAGCAGGCAGGTGTCATGGAATGTTTGTATGTGTGTGGGTGGGCTACATTGGTCTGAGTGCAGTGCTATTACCCATGGCCATGTACAGGGTCGGGCTAGGAGTACGGGGGTCCACCTGGTCAAGCAACAGGGAAGGGCACAGGGTGACACACTCTGATCAGTATGCCACAGGAATGTGATACACTAGCTACATTTGCAGCTTACAGTCACTTGCAGTGCCCCACACCCCCCCACATGATAGGAACATGGTGATACACGCAAGAAATGTCAGTGCTCAGGTACCCAAGTGTGTGGTCCCACCTTGACCACTCCAGATAACCCAGTGGACCAGTCTGACACTGGCCATGTGCTTGCCCATGGTGGTCACAAGTCCAGCACCGGAAGGGTTGGGTGTCCATGAGGCATGTCCATGCCACCCCTAGGCCACAGGTTGTGCCACCCCTGCCCCGTGCTGCCCACTGTTGTGCTATGTCCACCACAAGAACACCACACATACACATGGCAGTGCCTCTGTGGCAGTGTGACACCACACAGCAAGCATCAGTGACATGTCTGTGGCTCCCTGTTGTGTAGCCTGGCATGAGCACCTGTGTGCACCTATGGTGTACCACCATGGGCGTATGCCACAGGTCAGCCCCTGGCCTATGCCATGCTGCCACTAGTACCACCAGGCTACCTGGGCACCATTGCTCCAGATGTCACCATGGGTACATGCCACCACTGGGTGGCACCCTGCAGACCAGATGGGTGCAAGACATGGCCCCTGTTATGTGTGCTGCATAGTTGCTGTCTGTTCTGTTGGTGTGCTAGGAAGGCACCCGAAAGCACTGGCATGTGGCTGCTGGGTGTCTACATCCTGGGTGCAGTGTGGGGGGTGGCTCTCAGGGTGTTGCCAGTAGTGTCATGACACCTCTGGCTTTGGGTACTTCCATTCTGGCCTGACTGCTGTGTGTGGGTGCCTGGGGCACCTTTTGGTGCACCTCCAAGGACTGTCTTAGGATGGTGTGCCTGCAGTTCTGTGGCCTGCCTGTGAGTGGCTGGCCAATTTAGGCCACCCTTTTGTCTGCTTAACTTTGACCGGCACACTTCTGAGATGCGCAGCAGATGCTCCGCACATTTTGGCTGAATATACGGATGTGCGGCATATTCATGTAGTGTACATGCCCCCCTTTTTTGCACCGCATAGATTATTTCTGTGCCATCACGCATTTGAAAATGCGTGATGCATCTCCCCCTTTTGAATATTGCATTTCCACTCATTTTCTGAGATGCGCCATGCATCTCAATTTTGGGCTGCACATCTCTTTTGAATACGTGAGCCTTTATGAAAGTTGATTTTAAGCTGGTTAAGTGCTGAAAAAAACAGCACAATGTTAGTTGCCAATATATTACCAACTTTACAAAAGAATGAAAAACCAACTCTTTGGCATGACAGCTTAATGTGAATTATACTGTATTTCATTTTCACTTCCTTTGCCAGAGAACATTCCCATTTTACTGTTTCATCATAAAGAATGGAGTTTGGTGAGTGGGACAGCAACAGAATTCAAGCAGCATCTCTGATCAGCCAGACTAACTGAAAAAGACAGACATGATCTTTCAGCTCAGCCTCTGTGGTAAGCAGCCACCAGAGGTCCTTGCCTGGGACTCAGAAACAGCTTCAAAGCATGATGACTGAAGTTCCTGCCCTATACTTTAACCTTCAGAACAGGGAATGGCTTGATAAAAGCTCCAGTCCTGTTTGACAGAATAAAGCCTGCTTTTCTCCCAACTCCTGCTGTAGGGATTTATTCCTGTAGAGAGCCCAGACACCAAAGCCCTGAGTCACTGCTTGTCTTTGGATGGGTGAAGAGGTGTCCCCCTCCAAAGGGTGAAGATGACTGACAAGGATCATCTGGAGTTTCATTCTAGGCCCACTCCCTTTGCCACTGGAAGCTCATTAGGTCTACCACACCTTTATCCAAGACTGTCTGTCAAATCCACATGGAAGATGTTCCATAGGGATTGCTATGCAGCTACATCCTTGGAAGTTGTGAGTACAAACCAGCGCCTTGCCTTGCAATTACTGTAGATTGTTAATGATAGTTAGACTGGGCAAGACCTGCATGATCTTTAGATGTACCCAAAGGCAACATACTTATTTTACTTGACAGTTTTATTTGAACAATTAAGTACCTTAGTTTGAGACTAATATTTTGGACCCGCATACAGCATGTAAATATCTCAGTCATTACCTTGTCATCTGCAGCTCTCAGTTATGCAACTCTTCACCTTGTTGTGTGTGCACATAGACTGTGGGAGTTCCCAAGGAAATTTGGGTAGTTGGGTGCACAAGGAGGGGGTTGTTGAGGACTGTGTAGGAGACTGTATTGGATATTATTGATTTGGAGAGTGGAAGGTTTCAGTACTTGTGTTTAATTGCATGAAATGTTATTTGTCTTGCCTGCCTTACCCAATTTCCCTTCCAGGTTACAGTTGCCATAAAATGTTTTAACTACTTTATAAGTTGCAACACCAGAGGATTCACAGAAGGCTTTCTGTGAGGAATGATTACCACCAATGTGCTCATAGACTTTGTTTTGATAATATGTGGCCATATTTGTACATTTTGGTCATTGAGGTATTCCTTCTTTGGTGTTTCATACTCATAATTGTAGGCTTCTTCCAAGTCCCGAGTAGGCCACCCACCTACTAGGATGCCAAGCTCATCATCAAGCTATGTCAGGATTGGACCCCTAGCAGCACCTATCACTTATATTGCCTAAGTTTTTATCTTATTGGAAGCTGAACTTTATTCTTCAACCATATTTAAGTGTATTTTCAAAGAACACCTGTGGGGTGGCACTGTTTTAGCAAAGGTTGCACTGAATGAGCAGCATATTTTTTTCTGCTGAAGATTGGATGCTTGCTTACCAGCTATTGCCAGAAGGGACTTTGTTTATAGAAACACAAAAACATAGACAATGATGACAGAAGAAGGTCCATCCAGTCTGCCCATGGTTTCCTATCTACCATCTCTATGGATCAAAATTAAGAGGATCATCACATGATGTTGCTACATGGAGTATCCAATTCCACAGGTGGGTGAAACTGTGTTTTGTTACTGTATGCCAACTTGTCTTGAAAATTCAAATAATACCAATAGACTCTTACAGGCAACAAAATGCTCTTGCAATATGTCCTGCTGAATGACTTTGCAGGATTTTCCTTCCTCTGGTAATGCAAAAGTATGTGTGAACATTTACAACAGATGTGATGTGTTTTGGAAAAAAACAGAGGCTGGTATAGTATGTAATTTATTGGCTGTGTACAGTGTGATTAGTTATTACCACTCATCAGCTTGTTTCAAAATGTGATGGCCTGGCCCAGGGTCTGGTAAGCCATGTCATCGTTTTTATATTGTATATATTGTAGTAATTGTTATTCCAAAAGTGTGTGGACTGCAGAAGGCTTTGTGCCCATAGATGCTCCAATCCTTTATCTGTAGTAAGATAGTTCATGCCCCTTCAATAGGTGTCTGTCTAATTTATTCTTGAATTCTTTCTTCTCTTTACTAATTATTATATCAGTTGTTAACTTATTCCACAGGTTTACTATACATTGCGTATAGAAACCTTTCCATTTGAGTGTTCAGAATTTTGGTGGTCTTATTTGCGGTAGATGCCCTCTAGTGTCCACATTATCATTTTTAAATGCTAGTCCCAGCTGACTGATTAAATAATCACCCTGCATTATACTATAGCACACTAATAAATCACTCCTTTTCCTTCTGGTCTCTGAGGTCATTAGATTTAGATGTTTGAGACAATTGGTATAGCTGAGATCTGTAATATCTTATACTATTTTTCTGTCCTTACATTGAATCTTCTCTATTCTGCGTATCTTTCCCTTGTTCAGTGAACACCAAACGTGGCTGCCACAATCAAGAATAAGTCTTACATATGCTCTTTAAAGGGGAGCAAAATAATAAATAATAATAAAATAATAATAAACTTTGTTTAGCATCTTTCAAACACCAAGGCGCTGTACAGTAAAAATAAAAACAAATTTAAAATCAAAATCACAGCAACATTAAAAATTAACAATAAAAAGAAAAAAGACATATATAAAATCAAAAGACAATAATCTTTAGTAGTAAAAGCAAGATTCCAAAGATGGGTCTTGAGTTCGCACTTGAAGGTCTCCACTGTTGTGCATTCCTGAAGCTGGTGAGGCAGAGAATTCCAGAGGGTTGGGGCAGCAAACATAAAAGCCCTAGTCCCAGAAGATTTTAAAGTAACCCTTGGAACCTCCAGCAACCCCTCGTCAGCCGAACAGAGCTGTAGTACACGGGTATAGGGAATCAAAAGCTCTTACAAGTAGTTGGGGCCAAGTCCCTGCAGGGCTTTGGAGATCAAAAGACCAACTTTAAAAGTGATCCACCACTGTATAGGCAGCCAGTGCAGAGCACGTACAGCAGGGGTAATATGCATCCTTCTTGATTCCCCTGTCAACAGCCTAGCAGCAATGTTCTGCACTAGCTGTAAGTGGTGGATATCAACCTCGGGAAGCCACAAGTAAAGGCAGTTGCAATGGTCAAGGCGAGAGGTCACCAAGGTGTGGACAAAAGCAGGTAAATCGCAGGATGGAACAAAGTGCTTCACCCTGGCAATATTCCTAAGATGGTAAAATGCTGACTTAATGGCTGCTGACACCTGAGGATGAAGGGTCAGCCTGTTGTCAAGTACAGTTCCCAGGTTAAGCACTCGTTCTGAGGTATGAAGCTGATTCCCCCACCCAAGAAATAAACCGGAGGGTAGATCAGACCTCAGCCCCTCTTCCCTGTGCCCCGGGTCCACAACCAAAACCTCAGTCTTACCAGTGTTCAACTTTAGCCAGCTCGAATTCATCCAATCATGGATTTCAGTGAGGTAGTTATTAAATACCGAGAAAGCACTATCCTGGTCTGGCACAAAACACAGGTAGAGCTGGGTATCATCAGCATAGCAGTGAAACCTCAGCCCATACCATCTTACAATGTCTTTGAGGGGTAGCATATACACTGCAAACAACATGAGGAAAGCACCAAGTCCTGGGGAACCCCACACTGCAGAGAGAAGGGGGCAGAGGAAAAAATCCCTGACACATCTCTCTGTGTTCTCCCAGATAGAAAAGAAGTAAACCATCTGAGGACTGTACCAGACAGTCCATAGATGGACCTCAGGCGCTCGAGCAAAACCCCATGGTCTACAGTGTCAACAGCTAAGGAGAGATCAAGGATAACCAAGACAGAACAGTTTCTCTGATCTCTCGCCATTAGGAGATCATTGAGCACCTGAACCAGAGTAGTCTCAGTACTATGCCTCTTAACGAAAACCAGACTGGAGAGGTTTGTAGATATTATGAATGGTTAAATGGTCCTCCAGCTGGATTGCCACTACCTTCTCAATAACCTTCCCAATAAAGGGAAGGTTAGAGATAGATCTGTAGTTGGCCAAAATATCTGGGTCCAAAGAAGAATTCTTCAAAAAGGGAATTACCACAGCTTCCTTCAAGGAGCTAGGGAACTCACCTAATTCTAAGGAGCACCAGACTATTTGTGCCAGACTAGGGCCCATGATCTCAACACAACCCAAAATAAGGGAGGTTGGGCATGGATCAAAGCTACAGCTCGTAGAGCGCATCCCCTGGACAATCCACATAACATCCTCGAACTTCGGCCAGACAAAGGAACTCCAAGAGGCTCGAAGTACAGTGGCCAAATGCCGACCAACTGCATCCCCCATAGAATGTGACTGTCAGATCTCTGATCGCATGTTGGCCACCTTATTTGCAAAGAACTGAGCAATCTCGTCACACTTTTCTTGTGAAAAGGCTTAACGGAGCTGGAGACAGGCTGAGTTGCACATCTTGTCCACAGTTCTGAAGAGCTGAGCCGGTCAATTCTGAGCGACAGCAATCTCCCGGGACAGGAATTCTGCCTTCTTATGGGAGATCTCTGATTGGTAGAGCTGATAATGCCCCTCCAAACTAAGGTGGTCGACTTCTAGAGCAGATTTCTGTCAGTGACGCCCTAACCATCATCCCACACATCGCAGCTCCCTCATGGACCCATCAAACCATGGGGCCCAAGGGCGAAGCATGAGGGGACGAACATGGACAGGAGCAGTTGAGCCAAGGGCTGAGGAGATGGCCTGATTATAGGCCAAAACCAACAGCTTGGGACTCTTGCTAGCAACTGGAAACTCTGAGAGGTTCAACACCGCCATCAGGTCTTCAAGGCACACATTCCGTAAAGGGTGGTATCGAACCATCTCCACAGGGGCAGACCTATGAAGGGGATCAGAAAAATTGAAGCACATGGTGTAATGATCAGACCAACTGATTGGCTCTACCACCAAATCAGAGGCCTCAATCCCCAGGAGAAAGACTAGATCCAAGAAGTGACCGTGATTATGAGTAGCTGAGGAAACAATCTCTATGAAGCTCAGCGATGACATCAGCTGGAGGAAGTGCTGACCAAAAGGTGAGAATTCGTCATCGACCCAAGCATTGAAGTCACCCAGAACCATCAATCTGGGTGATCCCAATGCCATATCGGCGACGAAGTCTGTCACTTCCTGCAGGAATTGTCCCCCATCCCCTGGTGGATGGTAGACTAGGGCTATCCTGTAGCCCACACCACCTACTATGGTACACTCAAAGGATACGACCTCCTCAACTGGTACACTTGGTAGTCCCAATCCAGTCTTAAAACAGACCGCTATTCCCCCTCCTCCCCATGATCCAATCTTGAGCAGTGAATCACCGAGTACCCGGCTGGAACTGCTGCCACCCAAATGGGACCAGCATTTTGATCCAGCCAGGTCTCGGTGATGCAAGCCAGATCAGCTGTTCCAACAAGGTCGGCAATAATAGCAGACTTGTTTTTAACAGATCTGGCATTGTACAACATCGCTCGAGTTGGACAGGGCTCTGGAGCTATCCCAACTACTTGCCCATCAAAAGAGATGGTGCCCTTGGGTATGGGGACTAGACATGGAACTCCACGTTCTAGGCTCCATTTCACCCCAGGGTGCCTTCTGGGCCTAATAAGCTATATATGAGAGGTCCGTTCTTCTGCTCTCCAATGTCCACAGCCTCCATCAAACCCACTCTGAACCCTCCTATGCGCAATACCAAGCACCTGACAGCACTGGTAGATAGAAAATGGAAGGGGAGAGGAGGAGAAAGGGCGGAGGGCACGGAGATCGAAGGACGAATAATGCACAACCAGGAAGACCAGCCAACACATAACATAAGCTAAAAACAAACTAAATACCAAACACTTCGACCTAACTACCTCGTTCATAGACTACCCCCCAATAAAAAACCCATACAATTACACTTTACTCAGAATAAGATAACTACAATAAAAACAGCTAAACAAAACCAATTTAACTTCCCAACCCCAGGACTCTCTCACAGTATTGAGGATGGGAAAGAAGAAACAAAATAAAATTCAAACAAGTTTTTTCCTAATGGTTCTCTCACAACAAATAGGAGAAAAACATACAAAACAAAATACAGTATCAGTAATCCATTTGAAATTTTTGGCGCTCTCACTGCCAACGGTGGTTAAATTTTGTCCAGGATCCGAGAATATAAGGCTAGTGAGGCCCTCTCACCACCCACACTTTCCTTCTCAGATGGTCCCAAGATCCGGTACAAGTCCAAGGGCATTACTCAAAACGATACATAAACTCAATGTAGGTCCATAAAATAGAAGCAGTCTCAAATAGGCCAAAGATATCCACAGGCCAAGCCACAGGGCATAGGGCCCCCCCTCCATAAACCCCCAACTTGCCTAATCAGGCTCTATGTGCAAACGGGGCCTGCAGCTACAGCTAACCCGGGGCCAAACTTATCAGGCTGACTCCGGCACAGCTTAGGAGCCCCCCAATGACCCCCAACTCCTTGGGGAGAGAATGGGGGAAGCTCCTGCTCATGACATAATGACATCTGCTTTTCTGCTCCTAATATTTTGTCTAATTGACCACAGTATTTGGTTTACTTTTGCTATCTGTGAGGTACAATGTTCTGAAGAATCTAATTTTTGATTGTAACCCCAGATCTCATTCATGTAAGATCTCCTTGAGGATTTCTTTCCCTAATTTGTATGTATATTTTATTGGATGATTTCCCAGATGTAGAACACAACATTTATCAGAATTAAAGGCCATTCCCCAAGTGACAGCCCATTTATGAATAACATCTGCATCAGACTAAACTTATTCCTTTTCTTCTGCTGTGCATACTACCCCAACTAATGTGATGTCAATGGCAAATGTGCAAGCCCAATTCTTAAAGGGACACTGTCAACCCCCTTAGGCCTCAAAGTGTCCCCTGTTTAGAAAACACATGTTATGACTGCCAACATTCCATAAAGATTGTTGATATAGCTAGTATTTTGATTCTGATTCTTTTCTTCTTTTAAAAAGTGAAAAACAGACTGCCCACCATACTGGTGTTGCCACACAGATACATGTTTGTTTACATTCTTTGATCAACTCCCACTGCATTTTTCCTGTATTTGGGAACATCTCCAACAGTCGAGCCACTCATGATGCAGTGGAAGTTTAGGAGACTACTGTGTCATGAGTGACTGCACTGTTTGGGGGTGCTTCTAATGTTCTGGAAGTATACAATAAGAATAGATTCAGGATTGTAAACAGAACAAGTTGTTTATTAGCATGCATTTTAGCTCTACTAAACAAGGAGACAGCCAAAACAAACAGCAACATCAATGAATTTTAGAGAAGGTAAGCAATCATAAAATGCTTGTTTTTAACTAGAAATAATATGACGCAAAACAGGTTGACAGTGTCCCTTTAACATGATTACACATATCTGAAATAAAAAGTTGAAATAGTATAGGGCACCACATGGATCTCTGTGGAATACCACTCATCATATTTCCCATACTGGAGTAGTATCCATTTATAGAAACTCTTTGGGTCCTATTATCATGCCATCTTTGGGTCCATTTTTACATACTTGAACTCATTTTTAAATTAATATTTTTTTTAATAATGGCCCTCTACGGAATTGTGTCAAATGCTTTTGAAAAATCAAGGTAGATACAGTCTATAGGTTTACATTTATCCAGGGCTAATGAGGTTTTCTCATATAAACAGTGATCGGTGACACATGACCTCTCAGAGGTAAACCCATGTTTTTTCTGTATCAACTAGATTATTTGTCTTTAGATAGTTAATTATATACTCTTTAATAATGGCTTCAAGGAGCTTACACATTACCAAAGTCATGCTTATAGGCCTATACTTTTTACATTCATTTTTCTTCCCCTTTTTATGTATGGGTACTACCGTAGCTGATCACCAATCTTTAGAGATATCACTAATAGTCAGTGAAGCTGAGAACATGTATTTTAGTGGTGTGGCAATAATTGTAGCTGCATATCATTTGTTAATTAAGGCAGCATTATTTTCCAGACCATAAGGGGCATATGCTTTGACACATGCAAACCCAAGGTGAGGCGTAAATTGTGTATTTAGTGCCCCATTAAGGTGGGATGTCCTACTGCTTCACCACCAGTAGCACATGACAGTTATGTATCTGACTGATGGCTGCACAACCCACTGTAACGATCAGGGCTAGGACCTTCTATTCTTTTGCACAAGAAACTGTTGTGTGGGTATCCCTGTTTTATTATTGTGGCTCATCAGCTCTTCTAGGATCTGAAGTCCAAATGTGTACATGGCAGCTTTTGAGTTTTGTACATGTGCTGGTATAGGCTGGGGGAGTTTAGCATCACTTCAAGTGTATGGATGCCTGGGAGGGCTGCCGTTGTCCTAGCTATGCTTGTGAGCACACAGATTCAATGGGGGACATCAAGCACCATGACATTATATAATCTAAGTGTCTATAGACCTTGGGATCTACAGAGGAATGAAGAAATGTATGAGGGTAATAAGTTACTCAGAGCTTTGAAGGACCAAAGATTTAAATGCCTTAGCCTTCTGGTATTGAGAGATGGCCAGCCTATTTCCTTGTAGAGGAGGCAATGGTGGTAATGGCAGGGAGCACATAGGTAAAGCAAAGTGCTCTGTGATACAACAGATCTAAACTAGCTAGACTTGAAACAGTGGCACTTCTATAGATAATGTCACTTTAATACAGTAGGGGGAGGAAAGTAACCTGAACCAGTGCTTTCTTAACTTCACAGTTAAGGCAAGATTTAATACAGAAATAAAAACCCAGCCTTTGTCGTAGCTTCTTACAGAGAGATTCTATATGTACATTGAATGTCAGTTTGTTATCTATCCACATGCCTAGCTATTTGAAAGAGCCTATCAGTTTGAGTGACTCTTTAGAAAAGGCAGTAATACCTATTTGGGTGGGAGGTGTAGTTAGATTTGTGTGCAAAGACCATATATTTGGTTTTGGCCACATTTAGGAGGAGCTTGAACACATGGAGGTCAGTTACTTCAGGGGTTGGGACTTGCTGGACGCCTGGTGGTTTCCTGCTACTGAGGTGTAAGTGCTATCTTTTGTACTTGTCTTGTATGCACTTCATATCTAATAAAATTGTTTTGCAACTCACTTTTATGACTTTGTGGTTTGGTGTGCCAATACACTTCACTTTTGAGCCTTTGGGGTTAAAGTTTGAGAGCTCCTATTGCCATGTCATGGGACCTTGTGGTTATGATCTCTGATGACCTCAAGGTAGGGAAACAGTGTGACAAGGCAGCAGGTAAAGAAAATATGATGCAGGGATCCATAGGCAGGGGCATCACCAGCAGGAAAAAGGAGGCCATAATTCCATTATAAAAGACTATAGTGAGGCCCCACCTGGAGTACAGTGTACAGCTCTGGAGCCCTTATCTACGTAAGAACATAGACAGGGTATAGAAGGTTCAGAGGAGACAACAAAAATGGTACAGGGATTGCATCACAAGTCCTATGAGGACAGGCTGAAGGACTTAAATATGTACTCCCTGGAGGAGAGGAGGGAGAGAGGGGATATGATAGAGACATACAAGTACTTTACAGGGAAGAACAAGGTGCAGAAATACACTTTTCCAGCAAAAAAGATGTTCCAGGACTAGAGGGCATGGGATGAAGTTGGAGGGAGGGTGATTCAGAGGAAACATGAGGAAGAATTTCTTCACAGAAAGGGTGGTGGACAAGTGGAACACCCTGCCAGAGGAAGTGGTGGGGGTTAAAACAATCATGGGATTTAAGAATGCATGGTCTAGACATAAGGGAATTCTGGAGGTCAGGGGTAGGGAGCAACAGACTTTTAGAAAAACGTAAAGGGAACTTACAAGCTCAAATGGGCAGACTGGGTGGGCCATAGGCCCTTATCTACCAACGGTGTCTATGTATCCATGTATCTATGTGCCTTGCTGTATGTGCAGAGGGAGGGTCCTGGTGCGCTGTATGTCTGCACTCAGTGAGCATCAGTTTGCTCACTGTTAGTGGTAGTTTAGAAGAAAGACACCTTTGCCAGAGCTGTGAGGTAGGTCTCCTCACCTTGATTCTGTTCATGTTGCCAGTGAACCTCTGGAAACTTCAGTGAAGTGCTGGTGGTTAGTTATTGTCCAGAGACTGAGTGTCTGCCTTGCAGTGTCAAACTATTAGCCGCAGTATCGACAAGCATGAAGTTCTGCCTTCTGTAGTCTGTACTACAACCACGGACTGCCTACAATGAACGACTTTACTATTTACGTTTGTCATCATTTATCACCAGAAATATAGTGTAATTTCTGCTTTCTGTAAGAATAATGCAATGCACATTGCTAAAGTTCTGTCTAGATTTGTGTCTGCAAGAATTGAAGTACATTTGCTGACTTTATTGCTTTTGAATAGTATTCTACAAGACAAGGAACCATGATCTACCAATTGTACTTTGCTGCTATTGGAAACTGTATTTGTATTATTCTCATCAGGAATTGTAATACATATATTTCAACATTTTTCTCTGACCTAAACTGTGATTTAGAGTCAGTAGAATGTGATGTAGTGGTAGGGGCCACCCCTGTGGGGATCCTTGGCTGCTGTCATGGATAGTGTCAGGAGGGTTGCCTCAGTGCCCTGCAACTTCTGATGCTTGTTTTCTGGTTGGAGTAGAGCCCATAGGTTCTGTTGTTGTGGTGGAGACAGAGGGACTAGGTGTTAAATGTTGGTGCCCGGTATGTCTGAACCATCCCTTCATATACTCAAGGGCATGGCAAAGTGACACAACCCTCCTCCTCATTGATTACTATGTAACAAATACTTCTGATAGCAGCTGTGGCTGCTCAACTTGACTAGCTGTCTGGTGCCCAAATGTCTAAGGTGCATGATTTAACAGTGTCCTGTGGTATATCTAAAGTCCTGAACTGTTGTGCTTTATGATTGCATGGTATTTCCTGTAGATTAAGTGACTTGAATGTCAGCTATGCAATCAACCAAAACCTCCTCAGATCAGTGACTTAATTGAAATGATGAGATACTTTGTCATCCAGAGCTCATAACTTGGATTCAAGCATCTGCTGTGATTTTCATCAGCTGATACCAGTCTCTGTCCAATAAAGTAACATCTAGTCACTGTAGATGGTGTGGACATTTCAGCTTGTAACAGGAAATGCAATGACGATGTTTGCTTTTCTACTAGCTCCTGTTCCCCAGACTTAGGATTTCATCTGAACTAAATATAAGTTTATTTGTGGTGTCTCCCTTCTTTGAGAACTAAGTGTCACCGTTTGAAAACCCACTAGTTCAGGGACAGGGGCTTTCAATTCATTACTTCCAGGGCTGATTATTGTAATGCCCTTTTTCAGAGCTTCCAAAATCTTTTTAGGTCAAACTTCAACATGCATTTAATAAGACAGACAGAATGATTTCTAAGACACCTGCATGAAACCATACTGCTCCCGTACTGCAAAACCTTTATTGGTTATCCATAAAACTTAGAACTGATTTTAAGGTACTTCTTCTTACTTGTAAGAGTAGCCATAACTTAGGCCGACAATACTGATCTGACCTCCTTGTGGAATACTGTATGTTCCCAATCAGATTATTCAGATCTCAGATTGCTGAGCTCCTGTGCTTTGGAATTTCCACCCTTTCTACACATTACTAGCTTAATGAATCCCTATCTTCAAATCACTACTCAAAACATGTGTTTACTTGGGCTTTTGAGACCTGAGATTCAGCGTATTGATGTCTTATGTTGTTATATAATGTCTTTTTAAAAGTTTGTGGTATTGTATTTAATAGATGATGCTGAGGGCTGCTGGATGGCCCACAGGCAGTGTATCATGCTACCATGTGGGCATCCCTGGTGCACACAGCAGCACTTTTCCTCCCTCAGGACAAGGAGCATATCAAGCTGGCCATGCTCTAATGGAGCTGCTGTTATTACCCAAATCTTCCTAATAGTCTCTGCTGACTACATTCCACTGCAGCAGCTAGTTTTGTATTGTTTACTGTAATGATTACATATTACTGTCTTGTGTATGCTGTTCTTGTCTCAGACGTGGAACCTTTGCAAATGAGCACATGTGCTCAAAGGTGTTTCTCAAATTAATTTATAACATAAATAAATGAATACATACATAAAAATGTACTCTTGAGGCAATCCCCTTGTGAGATATGCCAAGAGTTGTCTGGTAAAATGCATGCCACCGGTCTAGTCATTGGGGTAATAGAAGTCAATCTCTCTGGATAAGAGGAGGGGCTGGAAACTCAGAAAGCGTGTATACATTACTGATCAGATGCACGTGTTTCTGGACAGACAACTTGGGCTCAGTGCTGCCTTTTTGAATCTCAGGCCCTAACTTGCCATAGACTTCACGTGAATTCTGTCTGCCAAGTAAGCTAGGTAACCCCACCATGGTGGTGTAGGCGATGGGGGTCAATTTGGGGTTGAGGTTTAATAGGAGTGGGGCATGGTGGATCCAGGAAGTTGTTTAACATATACGGGGAGTATAAATAGAAAATAAAAAGTCATACTGTATTGTATACATGTCAATGAGAAATTCGTTGACAGATATTAAAGTGTGTGCTGTATTTTTACTGGTCAGTGCTCTGCGTCTCTTCAGAAGGGGTCCTATATAAATAAAGATGATTGCTTTACAGACCATATCCATGAAAATTTTTCAGGACAGTTTGGGGCCTATCTGTAATTAATTCTCCTGGTATCTGGGTTTTGCCTGTATATCCCCCATTCATTCCCACTCTCCAACCTCCCTCATTCTACCATTCAGATTTTCCAAAAGAAAAAATTGCCAGCCATTGGCACTGTGCCAGGACCAATACCATTTTTAAATTTCATTACCTCTCTCTAGCCCACCTTACAGACCCCCAAAAAGGGCATATCAACTGTAGTATTCCAACTTGACTACCAATCCGTGATCTGAGAGGACAAATAGCAGTCAAAATCCAGGCTAACTGAGTCACCCCCCCTTGCATGTAACAGTGTGACATCTCTTCGCTAATACAGTTAGTTATGTAACTGTATTAGCATACAGTGCATGTAATGGATGGAGTGGGTGGAGTTGTCTGTGTCACTGATGACACTAGTTTCATTGACTAATTAGGCATCCTAGTATCATCAATAATGCAGATTGCTCCTCTCCCTTCATCCTGGTGCATGCACTGCATGCTAATACAGTCAGTTGACTGACTAGGGTTGGGATGGTGTGCTGCTTATTTTGCTGTGGTGGAAAACTAAGGCCCTGTCCACACTACTATGCTCCAACCCTGTAATGGATACAAACCATTATGGCTGGGGAGTGGTATAGTGTGTCCACACTGTGTCAGTGTCCGGTACAAGACCTGTACCACCAATCCACGCTGCAGGAGCTGGGTGACCGTTATGGCAGCACCTGATCCCACAATGCAGCTCACGCTGCGCTATGGGCACTGCAGAGGACCACTCTTATGCATCCACACTACAGCCAGTAATGGTACAGCAGTGGATCCGGTTCCGTAACCGTTGTTGAAACCACCTCATGAGTGGTTTCGACAACATTATGTTTACCATGTGACCACAGGTGTAAGAAATGCAAACTGTTGCGGTGATGGTTTGGACCCCCTGTAACGTTACAGAGGGGTGGATCTGGTGTAGTGTGGACAGGGCCTAAGTGAGCTTGGATTTTATTGCTACTGGCATCACTAAATGGTGGTGGTGGTGGTGGTGGGGAGGGTCTATTGACAAATGCTATTTTGGGGTTGTGTGGGGTGGGGGTATTGACATTAGAGATGGAGCCTGCTCCTGGCACAGGTATTTTTTGTTGTTGTGGAACTCTGGGAGGAAAGTAGAGATGACTGGAGGGTGGAAAATCACTGATGTTGTGGGGGTAGTGGGCGCCTCAGGATCATTCCATGCCACTTGAGAAGAAACAGACATAGTTTAAAAATATATATGTATTTTCTCATAACCAGAAACCCTGGATACCCTGGAGCCCAACTCAAGAAATAAATATCCAGCTCACACCAGTGTGAAGCCTACAATAGCTGTATTCCACTCTCCAACCCAAAATTGTGAAATATAGGGCACCTGGATGTTAACAGAGCTTCCTGCCATTTTTGTTTAGGATGCAGGAAATTCCTAGTGCTTTTTATAAATGCAATTACAAACACAATGGTCTGAAACTTTTCAATTTGAGTATAAAACTGTTCTTTAAAAGTGTCACCATTTTTCCTCTTAATCCTCAGTTTTGTTTTCTGCTATCATTCTTTTGCAGTATCAAAATTATTCTTGCAGGGTAAGGGAGCTTTGTAAAATGGCCACCTTAGCTTGACTGGGCCAGTTGGAAATATATGTGTAATGATCTACTCATATGTACGTAACTAACCAAATTAATAAACGCATACTGTACCTGCCCAAGCATATGAAAACTCTCATGGTTTTGAAAACAAGTACTGTTGACCAGCTACAGAAGGAGCTACAAAACTAGTAACTACTTAGATAACTGAGAGAAACACTCCACTCAGACATGGGTGAGCATGTGCACATTTACACACACACACACACACCGCTTTTAAAGGGTTGAATTCATATTGAAAGGTCATGCTATTTTTTTACACTGTCAGCTATTCATTTGAAATGTTACTTTTAGCAAAATATTTCAGAACCTCAAGTAAAAAGTGTTGGGTGAGAAAGAGACCATTGTTTACAAAACAGAGAACCAGCACTTTAGAAACTATGTGGCCTCTCTGACACCTTTCCCTGACATTTCATTTTAATATTATTCTTTTCCTCACATTATTTACCCTTTCTCCAATCCTGATTATTATGGTCTCCATGGCTGTAACCTTCCTCTAACTGGGCATCTGCATCGACTGGCTACAGGGAGTTGTGAAGGCCACATGGCTGATGCCCTCCTACCTCTGGAGAGGAATCCCTCATGTCATAGTTGGCCCCCAGCTAGCCACTGTTAGCTTAAGGCTTTGGGATCTGTCATTCTTATTTTCATATAATTACACATTGTTAATATAAGTGCATGTGATGCTATAGCTTAGTTTAGGAATAGATAATCTGCTATGTGTTGGTGAGGATTTACTAGTGGATATTCACTGATCAGTGCTTTTTAGCTGGACTTGCAATATTAGGACTGCTGAGTTAGGGAAATACAACAGGGAATAATAAGTGTTTGCTATATGTAAATCTGCAGAGATACGATACAAGGAAAACATGTATTTTTCTACAAAGTTAGCTGATATGAGCTTAGCAACTACACAATAACTGGAGACAGTGAGCAGTTCTGCTGATACAACACAAACTACACACCATGAATGGTCATATTCCTGTTTCCTGAGTGAGATAAGGAGAACTTGCTAACAATAGCTCTAGCTATGAGAAAAACTGTATAAATACAGGATCAGTTTTGGGGTCTCATCGTCTCAGAACCATGTCATGACTGGGGGCTGCACTTTTGTTTCCTGAAGTTGGTATGTATTATGCTTTTCTTGTAAGTTGGCATAGCTGTAATAAATGCTTTATACACTAAGTTTCTGCTGTCTCTCTCTTTTTTTTTTTTGCTCCTCTGCTCCCCCTGGCCAGCCACTCCTTCTAATCTCCTTGGTCCTTCCATCTGCCTGTCTCCACCAACGCCGACCCTTACCTCACATTGCGACCCCCCCGGAGATAGCCTGACATATCCCTTTGCCGGGTGGGTCCCCCTCCTCCGAGAGCGAAGGCACCGGTGGAGCCATCCAGCGCACTAGGCAATCGGCTCCAGGTGTTGATGAGGTGGGTTGGTCATGAGGGCTGACAGCAGCGATGGCTGGAGACCATCATCCAGCTTAGCCAGGAAGCTATTTCCTGGTTCTCTCCCCGGAGAGTGACATGCCACTTGACGTCAAGGCAAACATCGACATCCATTACTCTCCTAGCGATTAGAACCCTGATGTCCTGCTGTGCTCCCAGCCTCTGCTAGGGGCCAGTAGGTGCTTGGTTTGCATCCCCACCCTCCTCCTCCCAGAGAAGGTGAGCTGTCTGTAGATGCTCCTTCCTTCTCCCCCAGCCAGCCCTCCAGTGACCCAAGTCCATTCCTGAACCCGGGTCGCCCGCGTTGCAAGCGGAAATCCAACTGCTGCTCCAATGGGCCAGCCTGTGCTGTCTCTTGATGACTTCAGAACTCACCAACAAGGTACAGACCTAGAAATAGGTATGAATTGACACCTCGGTGTGGGATTCTGGGGTTTACCTGCAGTGTGCTGCAGCCCTGCCACTGGGCCTGCCCCACACTGAACTGTTTAACATTCATTTTTACTGATTTCAATGAAGACCTCCAATAAGAACATCCCTGTTACAAGAACATATTTATGGTGTTTTATTTATAACAGGGCTCCTCTGTATGTTGCAAAACACATGTAAAAGAATTAATACCTGGCTGTCTGGTGGTTGCCCATCTTGTCAGTCAGGGCATGATGTAATTTGCCTGTATATGATTTGTCATAGTTGATACTTCTTTTGTGTGCTGGGGCTGTATACATACACTGTCATGTATGTGATAGCTTCATCCCCTTTAAGCATGAAACATGTAATTAAATCCATAATATGCTGCCCATTAAAAGGACTTGATTTACTTAAAAAAAAAAAGAGTCTGCCATGTTGATGGTAATTTTGGAATTCATAAGAAATCAGTTCTTCTAAATACTGATTAAAGGCTGTAATTTTTTCAGGAAAGAATAATCATGGTGGTTACAGTCACTGTTTAGGAAAACTACTGTATATATGATTGTCTAAAAGTAAGCATGGATCAGTATAGTATGCAGTGCATTTGTCTATTATCATGTGGGCATAACAGAGTGAGCATACAGTAGTAGAATGACTCATCATAACTACTGCAGCTCTAAAACCTTCTTATGTTCTTATAATGTGCACTAAACCATTTTAAGACATCAGACTCATTTAATGGAGCAGACCATTCATTTGTAGTTTTGTAATTTTTGATTAGAAAAGGCACACTGAGCTGTGATAGCTCATTACCAGGTGCATGCTGGGGTGTGAGTTACATGGATCTGTTTTACTGATGGGAGAAAGATGGCCTTGACCAAAGGAAAACATCCCTACTCTTCTTCGATAAGTGCTACGGGATCTGTAGCTTCTACCTGGACAAGGACCAGAGATGGAGAGAAGGGACCTCGGTCTATCATCTCATCTGAAGTATGGCAGCTCACCAGTTCTGCACACCCTCATAATATGCTACAGTGTCAGTTATGAGTATTTCCCCGAATACCTGGTGTGGGGCTAGAACCTATTACCTTCTGATCTACTGGCCCCAGAAATGAGCATGTTACCTATTGGGTCACTCACAATAATAATTTGCAGAAAGGTCAGCATTTTCTTACTAGCAACTGACTAGTGCCATGAGAGATACCTTTAACTTTTATTCCAAATTAAGGTACTGTAAATCTGTCTCACAACATATTCATTACTCTGCCTGTCTCGGTTGATCAATCAAAGTGTCAAGCCATGGGGACAGCCTAATAGTGTGAGTAGCATGCACTTGTGGCACTTATAATTGTGAATACATTCTGCTGCTTGTTTTGCCATACATTAATAATTTATCCAGACTAATCCAAAAGTTAATGGCCTTGCCCATCAAGTAGAAGTTTAACATTTTCTCAGTAGTCGTTAGGTAAACAAAGTGAGGGGTGCTCATGTTTATTTAAATTCACATTAGTTGATCAGCAACCTGTGCAACATCATTCAATTTTCTTTCATTAGAAAATGCTAGGCCCTAATGAGTTTCATGTGTTTTCTTTCAATTTACTTGCTTATTAAAGTGAGCCATTATACAAGAGAGGCCAACTCCACAGAATAATTAGGTTTTCTTTTATTGGGACGGGCACATGCTTGCAAAGAGTATCATTAATCATGCAGTTAGCCTGCTAATTAAAAGTACTTTTCTTTGATTGGCTTCAGTTTGTTTAAATACACTAAAGACCACTCTCTGATGTGGATGACAGGGTAGGAGCAAAAGGGGTTACATGTCTATTTATCACAAAGAAATCAATGCTGGCTTTGCTGGGCACCCTTTATTCATACTGGGGTAATGTCTATGGTATGTGTCACTTAAAAGGAAACGATCGTTCAGGCTGTGTGGCACAGCGGATTAATATGTGTACCTTAATGTTTTCATTCCTTGCCTTTGAGACTTGATATCAAATCCAATTTACAGCAGCTGACTAGGATGAAAGCCTAAATGGAGCAATGTCAGTTGTGTTATTCTTAGCCCTGTGGAATTTATTCAGTTCTGTTACAAAATACCCAGAGGTAAGAAGGCAGTGAGAGAGACTTCCAATTATAACGAAAACAGTTTTGGTGCACTTTACTAGCACAATATGTTTGTCAAATTACTGTGGTCTTCATTTTAAATCCACCAATGGGAGTTTATTAAGGAGCCACTGCAGAACTATTTTAAAAATTACTCTTTTTTTTTCCCCAGCATAAGGACAACCAAGCTTTATTTATTGCAATGAAACTACAGCAATTACACCTCACATACATAAATGTTATTTTAGAAACACAGAAATGTAGACAGTTTGGATGAAAGATGATTCTCTTATGGAGGCTGTACTGTGACTTTACCTTGGCATAGTTCCCATCACTACTGTTACACCCTTCCCCTTACTATACTTCCACCAGTGACCCCCCCATCCGATGATCCCCTTGACATTTTCCCACTGTGTTTTGAAACATTTTTGATCTCTGCATTAACTACATTTCTAAGCAGGCTATTCCATTTGTCCACCACTCTCTACATAAACAAATCCTTCCTAATGTACTTCCAAAACCTCCCCTCTACCAGTCTAAGATTGGGATTCCTATTTATTGAACCATTCTTCATTTTGAACAGTTCTGTATGATCCACCCTATTATACCCCTAAACGTTTTTATGGTGTGTGTGTGTGTGTGTGTGTGTGTGTGTGTATATATATATATATATATATATATATATATATATATATATATATATTGTGTGTGTGTATATATATATATATATATATATGTGTGTATGTATGTATGTGTGTGTGTGTGTATATATATATATATATATATATATATATATATTATATCCTCCATCCCTTCTAGTTTTCATTGCTGTTCATGTTGATGTCCTATGGGCTTTCCTTGTCATTCTTGCCCTGTTGGCCATGGATCATTTTTGTCACTTTTTTGGGGATTGCCTCCAATTTGTCCTGGTTCTTTCTCAAGAGTGGGCTCCATTATGGCACACAGTACTGCAGGTGCAGGCTAACCAGCTACCAGACAGTGGCAGAATCACCTCCCTCCTGCAACTGTTGAAACCCCACCTCATGTAACCTAGCATCCTACTTGGCTTCCCATATGTTTTGCTATACTGAAACAAAGAATACATACCATTACTATTCATTATCCTCAAGTTCTTTTCTTCCCTGGAGTGTTCTACCATGACCCTATTGATCCAGTACTTCACCTGTGGCTTTTCTGCCCAAAGTGCATCACGTTGCATTTTTTTGGGCATTGAACTTTAATTACCAAAAGGCAGACAACTTTTCTAGTCTACAGATCCTTCTTCATATACCTGCCCTCTTCCTCACTGTCCATCTTCCTGCAGATACTCCAAATGGGCAGCCGTAAAAGCTTACCCCTTTCCCTCACACTGGAATGAATACCGACATCTGCTCAACCTGTGCAAACAGGTGATTAAATGACACAAGGCAGAGTATTTTCGTACGCTTCAGTGCAACAGCCTTGGCAATCCCAGACTCTTCTGGTCCACCATTAACTCCATGATTGTCCCAAGTTCCAGTCAAGCTGATTTACAACTTAACACCCCAACTGGCTCTATAACTGATCCAACTGAAGTGGCAAATGCCCTCAACATTAAGTTCATTGACCTCTCTGCTCACCTTGCCAAGCTGCCACCACTCAATCCAGACAGCCAACTACATCCAGCACCCCCGGTGGACCCTAGCCTACCACCTCTCCACTTTAAAGCTATCTTTCCTTGTCAAACTTTCAAACTACTCATGAGCCTCCCAAATCGGGGAAGTTCAGATTATGATGTACTCACTGCATGCTTCCTGAAAATTGTGGCCCCTTAAATAGAAACATAGAACACAGAAATTATCGGCAGATAAGGGCCACCCTGCCCCTCTAGTCTGCCCATAAGCCCTTGTACCGAATTACTACTTCTGACCCACCCACTGCTGTACCTTTATGGTTATCCTGTGCCTGTCTCTAGCATGCTTGAGTCCATCCACAGTGCTTGCTCCCACCACCTCCTGAGGCAGACCATTCCATGTGTCCACTACCCTTTCTGTGAAGAACTTCCTCACATTCCCTCTTGACCTCCCACCTTACAATTTCATGTCATACCCCCTTGTTCTTGTGCTAGTCTTGTATTGGAAAATTTCTTCTCTCTGCACCTTGTTTATACCCTTGAGGTACTTGAATGTTTCTTTCATGTCCCCTTTCCCTCCTCTCTTTCAGCGAGAACATATTGAGGTCCCTTAATCTTTCCTCATAAGTCTTGTGTTGCAAGCCCTGTACCATCTTAGTCACACTTCTCTGGACCATCTCCAGCCTGTTAATGTTCTTAAAAATGGGAGAACTCCAGAACTGCACATAGTATTCTATGCGAGGCCTGACCATGGTTTTATATAATGGCAGCACTAGCTCCCTTCTCCTTCTAGTAATTCCCCTGCCTATGCACCCCAGCATGCCATTGGCCCTCCCAGCTGCATTAGCACTCTGCTTTGACATTTTCAGGTCATCTGAAATAATAACCCCTAGGTCCCTTTCCTCCTTTGACTGTCAGCAACTCCCCCCCAAATCCTATAGTTTTATACAGGGTTTCTGTGTCCCAGGTGCATCATTTTGGACTTTTTTGAATTAAACTTCAGTTGCCAGTCCTCAGACCATTTTTCAAGCTTCCCCAGGCCCCTCCTCATTTTCTCCACCCCCTCTGGGGAATCCCATCTGTTACAGATCTTGGTGTCATCTGCAAACAGGCAGACCTTTCCCTCCAACCCTTCTGCAATGTTGCTAATGAAGACATTGAACAGGACTGGCCCCAGGACTGATCCCTGAGGCACCCCACTGGTCATCCCCTCTCCCCAGACACCACTTTGTTTATCACCACCCTGTGCCTCCTGTCTGTTAGCCAGCTTCTAACCCAGTTTACCACCCTGCCCCCCATGCCCAGCCTACCCAGCTTGTTTTAGCAGTCTTCTGTGTTGGAGGGTGTCAAAGACTTTGCTGAATTCAAGGTAAGTGACGTCCACTGCTCCACCCTGATTTGCTTCCTTTGTCACCCAGTCAAATAAATCAACCAGCTTTGTCTGAGATGACCTCCCTTCTATGAATCTGTGTTGCCTATGATCTTGGGCTCTGATGGCTTCTAGATGCCCCACTATCCTTTCTTTAAGCAGTGTCTCCATGATCTTCCCCATTACTGAGGTGAGGCTACCCGGCCTATGGTTCCCTGCCTCCCCCTCCCTCCTGCCAGATTTGTATAGAGGGACCACATGTGCCCTCCTCCAATCCTCTGGTATCACCCCTGTGTTGAATGACTCTGTGAACATGGCTGCCAGATGTTCTGCTATCTCCCTTCACAGTTCTCTTAATGTCCATGGGTGTATGCCATCTGGTCTCATTGCTTTGTCCACCTTCAATTTAGTGAGCTCCTGCAGAACTCTTTCCCCTGTGAATGGACTATTGTCCATTACATTGCCAAACCCTTGACTACGGTTCTCAACCTCTCCATCTCCACAGCCTCAGTATCCACTATTTGGAAGAAAGCTAGGGTAGTCTCCATCTTCAAATCTGGAGATCCCCAGTCAATGGACAACTACTGACCCATTTCTATTTTACCCCACCTTAGCAAACTCCACGAAAGAGTTGTCTACCACCAACTCTCTGATCGTATAGCAAAGTACAACCTCCTCTGCCCCTAGTAGCATGGTTTCAGAAAGACCCACAGCAATACCTCTACCCTGGCCCACTTCACAAACCATGTTTTTAGGATCATGGACATAGAGATCCTCACATGTGCTGTCTTCATGGACCTGAGCAAAGCCTTTGACCTGGTGGACCACAACATCCTACTGGGTAAGCTAAGAGGCCTTGGTAGCTCATCAGTAACCACTGCCTTGTTCCATAACTACCTCACCAGCTACTCCCAAACAGTTTGCACTGGAGATGCTACATTCAACACTATGACAGTTAGTGCAGGTGTTCCCCAGGGCTCCATCCTTGAACCCCTCCTCTTCTCACTCTACATTAACTCCCTCCCCAATGACAGCCTTACATATAACACCCTTCCCTATGCAGATGACCTAGTGTTATACCACAATGATAAATCTCTGGCTAACCTCTCCTCCACGCTCACTTCAAATTATGATGCTGTTCATGACCGGTTCTTGGAATACAGATTACTGGTCAACACCAATAAAACCAAGGCCATGCTCCTGGGGTCTAAACATAAGCTAGCCAAACCTGCTAGTACCTTAGCCATCTCTGCATACTATCCCCTGGCAGCCCTCCTCTCAAAACGATTTCCTCCTTTAAATACCTGGGTATTACTCTAGACCCCATGCTAACCTTCTTAGAACATGTAAGTCTCACCATCTGGCATAGCAACCAAAAATTAGTCATGGGGTACTGACTAAAAAGCTACCTTACTTCAGAGGCCTGACTATCTATGGTGCAGAGAAATCTTCTCCAATTACTGGACTGCTGCACCTCCATCTAAATGCAAACCTATACCCATGAACTCTCCAGGGTAAATACCACTTACAACAACATCTGAAACTGTTGGGATGCTACTCCACCCACCACTGTGCCCTCTATCAGTCCCTTGGGTGGCTCCCCCCAAGCCTGCCATGATTACTTCCTCAGCTGCACTATTGACTAGACCATCAGGGAAGGGGATTTGCCATCCCTCTTACCCCTGCTCAAGCCAAAAAACTGCCCCCACAACCTTTAAAACTCCTCCAGTCTTTTGTTAGATACCTCAGGGATCAGTGCTGGGAATAGTTCTCTTTAATGTCTTTATAGGTGACATTGCAGAAGAGAAGAAAGGGAAGATCTGCCTCTTTGCTGATGACACCAAACTCTGCAATAGGGTGGACACTCCAAGGGAGTGGAAAGGATAAGCAGAGACCTGAGAAAACTAGAGGGGTGGTCAAGGATATGGCAGCAGGGTTTCAATGCGAAAAAGTGCAAAATAATGCACATATGGCACAGAAACCCAGCTTCTCATTAAAAAATGGGTGGTGTGGTATTGACAACCACCAAGCAGGCAAGAGAACTGGGGGTAATCATATTGGATGATCTGAAGGTGGCCAGGCAGTGTCACTAGGCAGTTGGGAGAGCTAGTGGGATGCTGGGGTGCATAGAGAGGGGTATCACCTGCAGAAAGATGGAGGTGGTGTTATCTATATAGAGATCTCTTTTAAGACTCCACCTAGTGTACTGTGGACAGTTCTGGAGACCACATCTCTGGAAGAACATAGACAGAGTTGAGGGTGTCCAGAGGATGGCAACTAAAATGTTGCAGGGTCTGGTTCTATGTCAGAACAACGACTGTGGAATGGCAAACCATCACAATGGCGCAGAATCCACAGTGTAAACACTTTTATAAAAGTATTTTCTGGTGGGGGGCAAAGCCTCCTGCACCCCCCTTGTGGGGCTTTGTCCCTCCACCTATCTTAATATAGATTCCAACTCCAGGGAGGGTACAACACGGGGATGGGGGGAGGAACCGTCATTGTACAAAAGTGTTGAGCTGTGGTTCCATTGCCGTTGTGATGGTTAGCGTTCTTCAGTCACTCTCTTCATGGGCTACAGCAGGGTCTGCATCAAAAGCCCTCTGTAGGAAGACTAAAGTACCTCAGTATGTACACCCTGGAAGAGAGAAGGAAGAGGGGGATATGATACAGACCTTTAATTACCTCACATGGGTAAATAAGGTAGAGGAGTGAAGTATTTTTCAGAAGAAAAGGTGCTCAAGAACAAGGGGACATACTATGAAACTGGAGAGGGTAGATTCAGGACAGGTGTTATGAAGTACTTCTTTACAGAAAGAGTTGTGGATTCCTGGAACAATCTTCCAGTGGAGGTGGTGGGGATGAAGACAGTGGCGGAGTTCAGGAATGCATGGGATAGGTACAAGGGAATCATAGTGGAAAGGAGGGGGGAGGGATAAAGAGCAGTAAGGTTAAGTACAGTCTGCGGTAGCAATGTAACTAATGAAAAAAGGGCATACTGGGTAGGACAAGTGGTCCTTATCTGCCATCAAATTCTGTTTCCATGTTTCTCCTCAAGGTTGATAGTAGGGATGGTAGGGGTGTCTGTACTTTGTCCCTGGGCCAGGCTAAACCACTCTGTCTGATGCTTTGAACATAGGTAGCTAACATACTGGACATACCCAGTTCAGTAGCCAGTTTCCCACAGCTCAAGCTGTCACTGCATAAAATACAGACTGCTCTTATGATGTCCATCACGCCTTTCTTAAAAAAAAAGCCAGATGTCAGATGAGTCTTGACTGGTACTTCACGATCATGACTCAGACTTTTTAAGCAACCATTCCTCCTCATGTTCACCTTCATCATTACCAGCACCACCAGACTTACCAGCACTACATTTCCTCAGACACCCAGGTAACACATTTGTACTTGAAGACTTATGCTTGGGTGCTGCAGAACCTTCACTGCATTCTCCTCCCCTTTGATTAGCACTACCAGTTGTTCTCTCTCTCTTTCACAACCTCTTCTTCTGATTCATTCATTCATTCATTCTTTATTTTTAAAAGGTGCTTTTCTCATAACCAAAGTGCCTGTACAATACATAAAACAATAAACAGACAGAATTAAAACTAACATAAATCATTAAAAGCTATACTAAAAAGACATGTCTTCAAAGCTCCTTTAAAACTTTGGACGGTTGGGCAATTTTGCACCTGACGAGGTAGAGAATTCCACAGGGTCGGGGCCATAAAATGAAATGATCTAGCCCCTGAAGTTTTTAAATGAACCCTGGGAATCTCTAGCAATCCCTTGTCAGTGGATCGGAGGGGGCGGGGAGGACAGTAGGGACACAGGAGCTCTTTCAGGTAAGTAGGTCCCTGATCGTGTAGGGCTTTATAGGTCAGCAAACCGACCTTGAAGGTGATTCGCCAAAAGACTGGCAGCCAGTGCAGTCTGCGGAGCACAGGCATTATATGGCTGGATCTAGAAGATCCAGTCAACAACCTGGCAGCCTCATTCTGCACTAGCTGCAAGTGGTGAAGTTCCACCCCCGGTAGCCCCAGGTAAAGGGCGTTGCAATAGTCAAGGCGGGAGGTAACGAAAGCGTGGATCAATGTTGGAAGGTCCTCTGGAGGAACCAGATGCTTCACCCAGGCGATGTTCCTCAGATGGTAAAAGGAAGTTTTGACCACTGCTGACACCTGAGATTTAAACGTCAGACGGTCATCAAATACTACACCCAGATTCTGCACCTGGTCTGAGGTCGTCAGCTGGATGCCCCCAAGCCATAAGCCTGAGGGCGATCCAGCCAGCAGACCCGCCTCACAGCGACCCTTGTCCACGACCAACACCTCAGTTTTCTCCGGGTTTAACCGCAGCCAACTCCCATTCATCCAGTCTTGGATCTCAGCAAGGCAGTTATTAAATACCGAAAAGGCAGCATCCTGGCCAGGCACAAAAGACATATACAGCTGAGTATCATCTGCATAGCAATGAAAACCCAAATCGTGTTGTCTAATAATCGCTCCTAATGGCAGCATATACACTGCAAACAACATGGGCACTAGAATAGAACCCTGCGGTACCCCGCAGGATAGGGAGACTGATGCCGAAGAAAAAATTCCTGACACCACCCTCTGAGTCCTACCCTCGAGGTAAGATCGAAACCACCTGATGCCATATCATTACCATCATTGCCTTCCTACTTTTGCAGTTCATGGAGTGGAATATAGTCAGTGTCCATGTCATTATCAGCCACATCATCCTGGGGTTCACCCTCCTCCTCCTAATACTCCAGATAGACAGCAAGGACTACTGCATTCATGCCATATGTCTGTCTTCCACTGTGGTAGTAATAGCTGGCTGCTTTTACTTCTCATTCACAGTCATGCAACAAGTTGTAAAAGACTCATTTTCAGGAATAGGATTGGCATCAGCATAGTAAGTCTGGGATGGGCTTATAGATTTACTGACCTTTAACTTGGTCTGCTTAGAGAACTTTAGGACCTGAGTAATTGTCTTCCTTTTAGGATCAGTGCCTCTGCCATCGCTGCCAGGAGTACCAGACTTGCCCTGTAAATTCTTCTCCTTGTCCTCCTCTACCACCCTATGCTCAGCAACATGCTGCTTGTTACAGCCAGGTGATTTTTTTTTAGATTATGCACTAGAAAAATTTGAGAAAAATTACAAAATGTGCAAGAGGCAGGAGAATGAGAGAGGCAGTTACCTAGTGTGCTCAGTAATTAATTAATTAGTCACTGAGATAGTAGTGAGATTTATAATAAGTGAAATAATTTAGTTAAAAAGTGGCCCTCTGCTGCAGGTTTGGGTAAAGCATGAGAGGATTTAACCAATGTATTTTATACAACAGGATGATGCAGTCACACACAGGTCAGTCGAGCATGGGAGAAACAGATCCTCCAACATTTGGCACCTGAAAATAGGTACATGTGTGTTGTGTTGAGTGAGTGTGCCCCCCCCAGCTCACTTAATGGGTACACCCACATTCACTTTCTAATACTTCATAAATCAGTACACTAATGCAACCCCTGCAAGATCCTTGAAGTGTAACTGTGTGTATACCCTCCAGCGAACCCTTCAAGAAACATATGCATTTCCTTGTTCATGTTCACGACAAGGATGTTAAGGGCTGGCCCCACTCACAACACTCTATGATACTAAAGCAAAATTAAACTTGCACAAGTATTAAAGGTACTAGTTTCCACAGTGTTTAGAGCTTGTATCTTCACTGATGATGTATCACACATTCTGAGGGTTAGTGTCACTCATTTTCCTTACATTTCATTGGCGAGTGTCCCAAATTTTAGTGGCACTAGGTTGAGAGGTATACCTGGCAGAGACCTTTTTATGTTTGCTTACACACATGTGCAAGAAACAGAGTGCCACCATATGAGAATTCGTAGGTGTGCCTCCCTACTTCCAATGCCCTGCTGCCTTTTGCAGGTGTGGCCCCACCACGCCAATGAATGTAAGAGCTGTCTATGACAGCATTTGCAAATGCAGCGGCATACAGTTGAAAGAACAAGATGCAATGTGTGGGCAATTTACATACTGCCGCCGTCAGCAGTATGCAAAGTGCCTCCATCTAGCACTGCAGTGCAAGAGCTGTCAGCAGACAGCTCCCCCAACAAGTAGCATGCTGGGAGCCCACCCCAGCATGCTCATGTGCCCCAACACACAGTATGGCCGACGGGGTGCCCAATCCCCGTCAGCTCCAGTCACCCCTCCCAAAACAGCCTTCAAGGTGCCATGCTGGGAGCCCACCCCAGCGTGGCAAACGTCCCACATCGTCTTCCTACAAGAAAAAAGAAACCTAGGAAGAAAGAATGGTCACACACTGACTGTCTTGACCCCCCTCTCCCACCCACTTTCTGTGCACCTTGCCTCCCCACGCCCCCCTCACCCCACACTTACCTCCGGAGTCCGCCGCGATGATCTTCGGTGGACCAGGAACAAGTCTGCACTCTTCAAAGCCGACCACAAACTGAGGAAATGCCAGTAAGCTGTATAATGGAATACATAGGGTTTTTTCAACTTTGATGCATATCTCAGGCATTTATTTGAATTTTTTCACCAAATTTTCAACATGGGGTTTTTGGGACCCCACGTCATGAATGCTTGCACTGTCATTTTGTTATTAAGTCCTGAAAGGTGATTTCGCAGTCACTGCACAAAACCACCTTCCGGGATAGATGTACGAAACAACAGTGTCACAGTTCATGAGGTAGGCCTCAAAACCCCTATGTTGTAAATTTGAGAAAAATTACCAACAATGGAATTATGAGGTGAGCAGAAGTTCCCATGACGCTCATAAGTTCACAAATTTTAATATTTGCACTCCAGATATTCAACATTGTCATTTTACCACACCTCCTTATGAGCAGTACAGCTGCCATTTTTCATATCTCCCAAAATGTTTCATGCGATGTAGCGCATTAAATGTCGAGTCGGTGCATAAATCAATGTCTGGGACTGATTAAGAAAATCACAGTGACACAGTTCATGAGTAGAGCTCTTAAAATGGCTATGTTGAACATTTGGTGACAAAAGTCCATAAAATGACTGTGTTACGAGCAAGCATTGCGCTGTTTCTACGCACCCTCGTATGTTCATGAATTTGTAATATTTTTAGTCCAGATTTTCACCACTGGCATTTTTCCACACTTCCTTATGAACAGTACAGCTGTAATTTTTCACAACATGGCCAAAATGTATTTTCACACTTTCTTCGCAGAAATGCGTGGTCGCTGTGGGAAATCACTGTTCGGGACAGATTAAGAAAATCACAGTTACACTGTTCATGAGCGGAGGTCCCAAAATGCCTGTGTTGACTATCTGCTGTAAAAAATCCCCAAAATAATTACATTAAGGGTGTGTGTTGTGCAGTTTCTATGCACACTTGTGATTTCACCAGTTTTTTTACTATTTTCACTGCAGATTTTCAACATTGCCATTTTTTACACCTCCCCATGAACAGTACAGCTGTCATTTTTCACATTCTGTTCGAAATGTGTTTTCACACCTGTGGTGCCAAATGCCGTAGTCACTTTGCAAAATCAGCTTTTGGCTAACGAACTGATATTGCCACTGTTCATAAGGTGGGGGTCACAAAAACCATGTTGAAAATTTGGAGTGAAAATACCAACAAACGCCTGAGGCGTTAGGGTTTCTGACCATAACGCCCCACCCTGTAGAGACTGACAGGCATCAGGGGTGTGACTTGGGATTGTTGAATGTAATGCTCATACCATTCCACCCCCACCCACACCCTACAGCCAGTGAGAGGCATCGAGGTGTGCCTTGGACTCTTCGGTCCTAAAGTTCACCCCATTCTCCTATACTGCACCCATCTCACCATATTTCCTGATGGAAAGGGGTGAGCATAAGGGCCAAACACCCAAGGCACACCATGACATTTGTCAGTGTCTGCAGGATAGGGTGTGGTGAAATGGTGTGGCCGTTATGTCTGACGACCCAAAGGCACACCACACCAATGCCAATGCCAGCAAGCAAACATTCAGCATTGACAAATGCTTGTTTTTTTTGCTTTGAACCTGCAAGCTATAGTTATAATAATAATAACCCTCATAACAACAATCTATTAGAACAGTTAGATTTAGGCTGCAAGCTAACTGTTGGGTATGATTTGAACAGGCACAAGCCACCACAGACATACAGAAATATTATAATGGGAAGAGCATCTTTTTGAAGCAGCAAAAAGCTAGATTGTACTGACCCCACCACCACCACCAAATTTGCTGTAAACCTCATCACTGTTGGCACATTCTACAGACATCAACACGTTCAGCCGAGATCAGTTTTGAGGAGAGTGGAGCAGCCCCCAGCCCTGTAGCAGCAATGCCATTTGGTGTCAACAGTTTCCAGCTTGATCCCAATTCCCTCTCCTCCAGGCTAGCTGCTACACTCCCTTTACCCCGTGAGCTGCCCCAACCCCCTCGCCTGCCACGTGACTCCCTGTACATGAATCAGTCTGACTGAATGTCAGTTTTTCATAGTTCCAGTGCACTGTAATTTAATGTGTGCTACTATGTGACTTTTTTACCAACTGAAAATTACAGTTTCACTTTTTTGTGTGCTGTAGTGATGCTTCAGCCTGCAAGCATTATCTGTCAGCCACCACACTAGTAGTAGTTATTGTTCTTTATTGCTTAAAATGTACAGTATTAGTTTTTTCAATCTCATTGTCTAGAGAGCAATCCAATCAAAACTATTTTAGATTAGAACCAGCTCTACTGGAACAAAACCTCCACTCTACCCTCTCTCAAACCTCATATGCCTCTCCCTCCTAACAAACCTCTACACTACAGAGCAAGTTCAACCAGCAGAAAAAAATAAAAACTCACCACTCCTCTTGAGTTGCAGGGAGAACAGTAGTAGAAGCAACAGGAAAAGGATTCAAAGGATTGGAAGTGAAAATGCAGGACAATTAGCGTAAACTACCATTTTCCAAGTCAGAGCTGCTAGGTATGTCTGCACAACATTTTGGGAGTCCCTAACTGCTAATAACAAACTACCAGGGCAAATTGAAAGTTTATTTATTTGAAATGTTTCACCAGGAAAGACATACTGAGCTACAATAGCTCATTTCCAAATGCGTCCTGGGGGAAAGAGGAAAAAAGGAGTACAATATAGAATAAAGATGAAAAAATAAAAATATACAGTACAAAGAACAAATTTATACATAAAATGAAATAGTTAAGCTAAACCAAGCATTTTGTCATAACATAAGCACATATGTAAGTTTCTAAATCATGAACACACTTACTTTAAAACACATATAAATAAAAATAAAATGCACATACTTGGGATAAAAGGGAGAACTATGGAGAAAATGTAGGGGAGGGGTGAGTGGGAGGAGGTTTGAATTTTAGAATGAGCAATAGAAAGAGCCTTCAACCCTCCAAAGTGCAAACCTGTAAGACCAACTTAGGGGCTGCTTTATTTCCTCTGGGGTGTCATACAGATGAAGCACACTGATGTGTCCTTGGCAGAAATAAACATGTGTCTGTGTCTTCTGTTTGCATCCTTTCCAGATTTGTGAGGGGCCCTTTGGCACCATGTATTCCTGCTGAACCAGCTTAAAATTTCATGGCGATTTGCGTATACATCCCATGATGCTCTGCATGATGGGGTTATGTTTGATTTTGTATTTCTTTGAAACTTGGCTTTATGGCCAAAGCCCTTTGGGTAATCCTTGCAGGTTCTTTGTCTTTATAACATACAGCACCAATTTGCCCGATCATAGCTCTAACCCTGTGGTTTCAGTTGGCTGCAATCTTTTCCAGGCAATATGTCTTCATCATTAAATCCTGCCATGTCAGAATACATGGTATATTTACAATGAGATAATTTTTTTGTAATGGATTTTTTGGCAGGTCAGTGATCAGGCCAATATGTAATATATATATATATATATATATATATGTATATATATATATATATATATTATAGTGGTGCGGTTGCGCCACTATAATTAGGGATTCGGATGTCACTTCTATGTTAAAGTCAAAATTTTGCACATTAATAACTTTGGACCCGTTCAACGGATTGACCTGAAATTTGGTATGCTCAGTGGGGCATGGTAGGTCTCCTTATCTGCTAAATTTTGTTTTGGTTGGACTTACGGTCTTTGCATACGAAAACGCTGAAAAATGCAAAATTATTTGTTTTTGGAGGCAGCTTTTGGGATTTTGGATGTGGCCCTGAATGGCTGTTGTGTGGTGTGCAGTTCTGCAAGATGGCTCATTTGAAAGAGCTTTGGTGGCCGAACATGCCACTTTTTGTTTGGTGAAAAAATATTAAGGCATTCAAAAGTTATGCCACTTTTAAGTTCCCATTATAAGTCAATGGGAAAATGTATATGTATGATTTGTGAACAAAGTATGGGATTCTGGCCATCTGGTCCTGCCTGGCGATCCAAGAATTTGCAGCCTCGTGGTTCAAGAATCTTTGTCACTGAGAATTTTTGAAATTCTTTGATCGTGAAGTCCGCCATGTTGTTTTTAGTTTTCTGATCGGAAAAACACAAATATCTCGGCTCAGGGGTCACTCCTGAAGTAAAACTTGGATAGGTTTTATTCAGGGGGTTCCAATCTATTGAGCCATGCCTTTGATTTCATCCAAATCAGTCAAAAAATAGAACTACAAGCTTTTAAAATCTTTGATCACGGCTCGCTAATGATCTTTGATCGCGAGCCTGCAAATTCTTTGATTGCGAGGTCTTTGATGGTGATTTTGCATCGCGACCTAAAAACGCAAATATCTCAGCTCAGGAGTGGGCTAGGGACACAAATGAGGGTGGGTTTTACTCAGGGGGCTTCATTCTATCGAGGCTTGGTGTTGGTTTGGTTCAAATCGGTGAAAAACTCGCGTTTCACCATTTTTTATTCTTTGATCTCGAGCGTGCAATTTCTTTGATCGTGAGCATGCAAATTCTTTGATCGCAAGATTCTTTGATCGTGATCGTGCATCGCGAGCGAGGGACAAGATAGCCGGATTAGAAAATCAATTTTCTCAGCCCAGGGGTGCCCTAGGAAGTCAAATGAGGGTGGGTTTTGTTCAGGGGGCTTTGTTCTGTCGAACCATGGCAGTGGTTTATCGCAATTCCTTGTATTTTTAAAATTAGAGCATTTTTTATTCTTTGATCATGACACTGCAAATTCTTTGATCACGAGCCTGAAAATTCTTTGATAGCGAGATTCTTTGATCGCGATCGTACGTTGCAAGCGAGGGACGAGATGGCTGGATTAAAAAAAATCTGTTTTCTCAGCCCAGGGGTGCCCTAGGAAGTCAAATGAGGCTGGATTTTGCTCAGGGGGCTTCATTCTGTTGAACCATGGTGATGGTTTACTGCAGTTCCTTCAATTTTTTTGATTTATAGTATTTTTATTCTAAAGAACATAATACTCGTCCCCATTTCTCTGGTAGTCTAGTGCCCCCCCGATTATAATAAAATAAATGAAGAACTCCAATGCCCTGGTAGTCTAGTGCCCCCCCAATCATAATAAAATACATGAAGAACTCCATTTCCCTGGTAGTCTAGTGGCCCCCGATCATAATTAAATACATGAAGAACTCCATTTTCCTGGTAGTCTAGCAGCCCCCCCGATCATAATAAAATAAATGAAGGACTCCAATGCCCTGGTAGTCTAGTGGTCCCCCGATCATGATAAAATACATGAAGAACTTAATTTCCCTGGTAGTCTAGCAGCCCCCCGATCATAATTAAATACATGAAGATCTCCATTTTCCTGGTAGTCTAGTAGCCCCCCCGATCATAATAAAATAGATGAAGAACTCCAGTTCCCTCGTAGTCTAGTGGCCCCCAACCCCCGACCCAGCCATGCAAGCCCACCCAGCACCCTTATCCATCCCCAGCCGGGCGACTGGAACAGCCCACCTCTCACTCCACGGCCAGCCACCCACTGAGTGCTGTAGAGCGCCCTGTAAAGATGTACTAATCTGAGCTGTTTTCACAGGAGTGCTCTACAGCACTCAGTCAGTGGCTGCCATGGAGGTGAGAGGTGGGCTTTGCCAGTCGCCGGCTGGGATGGTGGGGTGTTGGGTGGATGGCACGGCTGGGTGGGGGCTATTTGACTACCAGGGAACTGGAGTTCTTCATCTATTTTATTATGATCAAATGCTTAGACTACCAGAGCATTGAGTTCTTCATTTATTTTATTATGATGGGGGGCACTAGACTACCAGGAAATGGAGTTCTTCATGTATTTAATTATGATTGGGGGCCGCTAGACTACCAGAGAAATGGAGTTCTTGGGGGGCACTAGACTAGCAGGAAATGAAGTTCTTCATGTATTTTATATGAGCAGGGACCACTACACTACCAAGGCACTGGAGTTCTTCATGTATTTTATTATGATCGGGGCCACTAGACTACCAGGGAAATTAAGTTCTTCATGTATTTTATTATGAGCAGGGGGCCCACTACACTACCAAGGCACTGGAGTTCTTCATTTATTTTATTATGATTGGGGGGGGCACTAGACTACCAGGGAAATGGGGGTGAGTATTATGTGCATTACTATGATCGGGAAGCACTAGACTACCAGGGCATTGGGGTTCTTAATGTATTTTATTATGACTGGGGGTGGCCGCTAGACTACCAGAGAATTGGAGTTCTTCATGTATTTTATTATGATCAGGAAGGGGGGACTGCTACACTACCAGGGTATTGGTGTTCTTCTTGTATTTTAGTATGATCGAGGGATGAGATGGTCAGATTTAAAAATCAATTTTCTCAGCCCAGGGGTGCCCTAGAAAGTCAAATGAGGGTGGGTTTTGCTCAGAGGGCTTCATTCTGTCGCACCATGGTGGTGGTTTACTGCAATTTCTTCAATTTTTTGATTCATGGCATTTTTTATTCTTTGTTCATGAGCCTGCAAATTCTTTGATCATGAGCCTGCAAATTCTTTGATTGCAAGATTCTTTGATTGCGATCTTTGATCGCAAAATAGGGACGAGATGGCCAGATTTTTTATAATGGAATAGATAGGGACATTTTACTAATCTTTGATATTGAATATCTTGGAAACGGTTTGGTCTTTTTACTTGAAATTTGGAGGGTCTTTACGGCATGTCCTGTGGATATAAATTACAGTGTTTACGTGTTGGAAAATAACTTTTTGGCGGAGATATGGCATGGCGCAGTTTACATTCTGCGGACAATGTTTTGCTTGGGGTGGTGGCTTGAAATCGATAGGATACCTAGCCTCAGTGTCATGGATGTAGTTCTCAGTTGTTGTGTGTGTTAAATGTCAACAGGTGCGTAACTGTGCCACTCTGACGAATGAAAATTTCAAACTTTGACATGTTATATCTCGGACACGGCTTGGTCTTTTCACTTGAAATTTGGAGGGTGTTGACAGCATGTCCTGTAGATGTGAATTGCGGTGTTTACATGTTGGACAATGTTTGTTTTTTGGAGATATTGTGTGGCGCAGTTTATGTTTTGCGGACAGCATTTTCTATTGTTCTACTACATTAACATTTGTTTGGTGGCTGGCCTTTGTGTTGTCAATGTACTTTTTTGTCATTAGGTGTGTAATGTGGCCTGACACTTACAAGTTGGTGGAAGGGCCCCGTGCTCCCACCAACTTGCACAATTTTCTACTTTTCTATTCTTTCTTAAAAAGTAAGGAAATTCTGTGCAAAAACCTTAATTAATACATAAGTTAGGGTTATTCTACAGTGACAAAAGTGAGGAAATTTGACATTAGGGTTCCCACCCCTTGCACCCTGCCCCCACCAACAGGCATTGGGGTATACGTTGGGGTCGTTGGCCCTAACTCTCACCCCATTCTCCTACAGTGCACCACCTCAGCTTGTTTGCACCTGGGATGGGGTGAGAGTTAGGTTCGATGACCTCAACGCACACCTGATGCCTGTTGGTACGGGTGGGTGCAAGGGTGGGAACCCTAATGTCAAATTTCTTCACTTTTGTCACTGTAGAATAACCCTAACAGATGCATTAATGAAGTTTTTTTGCATAGAATATATATATATATATATATATATATATATATAGTATATAGTATATATTTATATAAATCTTTGATAACTGGGTAAGGCCCACTAGGTACAAGTGTTAGTCTTCAGAGGCAACCCAGCAGCTTTGGGGAGGTTAAGTAACTTGCTCAGAGTCACACAGTAGGCAAGTGGAGGTTGTGGGACTCAAACCTATGTCTGCTGGATTTACCAAGTTCATTCACAGCTTGTTACTCTAACCTCTAGGCCATACTGCCAGCCCCAGGTCCCATTTCCTTGTGGGAGGAGAATGAAACCCCATGGGTAGGTCCAAGAACAATAACAATTGCTCAGTGATCTGCAAAGGGGATCCAAATAAGTCTTGTAGTTCCCTCTGTAGACCTTCAGAAAAGGGGACAAGGCAGGGATATTTCTAATATACATGGGCATGAGGGGCTACTTGTTCACAGCAGAGCCTCCAGTAGACAGCCCCCCTTTGCAGAATATATTTTCAACTGGCTGTCAGGGTTCCTAAAATACCGCACAAATGTTTTCCAGCACCTTGCATTCTGCCAGATAATGTACCCATTGTTTATCTGAGATTCTTATGCTTGGGTTCTCATCCCACTTCTCCTTTACACATTGAACTGAATCAGTCCTGAGGTGTGTGACTGCACTAACCTGTATAAATGGGAGATAAGGAGTATCGTGATCATGTCAGAAATTGTTGAAATCATTGAAAGACGGAAAGAATCTCCTGATCTGGTGGTCAAGCCAATATTAATGGTTTTATAAAAGATCAGGCTTACAGATACTGGTAAAAGTCCTGATTTGCGATTCCAGATTTGGCACTTAATTTCTCAAATGATCTCACCTCTCTGCCTCGTAAAAACTGAAATACCTACAGTATTGCAATCCCAGTTGGGGCCAGATTGTAAATCCATGGTCAAGCTGAGCCGGGTAAAATGTGACAGTGTGTGTAAGGGGCAATAAGAGAAAATGCAGCTTATGCAGATATTTATACTCCAGAACACTATGCCAGATTTTAATCGTAGTGTTAGTATATGGGTTATTGATGGAAGACATCTTATGTTACAGGGCATTGGCAAAGAGACATTTATTGATATGTATAAGGTCCTCGTCCACCTCTAACATTTTCCAGTGTGCATTATATTAGTGCGGATAACCAATATATTACAGTTTGAAGTTGGGCTGCAGTGTGGTAATCTTTCAAATTAGGTAAGGCTAACCTCTGGTTTCTTTGGCAATTGGAGTACCCCATAATGAATATGGGGTTTACCCCTTTACCAGATGAAAGGTGAAATAAGTTAATTTTAGAGCATAAAATGGGCTGATGTGGGGTAGTTTGTGTAAAATATCACAGTCAGAGTAGAATATTCAAGCATACTCTGTTCACCATTTGAAGCAGTGTAAGTGGAATCTGATTCCTGATATCCACATCCTGTCTAATGGCATGCATAAGTGGATCATAGTTGAGAGATATCATCTGATTTAGGCCAGTTGACTGAAACCCTTTTAAATATTCAAATGCTAGAAGCTCCCAACAAAATCCAAATTGTTAGTTAATTGCCAGAGAGGGTTCATAATTTAACTGCAGGACTCTATTTTAGATGTATTAAGCTTATAGCCTGCCACTTGACCAAACTGCTCAAGTGCCTGCCACAAGGGAGGAAGGGAGCATTCGTTCAAGGTTTGGCAAGTATATTAATAAATTGTCATCATAAAGTGCCAATTTCTGCTGATGTCCTCCATAGGGAACTCCTGTTACTTGGCAGTTTTGTCACATTGCCTGAGCAGGAAGATGTTCCAAGTACAGCATAAGGTAAAAAGTAAAGGTGACAGGGGGCAGACCTGCTATGTCCCGCTTTGCAGAGCAAATGTTTGGGACACCTGACTGTTTATCTTAACATATGCCATTGGTTGATCATAAAGGGTTTGTAGCATTATTATATATTTCTCTGGGATACCCATTTTAGAGAGGGCAGTAAACAAGAAAGGACAGGCCACATGGTCAAAGGCCTTTTCTGCATCCAAGCGCAGTAACAAGAAAGGGTCTCTGACCATGTGGCTTAGTGCAAGCCATGCAGTGTGTGTTTGATATTTTCCTGAGTGTGGTGGGATGATACAAAGCCTATCTGATCTCTGTCCACTACAAATGGCCACTATGCACAATCCCAATGTACCCATGGAACCGTGCATGTAGGGATCATACGTGGGAATGCCATGGAGTGGGGCCCATGTGGCATTCACCATCGAGGCGCACAACAGTTATGTGCCCAAGAGCAACATACTGAGGGTGGGCCAGGGGTGTGGCAGCACTATGTGCCATTCACAAAGACACGTAGTGCAGCCCACAAGGGTGCATAAAAGGTCACAGGTTATGGCAGCCAGGACCCTGCCATAATCAACTGCATGTCCCCAGGACCTACACCCGTTGGGTGTAGTGGGACTGGGAAATGAGACCCTCTGCTGCTCCAGCCCACTAGCTGATGGGGAGGGCTGGGGGCAGCTGACCGGATGAGAGTCTGCACGGATGTGTCGGTAGCCCCATATGTGCCATGTCCCTCCCCCATATGACAGCCCCATCTCTGTAATGCTCAAGCTGCACCCTCCACCCTCCCATGCATGGCAGTCCCATTCCCCCGGTGGTACACAGGCAGCACACCTCAACCACTCATGGGTGCCCCAGTCCACAGTGTCTCAGGAATCCCCCCACATGCAATCACATCTGTGTCCCATCCTTGTCCATGTGCTGCAACTCCCCCATGCTACACAGCACTGCCCCTACACCAGCACAATGCATGGACTCCCTGATCCTGGCACCTATGTATGGCAGCATACTCCCAGCAGCCATGGAGGTAGGGTGAGGGCTGTGCCGTTGGCTGTCCATACCCTCTGCATCACCGGACAGGTATGTTGACATGGGGGGGCATGCTGTGGGTGGGTAGATGGTGGAACCTCAGGCCACTGGCTGCTACACTTTCAGCAAGGTGCTTGGTCAGAGAGGCATGGTTGCCTACATCAGGGCATCTGTGCATGGTTGGGGGGCCTCCAGGGCAACAACACGAGTCAAGGCTGTGCTGGCCGGAGGTTGCGCACAGCCTAAGGCATTAAGGGTTAGGTTAGGGTGGTGGTGATGGTGGGGTGGTATGTTATGCCACAATGAGGTCAGGTGGCCTAGTGTGGGATGGGGGAGTGGGGAGTCTGGGGATGGGCACCACAGTGTTGGTGTTTGGGGGCTCCGATGTTGGGGCTCTGCTTTGTGGCAGTTGGGGGGGCTTCCAACTGATGGACAGACACTGGGGCATGGGTGTGGGGTCTGGGTGCCTGTGGTGGGCATTCATGCACACAGACCCATGCCTCACTGTGCAAGGAATCCACTGTTGGCCCAGGACGGGCATCCAATTGGATGCCTACTTGGAACTGCAACTCCACCCTGGCTGTCCCATGGAGTTCTGCATGCCATGGGGGTGGAGCTGCGGAGAGGTGGCCATGGTCATGAATACAGGCTTGTGTGTAACTGTCTGCAGATGCGGACCTATGCTTGGTGGGTGCAGGCCTTTGGCACATACCTTGTACCAGTGGTGCATAGCACCCAATGGTAGCATTTTTCCTTCCTTTTGACCATAATGCTGGTAAATAATTTATAGTCCAAGAGGAAGTTTTTTTCTGACTAGTTTTGGGATTGCCGAGGTTGTGGCAAGTTTCCAGTGTGTGGGGGGTTATCTCACCATATATCAAACCACCCTAGCCCACTCATTTTCCCAATCCTCTTCTCCTCTGGCTAATTCTGACTTGCCCTTCCAAATGCGCAGCACTTTTCCTCTTCCTGTTTGTCCCACCTTACTGATCTTAATGTTTCATACCTCTCTCCTTGTCTCTTTCTCAACCCTATTTCTGCCCTCTTACTTCTATCTTCCCTACTCCTGCCCCTCCCTCAACTCTGCTATTATCTATCCCACTAGACTGCTATAGTGTTATTTGTTCACTCTTTTGTTTTTTCTCCTGAATTATAACAATGTGCTGTAGCCAAGGCTAATGTCCTGTAAACTGTATATATTTTGACACTGTTGCGTATTTACCTTGCCTGTTGACTATTTTTTCCTACCTGCTCTGTATTTCAATTTGTCTACTACGTCTAAATTGTACTCAATGTGTATTCTGAATTGATGTTCTGCACCCTCCTGGGTCATGCCTGAAAATAGTCATTGCTATGGCTAGTGCACCTACCCGGTGAACAAAAACTAAATAAATGAAAAAAAAAAAAATATCCTGTGAGTCCCTTGAAATAATGGGGATGGTCAAGGGTTCAGTAAAGGCCCTGTAAAATTCATCTTTGTATCCATCAGGCCCCAGACTCTTTTCATTCTTTAAGGCTCATATGGCTGTATCCAATTCCTCCAGTTGGAAAGTAGCAGTAAGTACAGCTTGCTGGGCATCATTCAACTCAGGGAAATGGAGACGGGCAAGGTAATCCTGCATCTCCTGTACATTAGGAGAAATCTAAGGAGTTTATAAATGAGAATAGTAAGGCTGGAAGGACCATAAGATTTTCTCCTGATTCATTACCAAAGAGGGAGTTACTGGATTTGTGATGTCATGTGTGATACTTTCTGACATAAACAGAAGGCTAATACCTGTGAGGCCCTGGCTTCCCCGTCATAATATTTTTGTTTTAAAAAGTAAAGGGCCATCTTGGTTTGAGTGGTTAATAATTCCTGGATTTTCAATTTTAAAGTCAGCAACTGAGGGAGAACTGTTATATCACCTTGCATATAACCTATCAGAGTTTCTTTCAATTTAAGATGTAGAGATTGTAGCCTTTCTTCCTAGGAATTTTTGAGATAAGAAGCATAGTGAATAATGCCCCCCCAAAACTGTTTTGAGGGTATCCCTAAGAATGGCTCAAGAGACCCCCTCATGGACATTGTCCTGTAGAATTTCCTGTATTTTGCATTTTCTTCTTTGAACTCAGGAATATTCAATAGGGAATTATTTAATTTCTCTAACATTGTACCTTTTTTATGTCCCAGTTCTAATTGAAGGCACAGAGGGCCATAATCAGACAGCAACATAGGTTGGATCTCACACTGTCTAAGAGTAGGCAGATGTTTTTTAGATATCTCAAAAAGATCTAAATGCATCACCAGGGACTAAGAGTCCTCCAAACATCCAGCCAGCCCACCTCACAAAAAAAGACCCACTCTTTCTTATTTTCTGCTCTGGATTCCCTAGGGTGGTAGGGATTAGTTGTGACCTTACTGTCAAATAAAAGGTTATAGTCTCCCCCAGTAACCAAAATCTCTCTCTAAAACTCCAGAATTTTCTTGTAGAAAAGGCAAGTAAACTGTGTGCATCTGACTCTGGAGGAATATAAAGGCAAACCAAGGTGACCTTAACATCTAGGTATGTGCTTTGAGCCATAGTCAGGCAACCCTGTGAGTTAGTGCTAGTACCTGTACAAAGAGAAGGGGTAGATCAGAGTACCAGAATCTCTGTGCCACATCCTTTACCATTTTGAAAAGGTGGGGGCAATAGCCAGAGACATACAAAATTGAAACAGTTTGTCATGCTCCATTGTCAAGAGGTGCATCTCCTGCAAAAAGATAAAGGAAGGTCTCTATGCTGGCCTGGTGGTGCTGAGGGTTGAGGCGCTGGTTGACACACCTTGTGCCACGCCGGCGACCCGTGACCGTGAAGCAGGCACGGGGCGCCAGAAGTCGGCAGGGAGGGAAAGATTGAGGATCCAGGATGGCTCTCCTTCTCCGGGGGCAGGAAGCACCAGCCAGCATCACATCACCCTGGTGGAAGCTGGGGTGCTGGCGTGGGTGAGAGCATGGGGGCCAAATCACGGACATGTGGGGGCGCGCATGGTTGCATGCGGGCTCCTCTTTGGTTTGTGTCATTAGATGCACCCGTTCCACAGGGGAACCAGCCAGAAATCGAGGGGCCTCCACTTCACGAAGCCCTCCCTGGGCTTCAATTAGCCTCTGTCGCTGGATCCCCCAACCAGTTACTGGTACTGCGGGCTGGATAGGGGACCAGTTCGGCGGCTCTGCCCTCCAGGGGGAAAGCCGGGGGTGACTGGAGGATTACAGCAGTGACAGAAGGTGGAAGTCCGGGTCCATGACCAGGGAAGAAATCTGGCGGAGAGCCCTGCCACCAAAAAAAAAAAGGAAGGTCTCTGCCAATTGCTGTCATGACCTTTGATCTCCTAATGGGGTTGTTAAGCCCATTGACATTAAGAGAGTAAATTACTGTTCTAAGACAGGATGCCATCTAGGAAGCTAGAAATACAGCCAATCAATTACTAAACACCATCGAATATAAAAGGAGGGACCAGCTAAGTGACGTACCTTGATATCTTGGTGTGTAAGACAAAAGTAGGTTGATTCCCATTGAGATTGTCTCCCACCATAAGGTGGGTTATTGCCTGGGCCTAGACTGGATGATTAGTTTATCAAGTTCTCTTTCAAAGTTGTCTGCTGTTTTTATGTTTACTAGGTATGTAGGGAGAGAATTCCACATGCGTGCTACTCTTATAGTAAAAAAGTTTAACATTTTATCAGTTCTAGCTCTTTGTACAAAAAGTTGTTTATTGCCGGACTTCAACTCATTGTGTCTTTCATTAAATTTGATACCCATTTCTGACATGATTTTTTTCATTCTGTAGGATGTTATATAAGAAAATGAGATCCCCTCTCTGTCTCCTCTCTTGTAGGCTAAACAGGTCAAGTTTCAACAGTCTGTCACCATAATCCATATTACTGCAACCCTGAATTATTTTAGTTATTCGTCTCTGTGGTCTTTCTAGCAATTTAATATCCCTTTTAAGGTGGGAGCCCCAGAAGGGGGAGCCAAGATCGTGGTGAAGGATGACAAAGATTTTGTAAGTCTGTATTATACACTGGGGGTCTCTTGAAATGAAAGAGTGCTTGATTGATTGTGTGAGATAATTTGCTTTCCTTGCAACTAATGCACAGTGATCAGAATGGGAAAGGGTACTAATTATGGTGATTCTTAAATCTCTTTCTTTGCTCACAGAATTTAGTGATGTTCCATTCATAAGATAGTTATATCTAGGGTTGTGCTTGCCAAAATGCAGTACTGTACATTTATCAGAGCTGAAAGGCATTTTATTCTTGTCGGCCCAAATTAGGATAGTAGTTAAGTCATTATGTAACACCAAGTGTTTTTTAGGACTGTCTATTAAAACCCCAATCTTGGTGTTATCGGCAAACTTAGTCAAATGACCGTTTACTCCATGGTCCACATCTGAACTAAACAGTCCAAAAAGTACGGGTCCCAATACGGAGCCCTATGGTACCCCACTGCTCACAGCACCCTCACACGATAAAACACCATTTACTCTCACTATCTGAGTTCTATTTGAAAGCAAGTTCTTGATTCACTTAACTATACATGTATTAATTCCAGTACTAATGAGCTTGTTAACCATAATGTCATGGGCACTATATAAAAGGCCTTGCCCAGGTCCAGCATGATCACATCATACGGTAGACAATTATCTGTGATTTTACTGACTTTCTCATAGAAAGTGATCAATTTAGAATTACAAGAAAGACCTTTCTTGAAACCATGCTGTGAGACATCATTTAACTTAAGGGAAACTATTTTTTGTCAGTGATGACTTTCAGCAATATTTCTATTACTTTGCAACATATGGGAGTTATACAAAATCACACATGCCCCCATAATGCAAAGCATCATGGATTGTATATGTAAAGCACTACAAAATATTATGTTGGTTCAACTTTAAGCAGAAATGCATGGTGCCAAAAGGCCTCTCACACAGTCTGCAAAGGGTGCCAATAGAAGACACAGACACGTGTTTTGTCCTACCAGGACTCATCAGTGTACCTCATCTGTATGCCACCCCAGTGGAATAAATCAGCTACCCTAAATTGGCCTATCTGGGTTGGGTTGTGGTGAGCCCAATAAAACCAAAAAATAAGCTAAAAGACAAAGAACCATAGTGCTCAAGAGCTGAGGCAAGGGTTACCCCAAAGGGCATTGCCAAGTTTCAAAGAAATACAAAATCACACATACCCCATAATGCAAAGCATCATGGGATATATATGAAAATCACCACAAAATATATGGGAATTAGACTTATTGGTCTGTAATTCCAAACACGATTTCTATTACCCTTTTATGTATAGGGATCACCAGTGCCTTATGCCAGTCTAGGGGGATGTCACCTGTTATTAGTGAGGTGTTAAATAATATAGATAATGGGAGGGCCAGTTGATCAACCATATTTTTCAGGAATAGGGAATGTATATTGTCTGGTCCAGTAAATGTATTCCCCATTAAGGTCTTTAATTCATTAGAAACCTGACTTGGAGTGAAGCCCACAGTATAAGAACTAGAACAAGCTATTGTGGTGTTGTGGGTGGTTTTAGTATTAAACTCTGAAACAAAAGTAATCATTGAATGACTGAGCCATCTCTTCAGGATCAGTTATGGTTAAGTTACTATGGGTTAAGGGTCCTACGGTAGTGGTTGTGGATCTATTACTGCTGATGTAGGAAAATAGGCCTTGTTGTTATCCTTTGAATAGGCCAGTCTATGTTCTACATTTGCCTTTTTGTTGTTAATAAGTGAAGTGCTTGTAATGCTTTTTTATAGTTATTTATATTTTCATCTGTTGGGTATATTTTGGATGTCCAATAGGATTTTTCTTTAACTTTTATTTGTTTCTGTAAAGATTTGGTTAATCATATCGGGATTCGACCTTTGTTATTATATTTCTTAATGATGGGCACAAATGTTTCTTCCAGCTCAAAGATTGTTTTCTTTATTGTCTCCAATATAGCTTCAACATCTTTGTTCAGAAGGTAGGTCTGTCAATCAATATTGTCTAAGAAGATTTTTATCATTTCTCAATTAGCCCCACTGTACTGTAATCTCTAAAAGTGGTGGTATTAGAATTGGGATATTTTGTTGCCATAAGTGAGCCAGTGAGAGTATGATGGTCACTGGAGTCCAGTGGACTATGTATTCTTATATCAGATAGACCACTTCCCAAGTTGGATATGACCAGATCCAGAATATTGGTCCCTCTGGTAGGTGTGCAGACATGTTGTTCTAAAGAGTTAGCGTTAACAGTTCTGAGGAGCTCTTTCTCAAAGTCAGTGTACCTGTTAAATTTTGCCAGTCAATGCCAGGTGCACTGAAATCTTCAAGTATCAGGTCATCACCCATATTAACTGCACTTTCAATTTCTTGAAGTTATGCATAGTTATAATTTCTTGAACCAACCAGAGGTCAATAATAGTTTCCTAGAATTATTTTCCTTCTATTTTTAACAGTAATTTCTAACCAGAGCTTCGATTGGAATGAGAGGGTCATTTATAACCTCAATCTGTTTGCAGCTGATATTATTCTTGATATAATAGCATACCCCCCGCTTTTCTTTTGGGGTGATTTTTCCCTGGATGTTATTCATCCAGTCATTAGAATTGTCCCACCATGTTTCAGTGACAATGGCCATATCCAAATTATGTTGCTTGAGGTAAGACTTGAGTTAAATTTTTTTAGTAATATTTAAACTCTTGGCATTAGCTATTGCAAAAGAACAAAAATCAGTGACAGTGGGTCTATATGCTCTCTGATTTGTTATGGGGCCCCTACTGCCCTGTTGTTCTTGATTAAATTGTCAGAAAGGATTTTTTCTAATTTTTAACCCAGTACTCTAGAACCCCACCTGTTAAGGTGCAGTCCATCCCAGGAAAATAAGCCATAGTCTCCTTCAAATGTCTCCCAGTGAGGAATACATGAGTACATCTTTGATAAGGTCCACTTCCTGAGCCATTCATTAAATCTTTTAATCTTCCTTGGTTTATGATACCCAGCATTTGGTACAGGTAGAATTTTGGATATAAGTATTTCACAACCCAAATTTTCGAGTAGCTCACATACTGTAGCTGCATAAAATCATTCTGTATTTCATCTAGCCTGGCACGATTTATATTATTTGTCCTTATTTCTAGCATGATCAGTGGTTTGTCACCTGCATCCTTAAGGATTTTCCTTACCACATTGGTTAAATCCTTGATTCTGGCCCCCCAAAAACTAATACAGGTGCTGTGTGCTTTGTCAGGGTTACATATCCTGTCAATGTGTTTAATGATAGCGTCCTCTAGCACAAAAGACTGTCTCTTGCTACCCAATGGTGAGGGTGGGGGATGGCTGGTTATAGCGGGGGTATTACTAGATTCAGGGACATCATTCATTAACAAATCTACCAAATGGTTTGCCGGACCAGACTTTGGGCATTCTTTAGGGTTAGGAACCTTTATGAATGATGGAGCCAACTGAGGAGTCCCCATATTAATTTGAGATAAAGTTGGATTTGTACAGGGTGGACCATTCGATGGTGGGCAAGTATTAGTAAATGTAGACGGTCCTGGGTTATTTTCTAGGAGAAAGATGTCTTAAAAAATTATCTTAACCACCAACATTCTGAATGGAGGTAGGTAAAAGTCTAGGGCAGAATCTTGGAAAAATTTGTCTCAATAGAGTAATCCATATCCCATATCCACAATATCTTTCTACATAGGAGAATAACTGTTGAGATCCCAAAGGGTGGTGAAGCAGCATAAACACAAACATCATAAAATAGCAACAACTTTCCAACATACTGGAAGAAGTAGAACTTCTGAACAATAAAAACTAAAATACTAAATGTTGGTGACAAGGACATGTGTTATAGAGTATACTTCCAAGGTAGGAGGGCATTAAAAAATCCCTCTGTAGGGTTGAGGTGTACAAGAGGTAGCATACAGGTCCTCAACTTGGAGGAAAGGTGAGCGCCTACAAGGTTTTAGGCCTCTGGTGTACTGGCAGTCATAGCTGTACTACCTCTCATAGGCTGAATTCCAGAAACCTGGGGGAAGGGAAAAGGACATCTGCCACTGCAAATAAACAGCAAAGTACAGATGTAGGTAGAAGGAAGAATTAACATAATCCAAATGAGTGGTGCCTCTACCCCTATTGCTATTAGGTTGTGAGAGTTAGGGCTGCATCCATGGAGTGTCATGGCAACACCGTGGCTGAAAGTGCTGGCCCCTATACTGCAGCAGAGGTAGCTTTACAATGGAAGGAAATTACTAATGGACATACTGCACTGTTAAATAATACAAATGAGCTAAATAATTAGGCATGTACTCCTTAGAAGTGGAAATGAGCAGATGCACCAAGGTAAACAGTATAGGTGGTAAATGCTGGAGAACCCCATTGAATAGTGTCTGGTCAACACTGCTTACGATCACTGCCAAAGTGCAATATTCAGGGCAGCCATAATATTGACAGCTGCCAATAATAGTGTGGAGCGATTACACCTATCAAGTGATGCTTGTAGACATTATGAATGCAGCAACTAGGTTTGTGGCTGGAGGCCCAAGAGGAGCAGAAGTGTCCAGGGTGGGGGCCCTTTGAGTGAGGCAGTCCCCAAAGGCACCAGGGCTGCTGAGGAAGATTCCACCCTGGTGTAAGACTCTGACAACCCTGCATCCCTCTTGGGTGCCCAGAACAGTTTACAGATTGAGCAGAAATTATGAAATAAGGGATTATACATAACATGCATATTCACATACAGAGTAGGACGCTACCTAGGAAAGTAAAACAGTCACATTTCACCTTTGGGTCTCATGAACTAAGTTCCTAGTACTGAAAAGAGATTCCAGTAAAGGCAGCTACAAAGCAGAATGTTAACTGGTCATATGTAAGACTGTGTGAAAAGATAACAGGATGCCTGGAAATGAGTTTACTCCCAGTCTTCATGAAAGCATATATTGAATGGTGTTGCTCGGATTTCGTATGGTAAATTCAGAATCCATGGATTCCAAGCTTTTTTGAAATTCAGAGTTTTGGTATTCAAGGCCAAAAATCCAAATTCCAAAACAAATTTTACTAAGCTCTCTCTATCTCCTTACCTGCACTCCTGGTTGGAGTCCTGGCTTACATAGCTATAGTGGCAGCTGCAGTCCCCAGTGTCTCTCAGGTAGCTTCAATCATTCCTGGATGCAGTGTCAAAGGACCCTCCCCAAAGGATTTAGCAGCAAGCTTTTCAATCCCCCCCAATCTGGTCCCCCTGCAGCACAGGTACCCTTAGCCACTGCCCCCAATAATCTGAGGACTCCCCCATTCACTTTAATCATGTAGCAACTGCTTTGATAATGACCCATCCATCCCAGTTAGGCTGAGTGTAACACAGGCTGATGATTCTCCTAGAGTAGTCCAATAAGTCCATTATCCAAAGGTTTTGATAGAGTTCATCTTTCTGACTGAGTCCCGAACCATCACAATTCCAGGTCCCAATCCACACCATGCTGCTTGTTCTCCACCCCTGGACCTTACCGGATCATCCCCCTTACCATTTCTTCAAACTTTTCAACAAGTTCCCCCCTCTAGCTTGCATGTGCTCTCTCCGCTGCCAAATTGTCTCTGACTGAATTGCAGTCCCCACACGGTTGTTTGTTTTTTTTTTGTTACTAGTTACCTGGGAGGAAGGGTGGCCAACCTAAACAAAGCCCTTGGGAGCATGTTCTGCCAGACATATATTAAAAGGCAGGCACAAGCTGTAATGTCTTTTGTCCCACTTAGATCTACTCTTTACATCCTGGCATTTCTGGTACAGCATTGTATTTTGTTCAAGCAGGGCCTCCACAGCTTTATGAAGATGAACTGCACCATTTTCAACCAGGCCCTATGCTGCCACCACTAAAAGGGAAGTAGGCTGATGCAATGACACACAATGTCTCTCAGTGAGGGTGAGGAGGAGGGTGCGTCAGTATGTGGTCAACATGATGGGCACATGTGTGCATGTGTGTGTGTGGGCTGGGTATCTGCCACCATGTTGTGCAGAAACCATGAGGAAAATAAATGGAAGAAAAAGGGATGCAGGTGGGAGGAAAGGAGCAGAAAAAGGTTCCTCAATGCCAGTTCCACCAAGTACCCACCAAGTATCCACCAGCACACACTTGGAAGGCCTGTTGATGGGAAATAAATTGACTAAGTGGGTGGCAAATTGGCTTGGTAGAATGAGTAAAATGGCTGTGGTGGGTGAATCTTAGGGATGGTGAGGAGGGAGGTGACCAGTAGGGTCCTACAGTACTTGGTGCTCAGACCAGAATTGTTTAATGAGTAAATGAGTCAGTGTTAAAGGCAAAATGTGTCCCTTTTCAAATGAAATAAAGCTTTGTGGGAGAGTGGACATGGAGGAGGGGTCAGGGACCTATGGGAAGATCTCACAAAGTTGCAGAGTTGGTCTGGTATCTCACAACTGGGGTTCAGTGCAAAAAAGTGCAAAGTCATGCAAACTGGCTGCAAGAACCTGAGAGCCAAATACAGACTGGGTGGGGTAAAGGGCATGGTATAGGAGAAGGAAAAGGATCTGAGGATAGCTATAACATGCAACCTATAGCCAACCATGTAACGCAAAAGGTAGTGACCAAAGCTAACAAGGTGCTAGGGTGCATAGCTAGGGGGACTCACCAGCAGAAGGAAGGAGGTGATCCTGCTAATGAACAGATCCTTGGGACATCAGTACCTGGAGTACTGTATGCAGTACTGGAATCCCTGCCTGAGAAAGGATATAAACCAGCTCGAGGCAGTGCAGAGAATTGTTACAAAGATGATCCAAGGTCAGCACAAAAGCCTGTATAAGAAAAGGCTGAGAAACCTGAATATGTACCTGCTGGAGGAGAGAAGGGAAGGAGGGGGAAACATGATAGAAATCTTCAAGTACCTTAAAGGTATATACAACGTGAATATCTGAAATCTCTTTAGCTTAAGTGAAAACAAGAACACAAGTGAGCATGAGAACACAAGGGGGAGGTTCAAGAAGGATGTCACTAGAAATTGCTTAACAGAGTGGTTAGTGATATGGTGGAATGAGCTTCTGTCAGAGCTTGTCAGTCGCTAGCTTCAAGAGGGGGTGGGACAGGGTAAAGGGAAGAGTAAGAGTACAGAGGGTGGGGGTGGGCTGAATCTAAACACAAGGACATAGGGCTTTGCATTGAGCAGACTGATGGGATTCAGGTTGCTGCCTCCACTCCAGTTGACTCATGAGTCCCTACTGGTCCCTGCTTTCTCTCTTTGTCCTCTTTGGCTATCCTATAGGTTTCAAACTGTTTGCAGAAGCCAAATGTTAAGATTTTTCACTCCTGCTGTGTACCTTGGTTCAAGTCAGGATGGATTTGACTGGAGGGAGCAGCTGGGATTCTGTTAGAATCTATGAATTTACTAGAGCTCTTACGCTGGGACCTGCAGTTATCTTTTTTTATTTTAAACATTCTCTACAATCAAAGTCCATCTCAGTCAGTCCATACTGCAGCAACTGAACTGGCATAATTTCTACATAGTGGAGAGGACTCATTGGTCTAAGGGTTTTTCTCTCCCCCCCCCAAACACCAGGGTTATTATACCTTGCATCAGGGAGTCTGATATCAAAGAAGGGAACTCTGGTCAGATATTGGAGAGTCGGGGTGGTTGGCTGCAGGAGTGTCTGCATTATGGATGGGCATGCTTTACTGATTCACTATGATTTTAGACAGTTCCAATTTAAAAATGGTAGGGGGGTGCTGATGTTGATGGACCAAGGGTAATTTAGGGTGTCAGGATGTGAGCTTGATCTGCCTGAAGTGGACATCTGAGACCCAGCTCACATGGAGCCATTTCTTCAATGTGTCTGTTTCAAAACTCTGTAGTAAGTTAGTAACGGCACTAATTTCATACAGATTTTAATACAAACACATTGAAAGCATAACTTAACTTGTATATTAGTAAACATGTTATGCAATTTAAGTCATGTGTTTGATCAGTTTTATTAAAATTTGCATGAAATTACCTAAGTAGAGATCAGTGTGGTATAGTCATGCTGTGTATAGTACTGGAGAAGAGCTGCTAGAGCTCTCGCTTCAGTGATGTCATCATGCTGCACATTAGCAACCATCTTAGGGATGAGTCAGAGCAGGCTTTTCAGAAGAGGAGGGCCTTTGTTTGCATTTTTCAAATGCTACGAAACTACTTATGTTAATTAAATAAATACAGTTTTGTCACTGATGTCAACAACATCCTTTCCTTTACAATTCTATAAAGCCATTTCTTTTAAACTATCGAGTGTTAACTTAATAGTTTAGGTGTCCTTTAAGCAGAAAACAGGTATCAAAACTGGTTACACACCATTGTTAGGCCCAATTAATAAAGGCTTAGAAAAAGTAAATGGGACTGTGTGCTGAGCTCTGATAGTGTCAGACTCTCATGTAACAACAATCACTGACATATGTTTAAGGCAGCATCCATTACTGAGCAAATAAGAACTGACATCCTCAGATGTCCATGTCAAAGGTGTTGGTAGACAGAAGGTTTCACACCATGGTGTACTGAGGCTTACATTAAATTTCCTTGGCCAGACATTTAAAAATGAGCCTACATTTGTTCCTGCCACAGAGTAATGAAAAGATGCTAATTTGCTTATAGAGACCTATGTTATAGTAGCAAGTCAAAGTATCTGCAGGCTACTTATGGGAAGGAATATATTGCTAGAATGAAACATTAGTTCCTAGAATTATATGCAGCTTATCTAGACATTGGGAAAATTGTGTTTGTATGAGTCAAAGGGAAGGTACTGGATACAATGTACAGACCGATGTGCTCATGTCATTCCTGCTGGTGAATAATGACTGCAAGGTCCCAAGAGAACCTGGAGGTACATCTTCCACTGCTCTGGTTAAAGACCAAAAGTCAGCATTTCTTCCTGAGGGTCTAGCCATTTGTATTGTTTTGACTGATGTTACAAATGGAAATGCAGCAGTACAAGTACTGTACATACTTTGCAGAACTCTTCATAGAAACATAGAAACATAGACAATGCCAGACTGATGTTTTATCCTATCTGTCCATGTTTCCCTAGCTATCCCTAGGACCTAATTGCTGGTGCAGGTGAATCAAGCAGACCTGATGATTTACAATAGGTGCTGTACGTACATGGAATCTGACAGCAGTAATAGACCCAGTGGCCTGTCTAGTGTCTCTATATGCCTACCTGAAACCTTGCATGGCCTACATCATACTGGAGTTATGGGTCAATAGCACTAGTGGTTTTTCAATACCCTCATCCCTGAATATCCCATCCCCTTTTCTCATAGTTTGTACTATTTCCTTGTGTCTGTCACACCTATGTTTGAGCCTAATCATGGACCTTGCATGGTCCTCCTCATTAGGCAATCAAGTCCACTTATCATAGAAACATAGAATCTGTCAGCAGATAAGGAACATACAGCCCACCTAGTCTGCCCATCCCCCACCATTTTCATTAAAGAAGTACTTTCTTATGCCTTTCTTGAACTTCCCCCCATTAATTTTCATGCATGACCGCTCATCGCAGTACCCTAATTCCTCATGAGCAGTTCATTGCAGAAGTAAACCCTGCTAATTTCCTACAAGCACTTGTAAGTCTCTTTGGTGTCCCCCGTTCCCTCTTGGCCACCAGTGAGTACATGTTGAAGCTTGCCATACAATTTTCCCTACTGCCTCTGGATCAGTTTTTATAGCCCTTTCTGGATAGAGTCCAGGCAGTCCCTGTCCTTCTTGCAGTGTGGATTTCAGAGCTGTGCACAGTGTTCCAGGTGTGGCATTGCCAGGGATCTGAATGGGGTAAATACCCAGCATCCTGTTAGCATTCCCAATTGATTTGTTGCATTGACCAGTAGATTTGAGGTTATCGTGGTGCTGACTCTGAGGTATCTTTGATCAGAGGTCTGATTAATTCTGGCTGTCACAAACAACACATTCGGACCACTCAGGATGGAATAAGAAGAATGAACACTCCTCCTATCTATTGAAGAACTCCTCTCTGAGACAAAATTAAAGTTTTTCGTGATGTATCATTTATTATTTAAACTGCATCACACTGGTCTGCCACAACCCACAATACCCCAGTGCTTTGCTCTCACAAGGTTCATCGGGGTGGAGTTATGGGGTGGCTAACTCTCTAGTTTACAGTGCTCACCAACCAATCAGTGTCAAAAATGTGTCCCCTTTTAACAATTTGATTGTGATAAGCAAAAGTGTTTTTTAAAATTAGAATTACAAATTAGTTTTCTTCATAGCAAAATGCATTTCTATCACAACAATTCATTGTTTTAACTGTATTACTCAGAGAGTTCAAGAATGCAAATACAGTATACTGTATAAAAAAATGAAGATATAAACGTTAACTTCTGGTTAGTGCAAAGGGAGTGCTGTATATGAAAAGCAGTAGTAAAAATCTTTATTTTTTTGACAGGATAAAACTGTTAGGGCCACTATGGTCCTATTTTCAAAGTTATCCTGTAATGAGGTGTAGTGCCTTAGTTACAGCAGTGACAGTTTAAAGACCGTATAAACAGGCAAGATGCATTATATTGGTTACAGCAGTTAAATTATCAATGTAGTCATGCAATATACATTAGTTAAAGAAGTTTATAATGGCAGCAGAAACAATACTTACATTTAGTCTTTTGGGCAGGTACCAATGCTACTAGTCTGGAGGGGTTTGCAGCTGCGGGGAGGCCACACCATCAGCTTACTAAAAGTCACAGGACTCTGTGAGTTGTGATGGTACAAAGTTTTGAATTCAGTCAGATATTTGCTCCCTCTGAATTTTGGGGACAGGAAATTCCAGATCATGGGAATGACATAATCTAGGCTCATTTTCCAGTAATTGTTTTGGACCCTAGTTACACAGAGGCCTCTGTTTTTTATGTCTTGTATGTTGTATGTGTTATGTGGGAAACTGTTTGCTAATAATTGATATCCGGTAACCATACCCTTGATGATTTTGTAGACTGTGAGTGCTCCGGTTTTCTCTTTTCTTAACCTGATGGAATCCAAGTTTAGCATTTTGAGCATGGCACAATGGTGGGTGCTGTATGGGCATCTAAGGACAAATCTGATTTTTTGGGTAAAACTTGAAAAGATCTACCTGTAACTAAACCTTATAAACTTACTGGGTTGAAACAAAAGTCTGTTATTAAACAATAAAGTATATTCTATACTTCATGTTTTGACAGGTGGATTGTCTCTTGGTTACTTTTGCTCTAAGTGGACCCTCTGATGTTTTTTTCCTACCCTTCCTCTTGAGGCCCCCATGCCCCTCCTTGTTTTCCTCCAATTTCTGCCTTGTCCTTCTGCAATGTGTCTTTAAAATAACACACTGATCTTCCGATGTTAAATCCTGTGATGTCCCCTCCTCCACAGTTCAGCTTGATTCTGGACTGTGTGTCTTTCTGTTCATTTGGTACTTTGGTCTTCCTCTATTACAATATGGACAGGACACATAACCCAACTTAAAAATGTGTCCATGAAGATAATCCTCCTCATTCATCAGTAAGTTTTTTTGTTTTCTCAGAACTAATCCCTTTTCAGATTTGTTTGGTTTCACTGTAAGAGGCAAGAGGGGATTATCTTTATACCGGTATACTTCCTTATTTCATCTTCTATTGCTTTTTAAAGTTCTTTTTGTTCTTCTACATTTTCTGCAATAGCTAGTTTAACCAGTTTCTGTGAACACTCAATTGATGCTTCATGCCAATCATCCTTACTCCTAAAGTCATCAAAACTGATTGCTAGGACCTTCATAATTCTTACTCCTTTAGATACCCTCTTTAATTCAACATACTGTACTTCTTTAGTGCATAAATATTGTAAGTGAAGGTCACATCAATAAATAGTAACTTCTCAATTTTATGAACTGCTGTTTAATATCATCAGTTACAGACTCAAGCTTAATTTCCCACTTAAAAGGTTCTTCACTCTCTGTTGCCATTAAAGGGAGCCTGCCTTAATCTGCCCAAGAAAGGATGTAGAACGATTTCAAAGAAAAAGACTGTATTATAATATAATGAAAACTGCAGTCCCACAAACATCCTATTATATGGAAAGCAATCACTGGGTTCTGGCAGATTGTATATCCATATTTATTGTTGCGTAAATAACAACAGATATTAGGTGCTTAAAAGTGATGACCTCATGATATCAATGATGGTGTGGCTGGTCTCTGAATATTATCAGCTAGAATATATTGCATATACCAGCCCCCAAACTACACTGACTTATTACAATAGCAGGAAGGGGACCCACCTGAAACTGTATTTTGTGGATGATGTCAATGAGGAGTAGCTCTCTACATAAGGGAAGGTATCAAAGTAATGGAACTAGAGGGTAAACGGGGAGGAGAGGAGGCACTGTGGGTCACCCTGGAGACAGGAAATGGCACCACAATCTGCACAGGGGTTGTATACAGATCCCCATATCAGGAGGAAGCAATGGACAAGGAAATGATAGAAGGCATCCTTAGAATGGCAGAAAAAGGGGAGATATTGTTGATGGGGGACCTGAATAAGCCAGATGTTAACTGGAGCACCTTTGCTGCAGCCACATCCAGGAGCAGAGTCATTTTCAATGCCCTACAGGGAGCATGCCTCAGACAGCTAGAGTTGGTACCCACTTGGGAGGGAGCAATTGTAGACCTGGTACTCTCAAATGGGAATGGAGAGAGGATCTCAGATTTAGAAGTGGGTAGCCATCTGGGAACAAGCTACAATCAAACAGTGTGGTTCACAATAAATACAGCCATAGAGACAAGCCTTACCAAAATGAGGGTATTGGACTTTAGGAAGGCTGACTTTGGCAAAATGGTAGAGTGCCTCAGAAAAGCACTAGCAAATAGGCAAGAAGGAGGGGTGGAAGAACAATGGGGGAAAATCAAAACTGCCATCACAGAGGCAACAAGCCTTTGTGAGAAGCAAACAAAGAAAACAAAATAAAGGTAAAAAACACTACAGTTCTCAAAAGAGGTGGCAGGGAAGGTTAGGGAGAAAAATTGCATTCAGGAAGTATAAGGAAAACACAGAAGGAGCAGGACAGAGAACTGTACCAGTTAAAGCAGAAGGAAGTGGGGAAGGCAGTCAGAATAGCAAAGTTCCAAACTGAGGAAAGGATAGACAACTCAGTTAAGAAGGGGAATAACACCTTTCATAGGTACATTAGGGAGCAAAGAAAGACCAGGGGAGGGATAGTGAGGCTTAATAAAGGGGAGGAGGTGGGCAGAGAGTGACAGTGAAAAATCAGGAAAGGCAGTCAGAATAGCAAAGGCCAAAACTGAGGAAAGGATAGCCAACTCATTTAAGAAGGGGAATAACACCTTTTATAGGTACATTAGGGAGCAAAGCAAGACCAGGGGAGGGTTAATGAGGCTTAATAAAGGGAAGGGGGTGGGCAGAGGGTGACAGTGAAAAATCAGGGATACTGAATGAATACTTCTGCTCAGTATTCACAAAGGACGAGGAGGGGGAGGTACCTAAACCAAACAGTAGAATCAGTCTGGATAGGTGGGTCAATACCAGTCCATTCACAGAGGAAAGGGTACTGAATGTAAGAACTCCTAAAACTGAAGGTGGACAGAGCAAGGGAGCCTGACAGAATTCACCCCAGAATTCTAAAAGAACTATGGGGATGACTAGTGACACCACTGACTACCCTTTTTAACAGATCATGGGAGGATGGTGTGGTATCTGAGGACTGGAGGAGGGTGGCTGTGTTTCCCCTTCACAAAAGTAGGAGCAAGGCACAGGAAGGAAACTATAGACCTTTTAGTTTGACTTCAGTGGTAGGGAAAATGATGGAACCACTTCTGAAAGAAATAATTGCTCAGTACCTAGAGAGCAGTGGGGTACAGGACCCAAGGTAGCATGGATTCACAGTTGGATGGTCATGTCAGATGAATCTAATAGATTTCTTTGACTGGGTAACCAAAGTAGTAGACCAGGAAGGGATTGTGGACATGGTCTACTTAGACTTTAGCAAGTCATTTGACACAGTCCCACAGAAAAGATTAGTAAACATGTTAGCCAGCCTGGGATTGAGTCCCAGGGTGGTAGCCTTGTTAAAAAATTGGCTGGACAACAGGATGCAGAGGGTAATAGTAAACAGAGGTCACTCAGAAGAAAGGGGGGTTACTAGTGGGGTACCACAGGGTTCAGTACTGGGACTGGCCCTTTTTAATGCCTTTATTGGTGACATTGCAGAGGGACTGGAAGGAAAAGTATGTCTCTTTGCAGACAACACAAAGATCTGCAACAGGGTCGATACACAAAGAGGGTGGAAAGGATGAGAAGGGACTTGGCAAGGTTGGAGGAATGGTCAAAAGTATTGTAGCTTAGATTCAGTGCAAAGAAGTACAAAGTAATGCACCTGGGAAACAAAAACCCAGGGGAAGAGTACACAATGGGGGAGGAACTAACAACAACAAAAATGGAAAGGGACCTGGGGTAGTCATATCAGTCAACCTAAATGTAGGCAAGCAATGTGAGAAGGCAGTAAGGAGGGCTGGGGAATACTGGGATGCATAGGGAGAGGCATCACCAGTAGAAAATAAGAAGTTGTTATCCCTCTGTACAGACGGTTGATGAGACCCCATCAGGAATACTGCATGAAGTTCTGGAGATCTCATCTCTGAAAGGACATAGACAGGACTGAGGCAGACCAGAGGAGAGCAACTAAAATGGTTCAGGGTCTGCACCAGAAGCCATACGAAGAGAGACTAAAAGAGGTTAATATGTATACTCTCGAGGAAAGAAGAGAGAGGGGGGACACGATAGACACTTTCAAGTACTGTACCTCAAGGGAATCAACAAAGTTCAAGAGGGTAGCATCTTTCAGAAAAAGAGATGTGCAAGAACAAGGGGGCACAATTTGAAGATAGAGGGGGGACAGCTCAGGTGCAATGTGAAGAAGTATTTTTTCATGGAGAGGGTGATGGATGCATGGAATAGCCTTCCTGAGGAGGTCATGGGGTCAAAAACAGTTTGGAATTCAAGAATGCATGAGACAGACATAAGGCAATTCTAGTGGGGGGTAGGAGGAAGTAGGCTGTTAGTTAGCTAGGATCTGCAGCTTATCCAATAGGTAGGGAAATGGGCAGACTGGGTGGGCCAAGTAGTACTTATCTGCCATCAAAGTCTGTGTTTCTATGTTTCTATGTTAAGGATTGATCCTAAGTGGGTGTTCTGCAACAGGGCATGACCTTGGAAAATAATAGGAGTCCCACTACTTACAGGCTGTACACCTTTGGGACACCAAGCAGCATCTACAGCCTAGCTGTGTGCCTTCTTTGTTCCCAATCCCCAGCTGCGTGGACAGCACCACACAGTGCCAGGTCAGGGTGGGCTGGGGGGGTGCTGCCAGCTGCCTCATTCACAGTGCTGCTAGGGCAATGCATATGGCCAATGGAGACAATGCATGCTAATGGCCTTAGGGCTGCCATAGCACCTACGTTCCCCTCCTCTCTCCACCTGGCCATTCAGTACACTCCAGGTCCTATATGACCCACTCTCTACCAGTCCCTAGCCCTGTGAGCATACTGATGGAGCTGGATGTGTCACTAGCACTGGCCAGCACTTTCCACAGAGAGATATGCAGCCTGTGGAGCAGCAGTATTGGCTGCCATATCCTGTGGCTGGTATCATTTGTTGTACTGACTATTTTTATCCAACTAGCCCCAACACTATTCATATCCATAATTTGGAAGGGAACCCACTTATCCAGAACTCTCCATTGTTGATCTGTGAGCGTGTTGACTGCATTGCACATTTACACCTAGGCACAGTTGATGCCTTACAGCTATTGTTGTGAACAGTAGCTAGCATACTATAACTCTGTAAGTAGAAATACTTATCTGTTTACTTATAACACTGGACTAGACTGCAACTATGTCCATGGATAATTTTGCGGAGGCAGGGGGAAGTGCTGAGACCAGACAATTAACATTTGGGTTTAGTGAGACAGAAGAGTTGAAATTATTTACAGCCATTAGAACTCAGAAAAGTTTTGAGTTAACCAACAAGGAGCAAGATCTTAAAATTAGGTTAGAACAACTTCAAAGAAAGGACACTAAGTTAAAGTGGCATGGTATAACACTAGGTGAATACCTTAACTTGAAAAGAATACCAAGAGGGCTGAGAGTATCGATTGAACCCAACATCAGGGTTGAGTTAAAACAATTAACTGATAGATGGGAAGGGATCCACAACAGGTGTTCAAATGACTTCATGTATGCCATAATAGAAGCCATGCTAGAGAGCAGAAGCAGCTTGGCAGAGGACATTAAAAAAATACCAAATCAATTAAAAATAGCATCAGAAGAAGAAAACTTCAAAAATACACTAGCAGTTATCGAAAAAACATTACATGACTTTGAAGAAAATCTCAAGAAAACAAAACTCAAAAGATTCAGATGGGACTATAATGACTACCATCTGGATAGAGTCTATAATTGGACAGTTAAGACACTGTAGGAATACCAGAGTGGAAATGGACTGACAGTTCAGTCAGTTACTCTCAAAGAACAGACAAAGCACTGTACCAGCCAGCCAGACCTAGACAGTTTTTTTTTTTTTAGGTCCACGCCAGATGTCAGAAGGTAGGACAGATATAAAACAGGAGGACAGACAACAAAGATACTACACCAGATCACAGGGTCTAATAGAAGAACCAGACTTTAGGAACAACAACAGCACAAGGAGAAGGGAGAGGAGGTGCAGGCAGAAGGATAGGCTCCGGGTGGAGGGGGGGGTAGGAGACCATAGTTATCTTTAACAAGCAAAAAAGTATTAGCGACACTGAAGTATCAGTACTCAGCAGGGTCCTATCATTTTCTTTGTTCCTCCATGAAGATAGATTTAAGATTATGACTGATTTACAATGTTTTCTTTAGACAGATTAGGCTTAAAGAACAGTTTCATCTTGAACCACCTCAGGACCCCAATGTAAAAGAACTAAAACAAATTATGAAACAAAAATCAGCATACAATCTACCAAGAGGCCATAACCACAGCGTGGAAGCCTGTATAAACCAGGTATTAAATGATGTTGAGAAGATACTGAGGGACCAAAAAAACCCAACACCTAAATATAACCTAAGCATAGAAGAAACAAAAGCACTAACAGAACTAGAACAAGACAGTTCAATTGTAATAAAACCCACGGACAAAGGTGTTGGCATTGTTCTCATGGACACTTGAGAAATATGTAACTATGTGTAATACCCTTTTGAATGTAGTCACAGACTATGACAAACTCAGGAGAGATCCTACAAACAGAATAATTCAAAGTATGGAAGAAATACTTAAAATTGAAAGTGAACTAGGACATTTAGAAGACTGGCAAGTGAGATTACTAACTAAAACTTATCCCAGGACTCCTGTGTTTTGTGGACTTCCTAAAATCCATAAAAACCCTACAACACTGCCTGCATGCCCTCTTGTATCTGGGAATGAATCTATATTAGAGGCACCTTCAAATTTTGTTAACCATTATGCTAAGAAAGCGGTCCACGAGATGCAAAGTTATCTATGTGACACTTGAGACATGATAACAACAATAAAGAAACTGAATGAAACTATTGATGTTCAAAATGTGATACTATGTACCATAGATGTGAAGGAACTATACATGAGTATACCACACGAGGAGAGACTAGAGACACTAGAAATAGGGATAAATAAAATCTGGGATGAAAATACACCACCAACCAGTACACTGTTGGAGTTAGCGAGACTAGTTCTCTTTGAAAACTACTTCAAATTCAATGGGGTGTATTACAGGCAGAAGCAAGGAATGGCCATGGGTAGCACCACGGCACCCACCTATGCTGTTCTCTTTATGGAACACTTTAAAACCATTTTCATCCTAAACCCCATGCATAACCCCCATTACAAATATATTACACACTACAAAAGATATATAGATGATCTACTTCTGATCTGGGATGGTACCATGGAGGAACTGGGGGGCATTCTGTGAGCACCTGAATACTATCACTGATCACTTAAAATTCAGTATGACAGCTAGTGACACACAAATACTCATCTTGGATTTAACCTTATGCAAAAATAACAACAGAATTGAACACTGTATATATAGGAAAAGCACTGACCGAAACACTTGTTACATGCACAGAGCTACCACCCACCTCATTTAGTTCAAAGTATCCCTTACTCACAATGTTGAGAGTACAGCGGAACTGCAGCAAACCAGAGAAGAGAGAGGATGGATATGCAGACATGGCAGCTAGGTTTGCCCACAGGGGGTATGGAAAAAGGACCATCAGACATGCAGTCCAAAAACCAAAAAAAACAACACCAGTAGACACTGATGTGGAAGATGAAGTCATACACAGAACAACAGAATGGTTTTGCCACTTATATACTCTGGCTTTACTGAACCAATCAAACAAATAGTGTACAAACATTGGGACACACTCAGACCCACTGGAATTTCAGAATTCCTGAACAAACTAATAATAGCGTCAAAACGAATTAATAACTGAGAGACAGACTTGTACACACGGAACAGAAACCAACTCCTACAAAGACAGGACAGTTATTGTTAGGACCTTTACAACCAGGAATGCAACCATATGGACATTGTTGCCACTGCAACAGCACTTCAAAGATCAAGATCTAGCCAGAGCCAATAGCACTGGGAAGAGCTACTAAGTGACCAAAGTTACCACATGTGAATAGGAATTATTCAATGCCAAGGTGTAACTTGGCCATTTTTTGGAGGTGGTGCACTAAATTTTCAACATGGCCTTTTTGGGACTCCTCCTCATGAAGAGTGCCAGTGTGATTTTGTTCACTTGTCCCAAAAGGTGATTTTGCAAAGTGAACATGCTATTCTGTGCCACATGTGCGAAAACACATTTTGGGCAGGTTGTAGAAAATGACAGCTGTACTGTTTTGAAGAAGGTGAGTAAAAATGGCAATGTTGAAAGTGTGGAGTGAAAATATTAAAAATTGGTGCAGTTAGGAATGTGCGTAGAAACTGCAATGCACGCTTGTAATGCAGTCATTTTTTTAAACTTTTTCATCAAATTTGCAACATGGGCATTTTGGGACCCCGGGTCGTTTTGTGAATCAGTCCTGAAAGGTGATTCCGTGCAGCGATTGTGAAATCACCTTTTGGGGCTGAGTAACAAAATGACAGTGACAGTTTTCATGAGTTGGGGTCCCAAGAACCCCATGTTGAAAATTTGGGACAAAAATTCCAAAAAATGGCTGATTTATCATCATAAGTTGAAAACCCCATTGAATGGCATTATAGCAAGCGTACCTTAGATTCTTCAGTTCACAGTTCGGCTTATAAAAGTGCAGATGTATCCCAGTCCAGCGAAGAAGATGGTGCTGACCTCAGGAGGTAAGTATGGGGTAAGGGGGGGGAGTGGGGAGGTGGGCGCTCAGTGGAAGGGTGGGAATGTGGGAGGGGGACTGGAATGATGATGAGGGACCATTTTCTTTTTTATAGGGAAAAAAACAAAACAAGTGCAGTGCCGATTAGGGACTGTTTCAGACGAGATGTGGTGGCTGCTTCTGCAGGATACACACGCCAAGGTGGAATGAAGTAGAGGCTGTGCATAGGTTGCTTTATCTATCTGTGCTTCACATATTAACTTGATGGCAGTTGCCATACCATCAGGGTACTGTCTGTTGTGCTGCTTTTTGACTGACAGGCTGTTACAGGTTCATAAGGGAACGCCATGGGCACGACTACATGGGGAGTGTGGGTCTGAGTTACTGAGAGGGAGCTCAGACCATTTACAGTGCTTTGGTGCTATCTATGATGTTGGATAAGGGCACCTTGTTATATGTTAGAACTGGTGTTGTGTGGTGCGGCACTACCCATCTGAGCTGCTGCTGCTACCCATCACAGTGGTTGCCAAACTTGCACGACACAAGAGAAAGGGGAGCAGCTGCTGCACCACATGCATACTGTGGCTTCACTGCTGTAGTGATCTTAAAAGGTCTGCGGGGAGGGTGGTACAGACACATCCGCAGGGATGGCCACCACTGCTCCCAGAGCATGTGTGCCACTTGAGCTGGTGGGAGTGGGGCACATAATGATATGGAGCTGGTGCCAGTGATGCAACTGCACATGCATGGCACTGGTGCATGCGCAGTTGTGATGAATGGCATTTTGCCATTCACATGATGGCACCAGCAGAACCATGCATGCGTGCGAGTCATGCATGTGCAGTTCATGCACTGGAATGCAGAAGTAACAGACGAAATAGTGAGGCCATTATTCCACAGTGGCCGATCGTGGTGGAGGGGTTCAAGCTCCGATGGGCTTTAGGAAGGATACTTACAAAAGTCCAACAGAAGATTCAACGATCGGCCATTTTCAAAGCTATGGAGTGATCCCAATAGTGCTGTATGCTCCACCCACAGCCCTAAAATGAATTCAAACATCCTAATGGCAATCAAACCTTTGCAATAAAAAGCTACATCACTTGCAACACCGATCATGTTGTTTATATCCTGACCTGTCCTTGTTCCAGACTATATATGGGAAAAACCACTAGGCCATTGAAACAATCAGTCAAGAAAGTGCACACTAGGGCAACTGGTGCTCTAACAGTTATTAAATTAAACAGCCAAGTCCAAAAAGACTGGAGCACTCAAACTCATTTAAACATCACTCAGGCTCTTCAAAATATATAACTAAAGGTACTTTTTATTGCAATTTAAAATGACAAAGGCCTGATGCATTTTGGATAAAATCCTTTATCAAAGGCTAAAAAATAAATGGTTTACCACAGCCTTATATACAAGTATAGGTAATTACATCATAATTGCATCACTGTTTATTTTTTTAAATTCGTTGGTCACCAATAAAATGCTTTAGTGAAGCCATAATATGCAGACACCATAAAAACGAAGTGCACCAGTGCAATTAAAGTGCAAGCAACAACACACTTATTTGCAGAGTGCAAAAAAAACTTGGGACCCCTGAGGGATTAAGACTCTAACAGAAAAAACAATAAACATGGATATTACATAATAGATTACAACTAAACAGGTTTTAGCTAAAAGATAAGGAGAGCAGAGACCCCTAACCAGAGCACTTGCATAAAAACTAACTCATGCAGAATATGTTATTTACACAAAGTATGCCACTTGCCACTGGATATGGGGAGCAGTGACCCCCAACCAGTGAAGCAGTAACCTATGCAAGTGAATGAGCATCAGATCATGGCATAGCCACTCAGACAACACAAGAAGGCACTTCTAATTAAATAATTATCTTCATAAGTTTAGTTTGATATCAGACATGCAGAGAAAAAAAAATATCTTCATCATAGAGGCATTAAAAATGTGACTAGCACTGTCATCGGGGCACACATCACCCAATATAGTGGCTTTACACACAACAGATGGGTCTGAGGGGTGGAAAGCAGATGGAACACAGACAGCCTTGTCTGTGGTGTGCCCTTTGGTTGCTTAGCAACCACTAGCAGCTTGGAACTGGATCAAGTAATTTCCTTACATCCGGGTGCTTGCAGCTTAGTTCCGCCCCTCAATCCATCAGGAAATAAAAAGAAGCCATTTCACAAACACAGTGCAGCAGAGAGAGAAGCTGCCAGCTGAGAGAAAATGTATTATAACTAAAAGGTAAGGTTCTGTGCCCACTAACTGCCACACTTTGTTAATAACTAAATGACTTAACAAAACAATACTGATACTGTGTAATTAATACAGGGAAAACTGAATGTTAAATGAAATGCAAACCTGCTATGACACAGAACTAATGAACACCCAGAAACTTGTTTAACACCAACATAACAGGTCAGGTAAATGAAAGCTTAGGTCATAGAATGTTAAACTGTATTAGACCATTTGAGAAACAAACACCTGATACATATGTAACTCTAACTTATAGCTAGTCAAGGTTGCGCTGGAACATTTAAAGTGGTGGAAAGAACACTTTAACTTTAAAAACTTTAAGGCTAGTCTTCTTTTAACCATAATTAAGCAATACTGTATGGTAAGTGCCTATTAAGCACCATAATCAGCAGTTACACAGCTTTGTTATGCACTGTTTAGAATTTAGGGCTACAGTAAACCTCTTAAGCTGTGCTCTCGAGGTTTACCATGTTGCCCTAGCAACCACTCGAGGTGATTACAGCGTGGTTATCACCAGATCCCCAGCCATTATTTAAGTATATCAGCTGAATAGAAATGTACTGACAGTGATCTATTACTACTATAGAAATGAAATCTGCCATAAACTACCATACAGACTGAAGAAACTAAGTGCAGTATCCAAGATTAGTTCATTTCTGGAATTAAAAATAATAAATAAACAATAAGTGTCAATGGCTCAGTAGGTAGCACACTCGCCTCTGAGGCCAGGAGATCAGAGGGCTGTGGGTTCAGTTCCCACATCTGGCACTTGGCTAATATCCCAGTACTGACACTGTAGTGCAGCATGAGAGGGGTGCTGCACTTCTGAGGTGCTGTCTTTCAGATGAGACATTAAACTGAGGTCCCATCTGCCTGGATTGGTGGTAGTTCAGGCAGATGTTAAAGATCCCATGGCACTTATCGAAAAGAGTGGGGGCATTTTTTTATTTAGAAATCATACAAAATGACCTTACAAATTGTAAGAACAACAAACATCCAGTTCATATGCAAATTATTTACTATAACTGTCACATCCTTAATAAAATAACAAAACAATCAAGTCTTACCCTATCTCTCAAAATTCCTCCTCACACATCTATTTCATGTTATTGGCACATCATTATCAGTAATCCACAACAAGTTTCTCCAACAGCATTGTAGTCTCCTACTATCCATATATTTTTCCTCCTTAAAATAAATGCCTTCTAATTCTTTAAGAATTCTTTTATACAGTTCATGATAGGTAAAATATATCTGTTGTAAAGTAAATAAACATCTTGAATTCCAAATATATCATTTAATCACTACAAATATGATTCTTAATGTACCCTTATCCCATTTCACCCAAGAATGTGGATAGTCTCCATATATTAAAGAGTTGTTAGAAACCTGCTGAAAAAATACCTCATTTGTTTTTTGATATAAAAAAATCCCAAAACTTGGAAATATATGAGCAAGTGAAAAACAAGTGTGTTATTGTTTCTAACAAATTAATACACTTAGGTCTAGAACAACTTCTTTCTTCTAATTTTTTATGTTTTTTGGTTATCTTTCATGTTTAATCTTTCATGACATGTCAACCAATGTATATCCTTAAATTTTACAGGGATCCTTTTTTCTGTAACAAACTCCAGAATGACTTAATTATTTTGTAAAGGACATTTGGGAAAGGTGTCTCTCTCTCTAAAATGTGTGTCACATATATATATGTATAGCTGCTTCTTTGTTTGTAATAATATCCTCTCCCTCTTAAGACCCCATAATCTAAGTTTTATAAAAACTTCCCTTAAACATGGTGGTGTCCAAGTCTGGTTTTTAATCTGTTTTAACTGGTCCTTCTCCCAATCTAAAAACCATGGCAATATTGTTTGTATAAGGATGTCGCCCCAACACTTATCTGTCTGCATCAGTAAGGGTTTTAAATTTGTATGTAAAAATTGACAAAAAAAAAGAAAATTATAGGATTAATCATATTTTGTCCCCCTTGGTTTATTGGTAAATAAAGTATATTATGTTTAATTGGATTTAATCTGCTTCCCCAAAATGATTGAAAAAAAAATACTATAAAGTCGTGCTTCTCTTGATTTGGGTACTGGAAATACTACACTAATAAATATGAATATAGGTATTAGATAAGTTTTAATGAGATACACTCTTTTCTGAAAACTCATTTTCCTTTGGTTCCAGGTTTGCACCATCTGTGCCCCAATTTGTATTTTAGCATACCAATTATCAGTATCCATTTGTGTTCCTCCAAAACCTATCCCTAAGATTTTCATACTTCCTGATGTAACAGAAATTCCAGCTATACTATGCTGAAAACCTTCCCAGTTACCAAAAGGCTTCCCTATACTTTTATAAAGATTTAAACAGGTACCTGACTAAGTTCCATATTTATTACATATATCTACCACCTTTTCAGCAGAGCTAACATCCCCTACCAGTATTACCACATCATCTGTATAGGCCATGACTTTATATGGGATATCTGCACTTGACAAATGTAGAGGCCTAATCTCTACTTCCGTATTAAGTAACCTTAAGAGGGGGGTCAATACTAAAAACATACAACAGGGGGCATATTGGACATCCCTGTCTAATCCCTATTTGTATATGTATATATGGATCAATAAAACCATTTACACAAGGCCTAACCATGACTGTTCTATATAGTGCTTGTAACCAGTTTATAAAAGTGATTGGCATACCATAACGTAATAAAGTTTGCCATAAAAAAAACTATGATTTACATTGTCGAAAGCCTGTTTTTGATCTAATGATAATACACAGCCTTTTAATATTGATAAGTTGTGTCTATCAAATAATTCTCGCAATAAAATCAACTGGTCTGTAATATTAGTGCCCGGCACTGTACATGATTGAGCAGGTGTTAGTACATATTTAGCAACTGCCAGCAACCTTTTGTTTAACATTTTTGTTAAAATTTTAAAGTCATTATTTAGGAGACTGATCGGCCTCCAGTTAGGCAACTCTTTTTATCCCCCTTTTTATGCAGGAAAATGAGAACTCTAGAAGCTATATCTAAAGGTATCATGCCTTTTTGTAAAATGGCATTATAAACCGTAATGAGTTCATTCAGAATTTCCTGTCCTAAAATGTTATAAAGTTCTGTGGCTAACCCGTCCTGTCCAGGAGATTTTCCTTTTGCTAGTGATTTAATGGTTTCCAATACTTCCAGTGTAGAAAAAGGTTTAATTAAATCATCTACCCGATCTTGAGAAATAGTAGGAATTTCTAATTTCTGAAATAGGGGTTCAAAGTTAAAACATTCGTTTTCAGATTTTTTAAACAAATCTTTTGAATAATGGGACACAATATTCAAAATATTAGATCTAGAAGTTTGAACCTTCCTCTGTGTGTCATAAAGTGCCTCAATTACTTTCTTTTTAATCTGCTCCTGGTTTCTAATGAGAGGGCACCATATTGTTGTTGTTGTTGTTTAAGGCCTTCTGTTAGTTTTTCATGATACTCTAACATTTTCTGTTTTATATGTGCTATTTGATCAGTGAAATTATGTTTTGGTGTTTGTGAAAGTGAATACAGGTGTTGCAGCTATTTCCTGTCTTTTAAATATGCCACATAATCTCCACATTTTATTTGCTTGCTATTAGATATGAGAAGGGCCCTACTCTCAGTTTTTGTTTCCAGCCACCAATTAACTGGGTCCTCGTACAAATCAAACAATGATTTTTCATAAGAAAATACATGATATTTTGTAAACATGTAGCTTCCAATAAAACTTTAGAATTAAGCTTCCAATACCCTGGACCAATTATTGCTTCTGGGGAACCACAATCAATATATAAAAGTTTATGGTCTGAGTATTCCACCAAATCTATTGATGATTTTTGAATGTGTATTGACTTAGTTATAAATAAAAAATCAATTCTTGTTGATAAAGTCCCTTTAAAAAATGTTTTATCCCATTTTCCCCATGTTCTAGCAAAGCATCTTTTAAATTGGCTATATGAACCGCCTTGTTTAAAGCTGTCATGTCTCCAGATATTTTCTTTGTTTTTGTATCCAATCCTCTATCTAGTTTATTTAGCCCACAATTGAAATCTCCCCCAAAAATCACATTCTGAGCTCTATGTAGGTAAGGGCTAATTTAGTTAAATATAGTTGTACGGTCAGCCTTTTATTGTGAGGCATAGATATTTATAATATGAAAGGACACATTCTCAACTCTAAAATCAAGTAATAATACCCTACCAGGTAATAAATCTAAAAGTTTAACAATGGTAGGTTATAACTGGTGAAAATGAATACATACCCCTGAACATCTTTCCAAACCTATAGACCAAAAAGAAACTCCTGTGTACCATTCTTTAGTTACTTTTGCAATTTCTGTAATAGTATGTAATCTTATATCTTAGATAAGAAAGACCCCAGGGGGTTATGTTTGTAAAAGATGAAAAACTGCCCCTCTTTTGCAATTATTTTTTGTGCTATTAACATTAGATCTTAGGACTTTAAGCGATGATGCTAGACACATTGTAAGTGTATAAGTGCAATCTACCTTCTCCATTTTTTTTAACTTTCCCTCTTTGATTTTTTTCCCCAGGTTCCATTTTTTTGCTCAGATTTTTGTCCTTCTAACAAATTCTCTTGTGTATTAGATTCTATGGAGGAGCCCACTCATTCACTATCTGAGGCCTCACCATCAAATAAAGCCTGGTATCTAGTAGAAATTTCAAGTGGTGCAGTTTTAGGGACTTTGGGTATTGGCTGAGACCAAGCATGACGTCTTTTAGTAGACATCCTTTTTTCTCTACTATCATCTTCCTTGGGGGGAGGGGGGGCATGGAAGCTGTGGAACTCAAATCTTCCCCAGGACATGCTTCTACCTCTATTACTCTAGATTCTCTGTCTTCCATTTCTGCAATAGGAGTTGAAGCATCACCCCTTACCTCTAAGTCAGACTCTAAGATCTTTTCTCTAACAAGCCCTCTGCTAGGCCTTGTTATTATATCTTTTTGGACTGAGGACTCCAAGGGTTTTTCAAATATCCTTTGCTTATTGTATTCTTTCTGAGCTGTAGTGATCAGAAGTCTTTGTTCCACACTATCAGATGAAGAGTGTTTACTGTGTGCAGCTTCAGGACAAGCTACATATGAGTGACCCTCATTCCCACACAAATTACATTTTACTTTACTATTGCACTGACCACTAGTATGCCCTACCTCTTGACATAATGTACATTTAATCCTATCACACGTACTACTTATGTGACCCACTTGACCACATTTATAACATGTCTTTGGTTGTCCACAATAAAAAAGGACCCTCTGTCCCTCCCTAAGAAAAAACAATTAGGCAAATGTTGAACCCCTTCCTCTTCTGTTCTTAAAATTACACGGATTCTCCACCCTCCTGTCCAAATTCCCTCTGTATCAAATATAGCTTCAGAGTTATCTGTCACAGTACATCTCTGCTTTAACCAAAGAAGTAAATCAGCAACACTAACTCCCTCATTCCTGAATAGGACATTGATGGTTTTATGCATTGGCCTAGATAAAGGGATTACTTCAAAAGGGGCCTGTAGTGGTGATTTTTTGACCTGATGATACCGGGCCCAAAATTTGTCTGGTCCACTCCCCAATTTAAAACTAACATCGAACAAATTTTCTCCAGACACATGTATAAGAGCGTATAATTCTGTAACAGTGAAAAGCAAACTTTCTTTTAACAACGTTTTGCCTATATAGACCCTATCCGGAAAAGTTTCTAAACCTCCTTTACATATTAGTGTAACTGCATTGTGTCTTTTGGCTGGGTAAACAGTATTTGAAAAAAAGGAAGCATAAGATTTTTTATTCTGTTCTGAAGAAGTAGGCGGAAAACCTCCTCCTCTAAAGGTGCAGGCCTATTCCTAATTTCAGCTGGTATACACTTAGGAATATCTGAAATATCAGAATAGTCACTTATAGGGTCTTCTATAATTTTCAGCGCAGCTTCCTCTTCTCCTATGTTTTGCACTGTTAGCAAAACCGGGTGCTGTGTTAGTTCTAGTTCTGCAGGTAAAGTTAAAGGTGAAACCAAGTCCTCCCCTTCAGTCATTAACAATCCTGTTGTTTGAACAGTGTCAACAGTAATATTTTGGGAGCAACCCTTTTTACTCACTGGAGTAGAAGAAACTGTCAGTGACATTGAAACCCCTGCCATCTTTATAGGGGAAAAGCCTAAGATCCATTTGTTTGTGTCCGGTGAGTGAACCCACCCTGCCACTTTTAAGGATTCTTCTGCTGACCATGAACTTTCATCTGCAGGCGGTACATCCGCCCATCATAATTTACTAGGCATACCTTTTAGTTTCACCCGTTCTTTAGGTTGCATCCCGTTGGTCGCTGAAAATGTGAATGTGGTAGCTGCAGTTTGGCCACAATCTTTTCCTCCAGTACACAGTACACAGTGTCCAACTCACTCTGTGCCTCAGTATGATTGGGTTCCATGACAACCATCGGTAGCTACTGTCCTGTATGCAAACTCGAGTCTCCTCTCTGATCCTTGTCTGGTGGAGAGAAGCATTTCAACAACTCTTGCTTCCTTTGCTGAAACAATTTTTCTTCCTGCAGTAAAGGATGCTGCAAGGTAGTTTCCATTGCTCCATCTTTCTCACCTTTGTTTAGCTTGTCAGTATTTTTACTAAGTAGGTCCACAGATTTTCTTGCTTCTTTTTGTGCCGATTCTGCTGCTCCAGCTAAAGGCATATTTGTTGTTGCATCAAAAAACACTTCAGTCTCCATAAACTCATTAGCCAAGGAAGAGACCAACTCCCCAACCTGCTTCACAACCTTCTCCTCGCATGTCAGCCCAGAGTTTGACTCAGCTATCATGAAACAGCCAGAGGTTCCCCCTACTGCAGAGTAGGGGAATTTCCCCGGTGTCCTGGCCAAATTTCCCACATTCACTTCACTAAAAACAGCTTAATCTGGTACAAGGTCAGTTGCTAGTCATCTGTATCCCCCTCTCCTGGGTCATACCTGAAAATAGGCAGGATTTGTCTAGTGCACTTACCCGATCAACAAAAACTAAATAAAAAAAATAATACAGCAATATTAAAAATATAGAAATTGTCATTATGTTAAACCATTAGGTTTCAATTGTAAACACCTACATGCTCTTAGAAGACAATAAGAATACTTGAAAACTAGTAAAGGTATGTGACAAACTGATAAATATAGTTAAACTATCTGAAAGAGCATAGCAATTTATCAAAGTGCACCGTTGGAGAAAATCTTTGAAATCTAGAAATACTAAGTAATGTTTGATGATAATGTTATATAACAATCATTCTATACAGTATTTAAAGTGAATTGAATATCAGTAGATATGTTTGTACAGTGAATGGGCACTAAGCTCCGAGGGTAAGGATATTGTATCTAGGACATAATGTGGTCAAAAGTAAAGGATATATTAATCAATGTACACTCTGTCTGACTTCATTAACACTATGACAGAATATTTACACAGTGGATTAAACAGTTTTATTAAGGACAGACTGTGTTACAAGCGATGGATATGTGTATTATGAATATACATTTTTTTAAGAAACAGATTTTTGGAAAGGAAATGTGAATACAATGTACTAAATACAATTTTCTGATTTTTTTTAGATAACAGCTCCTCCTCCTGATGAAGCCTTTACAGGTGAAACGTTGAGCACAGGATCTGAACTTTACTGAAAACATCTGAAAAATAAAAACTGAACATTCTGAAAAATCAGTTTTGGAGTGGCTAGTACCATTTGTTCTACTAATGTCCTGTGGCCCCTCACACCGTATGGAGCAGAGCCCTGCAACTGGATGTCCAGCAATCTTGGCTGCAGTGCCATCCACAGCTCTGGTGGGGGGGGGATCTGCACCTTCAGGGGATGGAGCTGAGGATTGCAACTGTCCCCACACAGTCCTAGGACATGCAGCAGTGTGACAAAATATGCTCAATCTGAGCATATCCCTGCCACCTTTGATGAGCTAGCCTTCAGCAAGTAAGTGTGTGGATATCTATAAAGGGACATATTTGTTTAACACATGGACATACTGTAGGAGTATTTAAGGTAGTTTAATGATAATTTACAGCTTCTGGAACTCAAAAATGGCAACAGGCTTAATACTGCAAATCCTCAGTATCAAAGGTTCATCATAAATTGCTGTAAGTGGATTGTGTTTTGTAAAGAATAATAAAATGGAAAATTTCTGCAATCTGATTGGCCAGCTGGATCTTTCCCTGCTGGTAAATTCTACAACAGTCCATGAAAATGACCAGTCAGCCTCAGCCTTTTCAAATTTTCAAGTGGTAGCCATTTTCTTCCTTACTAATAACCTTCAACTATGCCCTAAAAAACTGAAACCCCTGAATTAAATAATAATAAAAGAATCCTCTTATCATCTCTTTATTAAACAAATACACTAATTAAAACATGAAGTACTACTCATTTTAATTTCTAGTGTTTCCTTGCTTACCATGGATAACCCCCCTCCTATCGGTACCTCATCTTATTAGGAAATTTCTGCTGCTTACCCTGCCACAGATAAAAATAAGGCCCTGGCTTCATATTAAGCCTTCTGTTCTGAGTGGGAGTGGGAGTGTTTTGTGTGTGTTTGGCAGGGGGCATTCTGCCAGAAAAATCATGCAGAATGTTATTTTCTTGCATCCCATGTTAAACATTCCATGTACAACATATGTGTCTGGGAGGGGAGCATTCTACCAGCAGAATTATGCAACATTTTAAATTCTTAGATTTCATGGAAAACAATCATTCCATCTACTGAAAAGAGAAACATAGGAAAAAAAACAGGATGGGAAGGGAGGAAAAACTGATGTGTTTTAAAAAACGTTTGTGTAGTTTTTAAGCATAAATATCAAAAAGGAACTTCACAACAAGAACACCTGATGTTATTATCCCACAATATAGAGATCAATTATCAGACATTATACAGATTTCTACACACAGTTTGGGACTCCTTCCCTTATGGTAAGAGTGGAAGATGTTCACTTAGGATTCACTTAGGATTTTAGGAGCAAAAAAAGGCTGAGGCCCAAAATCTAGCTCCTTTAAGAGTCGTTGTAATATACATAGATACATAGACAGTGTCGGCAGATAAGGGCCTACGGCCCACCCAGTCTGCCCATTTGAGCTTGTAAGTTTATTTTATGTTTTCCTAGAAGTCTGTCGCCCCTTAACCCTGACCTCCAGAATTTCTTTATGTCTATCCCAGGCATTCTTAAATCCTGTAATTGTTTCAGCCCCCACCACTTCCTCTGGCAGGGTGTTCCACTTGTCCACCACCCGTTCTGTGAAGAAATTCTTCCTCATGTTTCCTCTGAATCGTCCTCCCTCCAACTTCATCCCATGCCCTCTAGTCCTGGAACATCTTTTTCACTTAAAAATAGTGTATTCCTACACCCTGTTCCTTCCTGTGAGATACTTGTATGTCTCTCTCCCTCCTCTCCTCCAGGGAGTACATATTCAATTCCTTCAACCTGTCCTCATAGGACTTGTAATGCGATCCATGTACCATCTTTGTTACCCTCCTCTGAACCTTCTCTACCCTGTCTATGTCCTTACGGAAGTAAGGTCTCCAGAACTGTACACTGTACTCCAGGTGGGGCCTCACTAGTGTCTTGTATAGTGGAATTATGACCTCCCTTTTCCTGCTGGTGATGTAACTGTCGATGCATTCCAGCATCCTATTTGCTTTACCTGCTGCTTTGTCACACTGTTTCCCTACCTTGAGGTCATCAGAGATGTTAACCCCAAGATCCCTTTCCTGCTTGGTGCATGCTATATCCTCACGCCCCAACTGATATATTGTGCCAGGGTTTTTGTGCCCCATATGCATTATCTTGCACTTCTTTGCATTGAATTTCAATTGCCAAACCCCTGACCATTCTTCAAGTTTCTGCAGGTCCCTTCTCATTCTGTCTACACCCTCTGGTGTGTCTACTCTGTTACAGAGCTTTGTGTCATCAGCAAACAGAGAAATTCTGCCTTCTAGGTCCTGCACAATGTCACTGATGAAGATGTTGAATAGGACTGGTCCCAGCACTGATCCCTGTGGTACCCCACTGGTCACGCTTCCCTCTGTGGAGTGACAGCCAATTTACCACCACCCTCTGTGTCCTGCCACCCAGCCAGTTACCTACCCACTGCACTACTGTCCTGCCCACACCCATATTCCCCAGTTTGTGTAATAGTCTTCTATGTGGCACAGTGTCAAAGGCCTTGCTGAAGTCCAGATAGGCCATGTCCACTGCCCTCCCTGATCCACCCCTAGTCACCCAGTCAAAAATTCAACAAGGTTGGTCTGACATGACCTCCCTGGTGAAACCATGCTGCTTCGGGTCCTGTAGTCCATTGACAACCAAATGTTTCACCAATCTCTCCTTCAGTAGTGCTTCCATGATCTTCCCCACTACCGAGGTGAGGCTGACTGGTCTGTAGTTCCCCGCTTCCTCTTTGTTCCCACTTTTGTATAAGGGGACTACATCTGCTGTCCTCCAGTCTTTGGGTACCTTCCCTGTTTCCAGTGATCAGCTAAACAGGATTGCCAGAGGTTCAGCCACCACCTCTCTTAGTTCTTTAAGGACCCTGGGGTGCACCTCATCTGGCCCCATTACCTTATCAACTCTTATTACTTCCAGTTCCTTCAGGACCCTTCTCGTGTAAAGGGACTTGTGTCCATTTCTGCACCATTCCCACCCCTTGTACTCCCTTCAGACCCATTACCCTCCTCTTCCTCAGTAAAGACTGAGCAGAAATACCTGTTCAGTATGTCAGCTTTACTGTTGTCATCCTCCATGCGGCTCCCATGCTCCCCCTTCAGTCTCACTATCCCTCCTTTTGCCTTTCTTTTTTCACTTATGTACCTGTAAAAGGTTTTGTCCCCTCTACCCACTGATTTTACAATGTGATCTTCTGTCTGAGCTTTGGCTTCCCTGCCTCCCTTTGCTTCTCCTGTTACTTCTCCCTGTCCCCTTCTGCCTGTGTCTTTTTGTATTACCTGAATGCAACCTTTTTGGCCTTCACTTTCTCCACTACCTCCTTGGAAAACCATAATGGCCTCCTCTTCCTTTTCCTCTTGCTAACCTGTTTAATGCATTATTCTGTTGTTCTTGTAATCCCCATTTTAAATACTGCCCACTGTTCCTCAACCCCTGATTCCTGCCCCATTCCCCTTAATGCCTTTTTCAAGCATCTCCTCATTTTCCCAAAGTATGTCCCCCTAAAATCCAAGATACATGTTTTTGTGTGGTTTGGTTCTGCTCCTTCTGTGATTTCAAACCACAATGACTGGTGGTCACTGTTCCTCAGGTGCTCCCCCACTGTTACCCCCATCATGTATCATATTACCTTTGTTGAAAATATAACTGTCCAGTCTGTTTTTAAATACCTCTCTATTTTCACTAATAATAACATGCTCAGGAAGTTTATTCCAAAGGCTAGCTGCTCTCTGTGTGAAAAAGTATTTCCTTTTTTAGTCCTAAAATGATTTATTTTTACTTGTAGTGAATGCCCTCTTGTAATAGAGTTAATATTTTTCTACTCAATATTTAACTCTGTAGTTAAGTGTATGTAATTCATAATATTAAAATAGAATAGCATGTCTCCTCTTTTTCTTCTCAATTCCAAACCACACAGATTTTGATGTTGTACCCTTGAAATATAAGACATGTGTCTAAGTGTCCTAATAGACTTGGTGAATCTGCATTGAACCTGTTCCACCTTATTGATCTCCCTTATTGTATATGGGTTCCAGACCTGGGTAGCATAAACCAGCTGTGGTCTCACATATGACAAATACAAGGGCATCATCATCTCCTCGCTTCTACTCCTGATGTTTCTTTTGATAGCCCCAGTTGTTCTGTTAGCCCTAGCCACACCATTTATGCAATGATCTTTAAAGTTTAACCGGTTATTGATTAGAACACCAAGATCTGTTTCAACTGTCTTTGATTGTATAACTTGGTTTTGTAATAAGTATTGTGTCTTTGTGTTCTGATTACCCATATGCAGGACACTATATTTGTCTGTGTTTAATGTCATCCCCAATTTACTTGACCATTTGGCTATTGAATCTATATCTGCCTGGACTGACTTGATCTGATCCATTGTTTTACACGGCCCTCCCAATTTTGTATCATCTGCATACTTAACTATACAATTTTGAACATTGTCTACCAAATCTGCAACAAATAATTTCAGAAAGGTTCAGAGAAGGGCAGTCCAAATGGTTAGTAGATTAAGGAACATACCCTACAATAAAATTGACAGACTAATAAAATTAGTACACAGTACACAGAAGGAGGTTGTGGAGATATTTAAATGGTATGTAATATATGGATAAGCCATATCATACTACTGACATCCATCTAAAAAAATTACCTACTGCACTTAAAGTCCCGTAATACTACAGTTTGAGTCCCATAATACTATAATTCAGAGCTTGTAATACTGGTAGCATGTAATTTTGGTGACTCCAAAATAGTGGCTCCACAAGTCGGTAAGGGAACTACGGTGAGGACAAAATGGCAACATAAGTTTTACCCCCCTCCCTGAGATGCTACAATCTCACAGTTTTTTATTTAAATAAGGGGGTGTGGGGGCAAAGTCCCCACCCTCAAAAAAGGAAAAGTTGCCATTTGTGTCCTTGCTGAATTTTCTTCGCAATTCTGGACTCACCATTCTGGAGTCACTATTATCACATAAAACTGTAATACTATCACTCTGAGCTCTCAAGGATAGTGTTATGAGAGATCCATCTCCGTGTTCAATGCTCAAATCCTTCTACTCTGTGTCAGCTGGCTTTTACTGTAGCTTCTTCGTACAGTAAACCCTGACTTCATACTGACTGGATTGTGACTAAAATGGACACTGCACTATGAGACTGGATGAGAGAGAAAGAGACTGAGACTTGAGAATGGGCAATGACTAGGTCAGTTTTGGCTTTGTTGTGTGAATGTTGCCTCTTTTTGTTTATTTTATTATAAAATCATGCTTCTTGTGTGCTGCAGTTCTGGAGCTCTGTCAACCATGAATGGCTGTCAAGCATACAGATTGATGCAGGTCTCTAATTTAAATCTTACTGTGTTTTTTGTCTCTTCTTGGCTGTCTCTGATCTTTGCCCTGAATGCTGCCTCTGAACAGGGAGAAAAGCTAAATTTTTGCCATGAGCTAGTCTTGTTCTCTGCTCTCATTTCCCAAAAAAGTTTATGCAGGAGACAGAGAGAGAGAGAGAGACAGAGAGAGAGACTGAGAGAGAAGCTGCAGCAGCTTTGGAGTGGGGACGAGAAACAGAGGATCACTTACTTTAAGTAAAGAGCTGTTGTTTTTTCATTAAGAAATCACCCTGCATGCTGGCACATTGACACAGCGGTAGCATTACCATTCACAATGCCATCAACCTGGGTTTGGGAACAAGCCTGGGTTGTTGGGGGCTGGCCGGAAGGAGGAGGATTGAACAGCCGAAAGGAGACTCTTTCTCCTGGTAGGGATGGTGCTGTGTCCCACTGCAGCACTGCCACATGTAGATGAGCTGGTGATAGGACATGTAGGAAACAGGGTGGGGGATGCATCATACTGTGTAGTATGTGAGCTTGCTGATGCACTCTCAGGTGAGGGATGTAGTCCTATTGTTGGTATCCCTATGGGTAGGGGAAGAATGGCACAACAAGAGGGGAAAGCAGGAAAGACAAAAAAAAAAATCCTGGCCGGCAGAATGATCACCAACCTCCACAGGTCCTGTACTGGTGACCCAGGCACCTCCCAGATATGGATCTGTTGCTCTATGGGTCAAGGGACTCCCTGCCACTCTGCCATGGAGAGCAAGCCATGGGGGAACTCAGGGAGATGTAAGACCAGGGAGAAGCTAGGTGATGGGGCTGGGAGGATAGGCAGGAGAGAGAGCCAGCCAGGGGTGCAGGAGGAAAAAGAGAGGAAAATAACTCACACTGTTTGCATGCTGTGGCTCTGAAGAGCTGCCAAACATATGGCTACCAAAGAGAGATGAAGAGAAACAAGTTGCTGCAGCTCTGGAGGGGATGTTCCTGAATCCATATATTGCAAAAAATAAAAAATAGTGTAATGTGTATCACTCGGCTATAATACCATTGAGAGGTTCTGGTGACATGCTGGAACCTCCAGAGCTTTGCCTCGAGGTTCACATGTCACCAGAACCTCTCAATGGTATTATAGCCTCATAATACACAGTCCCATACCTATTATTCTATTTATAATATTTTACAGAATAAGAAATCAATTAGATCACTGAAACTTGAATTCAAGGAGGAGCTACAGTATATCACAATAGGGGACACAAATTTAATGTGTAAGTAAGCTCATTCAAGACTGACAAAAAAAAGGTATTTATTCACTTAAAGAGTGGTGGAGCTATGGCATTCACTTCCTATAGATGTCATAAACTGTACTAATAGTGGAAGTTTAAAATAAATTGGATGAATATTCACTATAAAGGACATGGCTACCACTGACACTGACACTGTGTGTGTGTGGCCGGGGGGGGGGGGATTGACTAGATGGGCATTTATAATTTTTAGTCCTATAGACATTAGAATGAATCTCAGTATGTACTAGAACCAGGGATGGGTGAAACTTTTCAGGAGGAATCACCTTCTGAAACACAAATACTCTACTGCCTCCTGTGCATAGTTATTACATGCAAGACTATTGTATTGTTTGGTGGCTTCATCCAATCACGATATATTGCATTTTTAATAAAAACACAATTACTGGTGATCCTGTTTATTAAACTGTCTACCATTACATTCAAAATCCATAATACACAGTTTTCTTCAGTAATACATAGCTTAGTATTATGGAAATCAGTAAATGAGTCCACCTTTCTATCATCATACTTTGTCAATCAATGCTAACATAAAATTACCTAATGCACTATTCAACCCCCAAATGGCAGTTTCCTTCATGAGCACAACTCATTTGCGGACATCAACAACTGTAAATTAGCATTTCTGTTCGCTACAGAGACAGACATTTTTCATGATAATCCTCCCCAAAAAAAAAATTCTCAGTAAACCAAGTTACAGTACTTTTCATGTGAGTGCTGTAATCTCCACAGTCTCTGGTTGCTCATTTTCATTGACAGCATCAGAAAACAACAAACAAAAATGACCTAATATAAAATATAGTACAGGGAGTTGTAATTACTAATTTTTACACAACCTCAGAGTGGGATACCCTCACACACCACTCATGCTTCAAACTTGTGTTTTATGTAGTAGAACACACCTCAGGTGTGTAAAACAACTTGTAATGTACAACACTCCCTACATTATTCTATATTTAATTAGTATTTATTTCATTTTTTTGTGTTTGTTTTATGGATTGTTCCATTCTAATATACAGGATAAAGTATGGGTCAGTGTGTGTAATGAGAAGTTTACACACATCCGAGGGGTTAGATGCAACATAACCCTGAGAGCAAAGCTCGAGGGGTTTATGAATAGTATCAACCTCATGGTGTGTAAACTTTGAGCTATTAATACTGACTCATATTTTATTGATATAATTGCTAGGTTTCCTTTTTCACCTCAGCAATTTTATCAAATAAAATGAAGTTGCTGTGCAGTCTGGTCCAGTCACAGTGAGCAGTCTGTGGTTGCGTTGATCATTTCTTCATTTATTTAGAAGTTCTTTTGTATTTTCGTGGCCATTTAAAATAAGAATGTTGTGGTACATTTAAAATAAAAGCCAACTTACTGCCGAATCCGAGTGGCAGTTTAGTGTTTCCTTACTGTTCAGGGAGAAGGCAAGTGGAGACCAGTCAGGAACAGACCAAGTGTGCGTCTGGCACCTGTGCAGAGTAAGAGAAACTGTGTGCATGTTTGCCGTAATAGACACTCCTTTGTTATGGCAAATTATGCCACGGTATCCCTATGGGAAAAAAAAGGAAACCAGTAATTATAATTGCAATAAAGCACTCCATGGCATAGGTCATTGTGGGATTTAACCACTTATTATATGGTTTAAACCACCCAGCTATTTCTCATGCCACACCCTGTGAGGCATGGGTAAATCCCACAATGCCCCATGCCCTGTCATGCTGTATTGTTTAAATCAGTGTGAGACTTCATTCAGGAAATGTTTAAAAAATTTGATATTTGATTCTGTTAATGTAGGTAAACAGAAAGGAAAACAAAGAAGTTTAGATAAAATGAAACAAGGGGCTGGTGCATTTAAAGATCTACTAGCACCAAAAATAGCAGGCTGAACATATTATTAATTTGTTAAAGCAGTCAGTTATTGCTTTGTATTTCTGAAATCTTTTTTCCATGTGTAGTTAGAAAGTTTTCTACCTGATGATATTCGGTGTGCAATAAGGAGCAGTACTTTACTTGTAAACTGCCATGTCTAGTTCTGTTCCTCTTAAAAGTAATATGAAATGAGTTTTACATAGTTAACTGCCCTTCCATTTTCCTTTCTATGTCACTTTTGTATTCTGATATACTTTGTCCAGTTTTTGACAACTAAATCTATCTTTGGGATGCCCTCAGAGCTACATAGACTCCCACTTATCTCAGCAGCTACTGCTCCTTCTTTTCATATTTCTAAGACATTCCATGACATCTGTCACATGGTTCTATGCTATTCATTTGAATGGCCTGGAATGGTGTTACTGAGTCATTGAATGTTCAGGTAGTATAAAGGCAGAAAGCAGTAGCTGCTGAGAAGAGAAGGACTCAGGGAAGTTACAAAGGCAAAATAGATTATTTCTTTACAAACAGGTCAAAACATAGCAAAATATTGGCTAGACAGTGCAAGGAACACAGAAGAGGATCTAAAAGTATAAAGACGGTTTTCTATCACCTTTACTATCTTATCAGCTTTGTGACCTCACTCATTCTGACATCTAAACTGACCCATCTTGCAGCAGGTAATTTGGCTTTTCTCGGTCAGTTGTGATGTTACAACAAGATCATAGGCTGATGATGCATGAAGAATAATAGAATTAGGTATGTCTGCCTCCAAGCAGAGTACTGTTCCACACATCACACCAACTGCTGTCCTGTAGAAAATATTTTAATTAACAAAAGAGAAAAGATAACTTCAGATATAAGAATAAATAGTTTACTAAAAGTTAACTAAAAGCTAAAAGTTAATTAAAAGTTAATATTAATTTTAGACAGTACACTAGCTTTGTAAGTAAAATTGGATTTAATATATATATCCCTGATATTTAAAAGTAATGTGCAGCCTTCAGAGTGGCATATTCATACAGGCAGTTATGTCTTGTTGGTGCACACTGCTTGTATGAATATAAGTGCATATACATGGTGCTACCAGAGTCCCCTGCAGACAACAAACACACTTAGTAGCAATAGGGGTGGTACATTCCAACTGAGAGAACAACATTGCTCCAGGTGTCATATTCAGTGTCTGGAATACTAAAGATCACATACAGCATGCAAGGTCTTCACATGCCATTATGTGACAATTAGCAGCTGTGCAAGATGCCTTCATGCATAAAAGCACAGAGGCGCTATGCAGAGCATTGGCCATTTCTCCCAGTCTCACCAGTCTTGCAAACTAACCCATGATCCCTAGCAGTCTATTGTTATGTCCTCACACTGTGGGCAATTTACTGTAGAGTCACATATTTTCAGGTCAAGCCTGAACTTGAATTACGGGCCTGGTTCTGCTAAAGCCAGCCTGTCATTTTAGGTTGAATTTTGAAATGACTATAATTGTTCTTCTGCTAAGAGTCTAACTCTTCAAGGATACACAAAAAAAAAAAACATGCGTATCAACTGTTCCTAGCTGAAACATTAGCAAAATTCAGCTTAGCTGTCTTAATGTCTGATGACATGAAATAAAAAATATTTCTTTCGTAAAATGTACTGTATAAAATACAGTATGCCCATTTCTTGAGATATTATGGTATTGTTTAAAATCCAAGCATGCCATCCACTATGGTATTCTGAACATCTCATGCCATCAACATATGTGTTATATCTGACCAGTACCATCAAGAAGGCATTTCAACATCTAATGCCATCAAGAGATATGTGATATTTCTCAACATCTGATACCGTCATCACATCATCTGTAAGGAAAACTTTTTTTTTTTGCAGCAACTCAAAGTTAGAGGACTTCAGGGGAAGACAACAAGAAGCAGATTCCCTTGCCATCTACCATGCCTCAAAATCATTATGCAACGAGTCATTCAGGAACAAGACTCTCACCAGTTTCATACATCTACCATGGGATCGAACCACTGAGAGAGAGAGAGAATGCCAGCAAGCATCAGTCCCCCCCCCATATACCAGGTAAAAATGAGTGTTTGTCAATGACCATAAGCCCATTGCAAATAAACTCCTTAGCTAATGTCTCATCTTTGGCAAGAAACTATAAAGGCTGGGAGTGAGATTTGACCGGGGGCTGGGCTGCAAGTTCATTGAGTGGCTAATGTGTGTGCATGTTGCTAAGAGCTATATAAACTGTCATTATCTTTACTGGTTGTATGCTAAGCAAAAATTGGGACTCTTGTACTGAGGGCATCAGCTAAAAAGGAACTGTTTCCAGCATCTCCCACTTTAGGAGGACTGTCAACAGCATCATGTTCTTCTAACAAGAGTGCACTGGTGCAAATGTATTTAAAAGAGATTGTTGCTTAATTACTTTCTAATTGATTATATGTCATCTTTCTCTTTTCAGGTCTGTTGCCTAAAAGAAAACCCATTGAATGGTGTAGTATGGGTTTCTTGTTATCTGCTTGTCCTGGGAAACTTGTGACATTGTGGGATTTATGTGAGGTTCAAATATGGTTCTAGGTCAAAACCGTTAAACAATAGAAGTGCAAGGAGGACAGCAAAAGAAACAATAGAGCTAAACAACAACAGCGAGGACAGACACAGAGCTATGACCGGAGGTGGGTGAATGTTGGGGGGTGGGCAGTTTCAAGAATGATACCAGGAGCTGCATGGCACTAGGTAGACAGACATATTTGGGTGGGAGACACAAATTCAGCTGGGTGGACAACACATAACTGGGGTGAGGGTGAGGGGGATCAGGTGTGTTGGACAATGTTAGGTAGGGGGCTTCGCCACCTGCACCCCTGACACGGGGCTCTCTGCCTCCCACACCCCCCATACTAAAATATACGTACTCCATGACCACACAAATCTGAAAACAATGAGCAATGTAGTAGTGGGGAATAGTCGGTGAAAAAAAAAATATGTAACATGCCTCTGCTGGGCTCAAACCATGGTCAGGCATACTATACGCACTCACAGCTTGTTCCTCTAACCATTACACCACAAAGACAGCTTGCTGACACTGTCCACACTCAGTAACTTAGCCTGCTTGATGAGAGTGAACACTGTTACAGTATAGTGCTGTAATGTCTGCGCTATAGTTTCCCTGTAGCTGTATTCACTTATGCTCTTTCCTCTGCTCATTTTTTACTGCACTCTTATTGAAAAGCACTTTTGACCTACCTCCAAACACTGGGATTAAGATTTGGCTTAGGCCAACTATAAAGCAAATCAGGTTGCCTCCCACACATCTTTTTTGTTCTGTAGTTTTTGGGTTCAGAAGACTTCCATTCTTGTATAATACATCCCACCCAATATGGGTGACAAGCACTCACTTGAAAGTCCATCATCATTTACCAGTTGTGCAAGGGGGAAATGTTAGGCAGGGCAATGCACTATATTCCACAATGTTCATTTTGCCTCTAAAAGAAATTTTTAGAAAAAAGATAAAGACAGTTTACTATTTATACATTAAATTCCATGGCTACAAAAGAGAGCAAGAGACCTTCTGTCCATTATTCAGTAATCCAAGAAGAGGATTACATGTCTCCCAGAAAGTATGTAATTTATCTTTTGCCACATAGTACATCCATTCTATTTCAACAGTGCCAATAACAAATTAGTCCATTAAGTGCATGTTGGTGCTTCCTTGCTCCTCCAATAAACCAAAATAAGTTGTTTAGCATTCAATGGTATTATACTAATGAGATATGTCTTAGTTAATATTAAAAACTCAACATTTCTATGAGAGATTCCTGATAATATAATACCAGGATTAAAAGGAAAAGTACAATCCACTATTTTAAACAGAAATGATTCTATCTTATTTTGAAATGTTTGCAGCTTGCCACATGTTGCATACATATGCTTTAATGATCACTTTTCTTGTTTGCATCTAGAATAAATCTTTGATAGAACTGAGTTCAATTTATTGTATTTAGTGGCATTACATATGTTTTGTGTATTATATTAAACTCTACTTGACATATTTTAACATTTTTGGAAGTTGAGAGTGTTGTTTGTAACATTTATTTGCCTCCTCATTAATATTCATATCTAATTTTTTATTCCAAGCTTTTGGTAATTTTTCATAATCAAGGCATATATCCTATTTATAGATTTTTTTAATTTATATTCTTGTGAACTCCATAGTATTTCTATTGGGGATGCTTCTGGTAGGTTTTCAGAACCTACTCTTTCAAGTAGATGACTTCTAATTTGCAAGTATATTAAGTAATGTCTAATTGGTATTTCAAATTTTTGTTTTAAAGCATCAAATGGCATTACTTTATTATTTTCAAATATTTGTCCTAGAAATGTTATCCCCTTCTGTATCCAGTATCCCTTATTCACATTTTGTTTTAAAACTGGAAATTCTTTATTTTACCACAATGTTGTGTGGTAAGATATACAGTAGTATATGAATGGCCCATGGTCATAAGACTCACAGCACCCAATCCCTGACAGAATATGAATAATCCCTGGTAGTCCATTGGTACCCCTTCTTGCCTGATCCTTGATAAAATATGTATACTGTTTTCCTTGGTAGTCCAGTTGTCCCTCACTGTTGCACAATCCCAGATGAAACAGCTGTTTCTACATAACATACACTCTCGCTTCCTGCCATTCAGATGGCAGCCAACCTAGATAGGAGTGAAGGGTGTGCTAGGCCTCCTGAATCAATTTCAGTAGGGTGAGTTGGTGACAGATGGGGGATGGGAGTGGTGGGTACTGAGAGGGTGGGCCAAGGAGGGGGAACATTGTAGCATACTAGGAATCAGAGTGACAGTGGGTTACCAATAGACTATCAGAGAATATTCATATTTCATTGGAGACTGGACAGGAGGAAGGTACCACTGAACTATGGGGAATATACTTCATCATGGATCAAGCAGGAGGGGTACCACTGGATTACTAGGGAATATTCATATTTCATGAGGGATCAGGGTGTGTGGAGAAGGATATTGCTAGCACCAGTAATGTGGGGGCAGTGTCATGCACCACTGTGCATGTTAACATAGGGTTTTGGAAGTCATAAATAGTATTGCTTCCACTACCATCTACTGCTTCCAAAATCCTCTAAATATACCACTGTGCCTTGTATGCAAGAGGGCACCCTCATTTGCATTGGTGAACCAGTGTGTTTAATGTGATCATGTTATCAACTAAGCAAGTGCATGGGGCCCTTTTGAATATGGACCATGCCCCATTTGGATACTCTGAGCTTGATTCTCAAAGCTTACAGTGCAGGGCAAGGGGCTTGCAACACAATGAATGGTACAAAGTGCCCCTTGCACCAAACAAAGTGCAGATAGTGATTCTCAATGGCAGCCTGCATCAACCACAGGCTGCCTGCCTCAAACTGGGCTTGCACCATCTGTGCTCCCAAAAATGGGATGCAGCATGGCACTAGGGGGCATGTGGAAGATGCAAGCTGCCACATCCCTGAATGTGGGATTCTCAGAACTCTCCCAGAGGGAGAAATTCTAAGTACCCTTAGACCAGCCAGGGCTTGTCTAAAGGAATTTAGAAAATTCTTCTCTGGGAGAGTTGCCTGTGTGCGACAATGTGCCATGGTCCCACTTCCCCAATGTGATCCCTTATTATAGTAAAGCCCCCTTTCCTGGTGGTTGAGTGTGCCCCAATCCCCGATGTGACCCCTTATTATAATAATGTTTTTGAAAGCCCCCTTTCCTGGTGATCAGATGCCCCTGATCCACGATGCGACCTCTTATAATAATAATGATTGTGAAAGCCTCCTTCTCTGGTTGTTGAGTGCCTCCCCGATCCCCAATATGACCCCTTATAATAATACTTCTTAATGCCCCCCTTCCCTGGTGGTTGAGTAGTCTCCTACCCCAGCAGGTAAAGCCCTCCACCCCAATCCCCCATCCCAAAACAGACCCTGTGGCCCAAACAGCCTTTCTCTCTCCTCCACGGCTAGCTGCTGACTGAACTGTCTTTGAGCATGTACTGTAAAGTGTACATGTTCATTGATTAATCAGTGAGCATGTACACTTTACAGTATGCACTCAGTGACATTTCAGTTAGCAGCTGGCCGCAGAGGTGAGAGAAGGACTGTGCTGGTCATTGGTTCTGTTGTGGGGTGGGATGGGGGAGTGGGGTGGTGGTCACTACCTGCTGGGGTGGGGGTCCACTTGACCACCAGGGAAGGAGGTATTAAGAAGTATTATTATAAGGGGTCATTCATGTCTGGGATCAGGGAGGGGGGACCACTAGACTTCCAGGAAAGGGGGTTTTAATAATCAGGGTCACATCAGGAATCAGGAAGGGGGTCCATGTGACCAACAGGGAAGATGGAATTTAATAATCATTACTATAAGGGGCTACATTGGGGATCGGAGGGGGGGGACCCCTAGCCTACCAGGGACTAGAGTTGTGCACAGCTCCCTGCGGCATGTGGCAAACCCTCCCAGTGTGCCATCTGTTTGGTGCATGGCTATGGTTGCCGCAAACCATGGGACTTTATCACCGGGACCATGCCTAATACAGAATTGGGCACAGGGTCCCTGGTGCACCAGGCTTTGATGCAAGCTGCCTTTGGTGGCAGCTTGTGTCACTCTAGGGGCCCTTTGAGAACTGAGCCCTCTATGTCTGGTTAGCACACTGTTATTCATATTAGCACTGCACTAACCATCTCAACATTATGGCCTTGATCTCATCAAGGGGAGATTTGTTTTGGAAACAAATTGTGCTTAATGAATTTTAATGGGACCAATATTTGCTTAATCAGTATGAATTAATAATAATTTCCACTTAATTGAAACTCACCTGTTAGCAATTTATCCTTGATAGTATGTTCTTGGTCCCTGTCTCTGGTCACTCTGACCATGGGGAAATGGACAGAGTTTTGTGTTTGCTCCCCAGAATAAGATGCTTGAGGCTTTTGACAAGCTGACAGCTACCCTCTCTTCTGTCCACGGTAAGTTGACTATTTCTACACTACAAGCATAGTGCAACTTCTTGATATGGATGTCATTCAAAGCATGAAGCAAATTACTGGGCTCTGGTGCCATCAAGATCAATTTAACAAATGATCAGAGCAATTATTAATGTATGCAAGAGGGATTTATAGGATTCAAATACCACCATAGGAATGAATTAAAATACTGTTTTTTTAGCTCTGTACTTATCTTCATACTGCCAGGTGACCCCTCTCTAGCTGATCCCCCTAGTCCTGTCACCCTTTTCCAAGTACGTACCCCAGCCTCCTTTGTCCCCCATGGCTGGGTCCCCTTGGTGTGCAACTTCCCTGACTAGGTTGAAAGCCAAGCTTGGAGGCAGGTGCCTCATCAGTGCTGAGGGGACTACAGAGAGCTGGTCATCATCCTGGCATCTGGGTTCTCCCATCATTTTCTCTATCTGGGCTAGCTGGCATGCAATGATCTGATGTTCATGCATGCAATGCAAGCAGTGGTTTCCCTCTGTCCCTTGGCAGCCTATGCTGGGCGTCAGTCAAAAAGTGGAGGATAGAATCCCTCCACCCCAAAGGAGGAGAGCTCTCCTGTGGAACACTTATTACTCCTTCTCAGCTGGCCCCTGCAGCTGGAGTCCATTCTCAAATCCTGGTTAGAAGAGTAGCGAGCAGAAGAGCTGCCACTGTGCTGCCTGGCTGGGCAAATATAAACTTTTGTTGTTTGCTATTTATTTTACATTTTTTTTAAACACATTTTCAGAGATAATGAAATGTCCAGCCACTTACTCCGATGAAGTGGCCTAGTACAGTCACAAAACATTAGCATATAGAGATACAGTGTACAGTGGCTTTTGTTATTTATGATACAAAAAGTATTTTTGAAGAGAAGAGCTTCAATGTGAGGGAATAATATGCTTGTGTGAACTTGTCATTATGTTTTTACTTTGGCTTTCTCATACTCACCCCTTGTTGATGAAAAGCCAGGATTGGGTAAAAATGAAGGCCCAAAAAGAATTAGTGAGAAAACCTCCTCCAACTTGGAGAGTGTGAATGACAGCACACAGGAGAGGAACCCCCCCTTGGGGGAAACCTCTTAGGAACCATGGCTGCTGGACTGCTGTTCCTCTGGGTATACTATGGAGGTAATCCTAAGCTATAAATATGGACTTAGAGTTCTTGAAGGATGCCAGTCTGGGAAGGATATGGATCGTTGAAGTCTTTGTATCTGGAATCTTCTTTGATGCATGTGTGATCCATGCAGTATAGGAGGGGATGTTACTGTGCAGTTTAATGATGTGAAACAGGTCCTTATCCATGGATGGTGATGAACTATAGAGCTAAGAATCTGGAAGAGTGGTGCTGAGAATTCGATCCCCATGTGAGCTGAGTTGGAATGGCATGACCTCCACGTAAGTCAGTCGATGAAAGGAATTCTGAGTAGCTGCACAGACTACTAGGTCCTGTGTGGGCCAGATTAGAATTGGCCAGACCACCAAGTAGGACTGCCAAGGGAAGAAGCCACGAATTGTATACAGGGAAGATAAGCTCCTTGTAGCTAGGCTGAAAAATGTTGGAACCTCCATGTAGGTCTGCAGCAGGTATGAAGGTGGAAGAAGTGTGTCATGAGTAGGGCCCTCACGTGGGCTGAACCTAGAAAGGTGGGACCTCCATGTAGGTCTGCCATGGGCAGGAATCTGGAGTGAATAGCTGAAGGTGAAGCTCCCAGGTGAGCTAAGCTAGGGATGGCAGGATCCCCATGTAGGTCCGCCATGGGTAGGAATCAGGAGGGAATGCTCTGTGAGATAAGCTCCCACTGAAGGAATGCCAGGGGTGGCAGGACCCTCACATGGGTCCGTCACTGGGTAGAGGTCAGAATGGTAGAGTTGTGAGTGAGACCTCCATGTGGGCCAAGCCAGGGATGGCAGGACCTCCACTTAGGTCTGCCACTGGGTAGAGTTCAGAATGGTCGAGTCTTGAGTGAGGCCCCACATAGGCCAAGCCAGGGATGGTGAGACCTCCATGTAGGTCTGCCAGTAGACATAGTTCAGTTTAGTCGAGCTGTGAGCTAGGCCCATTGAGGGTGAAGCTTAAAGGCAGGACCTCCACATATGTTCATCGTAGGAAGAAGCCTGAAGTTTGTGTTGTGAATGTAGGTCCCCTTCTGGCTGAGCTGGAGAAGAGGGGACCTCCACGTAGGTTCTTGATTGGAAGTCGAAGCAATTGGTAGGATCATTAAGTTCAAGGAAAGCCAACATCTGCTGGGCCAGAGAAGCCACTAGGAAGGAAGGATTGACCAGTTGTGATGGATGAAGGTGCCACTATTGAGGTAAACATGGGCAGTTAGCCCTAGGATGGGCTTCGCTACAGAAGTTGCAGACATGGAGGTAATAACACCCATAGACAAAGCAGCTGGATGTATTATAGTTATTGCAAATTACTTGATGTCCCACACAGGTCATAGGCTGACCTAGTCTATCGTGGCTGGAGTGAGGAAGCACTCTAGGATTGGGTATGATGCGTGTGATGCCTGTGGTGGTCGGACTGGAGTCCCCGGTTGAGATTCGTGGAGGTTGATCCATTCAGTGAGATACGGATAGTGGGCAAAGTGATGTGAAATGGGAATAGGCACCACATAGCTGGCAAGATTGGGCTTGTTGGCCAGCAGAGTAGTGGTAAAACAATTCTTTGTCCTGGGAGGACCAGGCAATCTTCATATTAAAGTGGGCCAAGGCGGCAGCTGCTTTGGTGGAGAAGGAGCAGTGGTAGTCATAGAAGAGTGTGCCTCGATATCTGGCCCCCAAATCTAACAAGAGATACAGGTACAGGTATGAATTGAGCTTCTGGAGTTGGTCAGGGAAAGCAGAGCAGATAATGTCCCTGTAGAGGCTAAATGCAAGCACAAATTCTGGGACAGTCAATTTCTTGGCAAGCCGAGGATCTTTGGATTTTAGTACCACTGAGACGTCCCCATGGAAGATGTCTCTGTTTTTGAGGGTGTTGTGGGAGGAAATGAGGAGGGAAGTGAAGTTAACTACCTTGCCCTTGATGACATCTTTACGCAGGTGACTTGGAATGAGGTGAACTGCAGATATCGCAGAAGAAGGAGTAGCCATACTGGAAAATGCTGGATCTTGGGAAGAAGTGGAGGCTGAAGCTGTGGGAGCAACTGACCACAGGAAGGTGGGATGCGATGCTGCTCAAGTACTGGAGGAACTGGCTGGCAAGGAAGTAGGTAATCAAGGAGTAGGGAAGAAGGGCTAGGTACCCACTCAGGCACTGAGAGCTGAAAGTCGAGCTTGCAAGTCCGTTACAGAGGGGTTGGGTGACTGTTGCATAGAGAGGTAGGCTTCCAAAGAGATGAGGTGATTCTTGATGGCTGATAGGGAAGAAGCCAGAGGGGTCAGGAGGGTACAGAGTTCAGCATAGTCGCCTGGTATGGGCTGGGGCAGTGATGCATTGGGAGAAGGAGTGACACCGTGTCCAGAATCAGCTGAGAGAAGAAAGTCAAACAATTACTGTTTCTTGGTGGATGACAAATGGGGAATGCACAGTTTCTTAAGTTCTGCCAGGAGGTGAGGAATGGTTCAGTCCTTTAAGGAGTAGTGAGGTTTAACAGGCCATATTCAGAGGGCTGATGGTTTTGATGAAGGAGGAGGGAGTGTAGACGTACCCTCTACTGGGCCAGGCATGGAGTCCAACAGTAAGCCAGCTAGAAGATCACTGGGTAGTGAATCAGGAGAACCAGAGAATGAAACAGAGTCCGCAGCTGCAGAGCTAGATTTGGAACAGGGACATGAAGCAATGAGCCTGGAGATCTCCATCAGTGGCAAATGCCTGGCAAAGTAGTAGAGTTGGTAGGGAACAATCTTGTCACAGAGATAGCAGTAGAAGGATGAACTAGGATACCAGGGACCTGCAGCCTAAATGGGAGGCAGCTACGATGTGGACCCCACAGAAGTCCGCTGTGTCTCACAATCCTCTCTGTGGATACAGGGAAGCCCAAACAGAGAACACTAGACTGCGTAATAGCAACCCAGCCTATCAAGGGCAGGTAGAGGTGCCGGGATAAGGCTCGATACTGGAGTGGTGGTCATAGTAGGAGCAGATGCAGAGAAGTGTCTTGGAGCTGACGGTAAAAAAGGGACAAAGTTTTCAAGCAGGAGAGCTGGTAAATTTGGATCTGTGCCTCTAAGGAAGTCCTGGCACTGATAGGAGGGGTGGGAGGAATGAGCTGAGCAGGAATGAGGAAGTAGGGAGAGTGAGTGTACCTCAGCTGAATACCAAGTGCTGGGTGTAGGCAGTTGCTCGGGGAATGGCAGCAGAGACAAGATGAGGAATCCTCCAGATGCAGATGAGTGGGAACAAGAGCACTACAGGTTGATGGCAGAAAAGCTGCAGAAACAGGGCAAGAGAGAGAAAGAGAGCAGCAGGGGAGGAACGAAGGACAGCCGGGGTGACGTCACAGCACACCGCCCGGGAGGAAATGGAGAAGAAATGAAGAGGGAACAGGCATAGTCAACAGGCAGGAACTGAAAAGTAGAATGGGGAATCAACCCTCAAAGGAGAAGAGACAGCAAAGGAGCAACAAGGTACAGGGGAAAGGTTTAGGAAGGGGGGTGGGGTGGCACAACACGGAGACAGGAATGGGTGGCTGTGGAGTGGCACATTAAAGGAAAGGGAAAAAGTGAGAAGGAGCAGAGGAAGAGGAACAGACAGAAAGAGAAAGCCAGAGGGGGAGGATGAAGGGAGAACCCAGAAGTCAAAACCGAACTGAGGGAGGGAGGTGGCCATGGTCATGAATGACAGGAGGGGAGGGGAAACAGGAGAGGATGGGTTACAAGGGGAGCAGGGAGGAGAACACAGAGCAGGCAGGAATAGAAAAAATCTGGAGGGGAGGGCAAGAGAGAAAGCAGAGATAAAGAGAGAAATGAGGCATGAAGCATGACCACCAACCACTCAGCAGCTCAGTCCAAACAAACTAAGTGCTGAGTGAGTTTGGAGGTGTGCTCAAATAGTGCTTGTTGGATGGAGTTATTCCCCACCATTGAACCATGGGCTTAAGCCCTCCCAAAACATTTCTCAGGTTTCAAAGCTGTACCACTTTTTTTTTTCATTTTTGGAGAACATAAAAAATCTTAAAATTGATAATTTATACATTGTTGACCCCTTGGAAATTAAAAATATAGAATTAGATTTAACACATTAGGAGAGTTTGGAGATGTTTTTTCACAAAAGGTGTGCTTGCTGAGGATGGAGGCGGTACAGAGGAGGGCAACTAGAATGGTGCAGCGTCTGCACCAGGAGCCATACAAAGAGAGACTAAAGGAGCTTAACTCATTACCTCCACAGGAGCTCTTTGATGTTGCACCACTTGTCTCCTGTATACTGTTAACAGTAAATTCTGGGCCTTTCTAAGCAAAATCAAGCTATAGTCAGCATGCCACAAACAAATCCTAATAGCTCAAGAACCATAAGTGCTAGACACAAAGTATGAGTGGCAAAGTAATTCAGCACAAAATTACCTTTCAAATGGTGGTATGCAAATAATAATATGTAATTTTTTTTTCTATGCTGGTTGAAACAGCAAAAAAAATATTTTTTTCACTAAAACAGGCAACATAAGTGATACACACTATACCATAAACACATGTGAATAACTCCTAAAGTATACATGATATACACAAAATATCAGTGGCAAAGTTGTTCAGCACAAAATTACCTTTACAACGGTGCTATGCAGTCAAATATATATTATATTCTGTTACACTATATATTAAAATATATAAGTGACTTCTCCAGACGTTGCAAGGGCACACTGGGAGTCAGTAGCCGACTTCTGCAAGCGTCCTCAGGACACACCAGTGTATTTTACTGACGACCACAGGCATCTGCTAGGAGTCAATGAGTTAATCTGTAAACCCTCGAGGAAAAGAGGGAGAAGGGGGACATGATAGAAACTTTCAAGTACCTCAAGGGAATCAGTAGAGTCCAAGAGGGTAGCATCTTTCAGAAAAAGAGATGTGCAAGAACAAGGGGGCATAATTTGAAGATGGGGGGATGGCTCAGGGGCAATGTGAGGAAGTTTTTTTTTCACAGAGAGGGTGGTGGATGCATGGAACAGCCTTCCTGAGGAGGTAGTGGGGTCAAAAACAGTGGGTAAATTCAAGAATGCATGGGACAGACATAAGGAAATTCAAGTGGGGGGTAGGAGGAAGTAGGCTGTTGGTTAACTAGGATCTGCAGCTTATCCAATAGGTAGGTACATGGGCAGACTGAGTGGGCCAAGCGGTCCTTATCTGCCATCAGAGTCTATGTTTCTATATCCCTAGGTAAAAAGAGAACTGAGCTATATGCTGGCAAAAAATGCATTTTAACACTGAAACGCCTATTCAGCCCCATCATTTGTGTTGGTACCAGGTCACAATAATTCATCCGTCCGTTCATTTGTCTGATACTCCCCCCTTGGTGTGCTAGCTACTGTATATACTGTCTATAATTAAATATGATATTTCTTTTGTAAAGAATATACTGTATGTTTGAAACTAAGGCACATCAAGCAATCAGAAAGGTAAATCCATGCTAATAATTTCCTTCTAATACTAATACAATGCTTTAGGTTAGATCACAAGATAGTACTTCAGGTCAGGTGGAACTTGCATTTGTATTAAATTTTGAGATCTAGATATGGAAGGTTACTCTGCACAGAACCCTTACCCTCCTGGGAAGTAAACTGATGGGTGGGAGGGTGAGTTTCTCAGAGCTGTTGAGCTGACACACTCCACTAGAGACACAGCCAGAACTGTCAGAATACTGAAATGGGGTAACTTGGAGTAGTGTCACACCACTACCTCTGGGTGTTGATAGGCATCAAGCAACAAAGAGTTTAAGAGGTGCAAGAGTAGGGATTTCATATGTACTGTAAGAAGGAAGAATTAACCAGGATAATAATAACTATAGGCAAGAGTATTGAAATTGAAGACAAAACATACCAGATTTTAAAGCAAATCATGACTTTTAGTCTTCAGTTACACTCTACAGGATATAAAAATATGCTTGCAGTGTTAATCTACATTCTATTTCTTAGTGGTCGTCTGCTTGTGGGTAATAATTGCACTCTGAATTAAATATGCTAATTTTATACCATCAGGACACTGGAAAAAAGCTTGCTGTAATTACTATGTGCTGCATCTTTTATGTGAAAGAGCCACAGTTCTACATTTCACCTTTGTAGTGCTCAGTTGGCATTTGGAAATATATAATTGCTGATGGCATACTTTCAACAAGGTTTTGCTTCAAAATAAGAGCTATCATAAATCATGCATTACCAGTATGCTGTGCAGAACAGAACTAAATAAGAGTTGTAAAATATTTAGGTGCAGTTTCAGCAGAAAATTATGTTCTTTCCCCCGCTGATCATGAAAGACTAAAAGGGCAGGTAGCATATGAGAGGCAACTTTGCTTGAACTGAACTTTGTTAGGAAACATTGCTGTCATCAACAGGCTCAGCCTCTAGGTGGCATTATACCATGAAACTAGCAGATGAAATGGGAACCTTCATATATACTATACATCTACAACATCTTTCCCTCTTTTTTCATAACTAGGATCGTCAGACAACAATGTACTTTACTAATAGACTGCGAAATTGCAAACATATCTTCTGTTAAAGAGCCCTGAATGCCAATGTTGTATAAAAGACCAATGAATGTGAACCTTCCTGGCCCTTTAAGGGAAGGCTGTTCAGCTGGTGCTGCACATGCAGTTAAAGTCTGATTCAGAAGAGAGCACCCTTCTCTCAGAACTCAGTCATGCAATGTTCTTTGTTTTACAGTCAGCTGTTGCTGTTTTAGTCACAGCTGTTGATGAGGTTGTATTCCATAACTGAGGATGCATGGGCACAGCATGTAACAGGTGTTGTGCAATTTCTAAACATCTTCACCAGACTGGATGATCTTCCTCTGTTTTTATTATGCTGGCGACTTAACCTTTTCTGGACAGTATTTGTTTAAAATACTGGCCAGGAAGGCATGCTGAGCTGAAAATTCAGCTGATTTCCAGGTGTATCCTGGAATGAGGGATGTGGTAAATGAAATATAGAAATGGGATACCTTGTACTGTACATAGAGAGGCAATACCATTACATAGAAACACCACTGGGAGCAAAGAGTGCAGGTACAACACTATGGTTTAACTACTGGCAGCCAATCCTAATATCACCAATGTAATTACAGGCACTACGTGCAATCATAAGAACACTGAAGTGCGTGAAGATCTGTGCTGTAAGAAAAAAGTAAGGGTGAGCGGTGATGTAATCTCAGTCTTCTGGTACTCAAGAGTATCAAGAAGACTGATAACTCATACAGATAAGGATGGTTGATCTGGTGTCCTCCAGTAGTATCTGGGACATGTGATGCTCTAAGGGTGGTAAATGCAAAGGTGACATTAGGAAGTCCTTTTCCAAGAAGGGAGAACTGTGAACCTATTGTACAGTATGGAAAAGCCTAGCAGCAGAGATAATGGAAATGAAACTAGTACAGGTTTTCAAAATAAGCTTGGACAAATGTCTGCTTACTAAGGGAATTACCAGGCAGCTTGGGTAGTAGAGTTTGTAGGGAAGCCCTATAAATTAGTATGTGTTTGTACAGCATCCTTATGCATTTCTGCTTATGAACCTGTGGGATGGACATGAATCGGAACACAGAATCCCCTCCACCCTTAAATTATGATGACCTATGAGGCTGATTGAAATGAAGTACTGCTTCAGTACTGCTTCAGTGACATTTTAATAAAATTTCTTGTTTTTTTCCATGTAGGTTTTTTACAACCCCCGAGCCCGGCAGGTGGCTCCAGTCCCTCCCTCGGAGGGACTCAGTCTCCGACCACACCATTCACTGACGCAACACACCCCCAATTCCCCCATGGATTCCCCTCCCCCCATTCCAGGGGCACCAGCTTTACCCCACCCCCAGAGAGAAATCCAGACTCAGGGTGCCGGCTGGGGTGCTAGTAACCTGGAGCCTGCTGGCTCCTTTTCATTTTTCTCCCGTTCCCCTCCCCACCGATGTAAGGATGCCAGCACATGCTCTCCTGACCCATACTGCCCTCTGGCCTCTCTCTGAGAGAGGAGAACAGTCCTCTGGACACTCGATCCTCTCCTGTCCATGCTGACCCCCGGTAGCCCAGGCTTGTTCCAGAACCCAGATTGCCAGTGTGGCGCGAGGTGCAGCAACCAGTGCCTCAACCTCCAGTGCCACCATGTGATCAATGTCTTAACTTCCATTTAACCAAATGGCACCCAATGTGATAGCACAGTGAAATTTCACAGAATGTCCCAGGAAATGTGTCTCATCCAGGCAAGCTATGTGTCTATGGCAATCTTCTTTTGAGAATAGGAAATGTGCTTCATCCAGGCAAGCTCTGTAACTAGGGTAATCTTTTGAAAAGATCTTTCACATGTTCCCTTATGAATGATCTATAATTATAAATGCAGGGCATTTTTTTCATTAAATATAACAGATGGACTCTGTCCATGAAAGTCCATGAAAGTTCACTGGAGAATTTCTTGAAATATTGTAAACCTTTATGAAACTTGACATTATTGAATGTTCATGAACGAAGAAGTGCCGTTTAATGTTTTTCACAATTTATAGAAACATAGAATTTGTTGGCAGATAAAGACCACTTGGCTTACCTAGTCTGCCCGTTTGTCCCTGCCTATAATATCACTGCAGACCCTGCCTGATCTCTGGCTATCTTCCCCCTGCATCAAAGATTTACTTGTGCCTATCCCATGTATGTTTGAAGCCCACCACTGTTTTCACCCCCACTATCTCTGCTGGAAGACTGTTCAAGGAATCCACTACTGTTTCAGTGAAGAAATATCTCCTCACACCCCTCCTAAATTATACCCATTACAGCTTGAGTGCACGTCCCCTTGTTTTTGTGCACCTTCTCCTTTGAAAAATACTCCCCTTGAATAACATACAGTATTCAATACCCTTACCCTTCACCGTTCCAGGGTGTACATATTGAGGTCCTTCAGCCTCTCCTCATATGGCTTCTGATGCAGCCCCTCCACAATTTGAATTACTTTCCTCTGGACAGCCTCCACCCATCTATGTCCTTCCTGAAATGTGGCCTACAGAACTGGACACAGTACTCCAGGTAGGGTCTCACAAATTATCTATGCAGTGGAAACACCACCTTACTCCTTTTGCTGGCGATACCCCTCCCTATGCACCCCAGCATTCCATAGGCCCATCCTTCCCTTATGAACATTCATGAACAATGTTATGCACTTTGATGAACATTCATGGACAGAGTTCATGAGCTGCTTACTAATAATTTATGAATTTTCATAAACAGTTTATATTCTTTTTAACTGGGATGGGATTAACGTATAGAGGAAGGGTGGGCCACCTCAAAAGTGAGACTGTGCAAAATGTACATGACCACACCTCCTCCACATGTATCATTGTCTTGCCCATGGACAATTAAATCTGGAAATAAATTGGACTGATTCACCCATTTAAGCAGCCTTGATGGACAGTCAGTTAATTATGATGAGAGAAATATGATTTTTAGATCCTTGTTTGTTGCATCATTACTTCAGACATTCAAAGTATAATTTGTAAGGAAGGCAAATATAAAATCTTGCAATGACTCTGAATGGCAAAACAATTTAAAAATTCTTAAGTCAGTTTGCATCCAGATTAGTCATGATTTGTAACCTCTGTTTGTTTAAAACTGTGTTAAGGCCCAGCACCAGAGGTAATCACGTAAGCAATAAGACATGACACGGTGTGTATTACAAACTTGTAATGCACATTCACGGGCATAGTAATGCAGCAGACTGCAGGATGAGTGCCTTCAGTCTCTGGCTATGCATTAGAAGTGTCTAATGCATATCCCTGGAGTGCCTTATTGCACTTATAAGATGGGCTTTAACCTAAAAAATCTAAAATATATGATTTTACTTGTAAATATTGAAAGGTTTAGCTTAGTATTTCATAAAATAATCACTCCATCTGCAGGATCTTTTTCTAAACTTGGTCTTTTGACCTACTGGTGTTTCCATAGCTTTAGCTTTTTTTTTTAAATTGATAGTTTTTATCATAGTAGTAGATTGGGCTAGGTATGATTGCCCAACATGGAAATGCCCATCCGATATCTCCCTGACTCCATAATGCCGACAGCTATAATGCCAACATTGTTGTTAACCCAATTGTCTGAAATCCCAATGTTGCCATTAACTGAGCTCTGTTTCTCTTAGCGGGAGAGTTGGGCTGACTCGGGAGAGAGAGCTGTTAAAGGATACCTAAGCCATCTTTTTTACACATTTCAACTCCATAGTCTTGTAAAGGAGAGGCTGTTTACATTAATACTGAAACTGCATTTATTAAAGCAGGATAAATGCAGTTTCATGGCATTTAAAAACTGTAAACACAGCCTCTTCTGATTTAAAAATCCTGCTGTAAGAATCCTAAAATGGCTGCCTTGATGATGTCATTGAAGAGAGAGAGAGATGCCCATCTGTGCAAATGTATTCTAGCTGTGCTATCCATATTCAAATGTGAATAACTTTAAAATGAAAAACAATAGCATGGTACTGTGAGCACAAAAGTTGTTCAGCACACAAATATCTACAACATAATTGGTGTTTCATTAATAGATACCATTTAGTTTTTTTTAAAAAATTAGTAAAAAGGCATCAGAAAATTCAATTATTTTTCACTTTTTCAACAAATAAATGCAAATAATATTAAAACAAAAAATGATAGCATGGTACTGTGAGCATGACATTTGTTCAGCACAAAATATCCACAAAATGAGTAATGCTTCATTTATATGTGCCTTTTAGTTCTTTATAATTCATGAAAAACAGCAGAAAGTTCAATTATTTTTCACTTTTTGCAACAAACAAATGCAGATAACTTTAAACTGAAAAATGACAGCATGGCACTTTGAGCACAAAAGGTGTTCAGCACAAAAACATCTATCAAATGAGTGGTGTTTCATTTATAGGTACCTTTTAGATTTTTTATAATCAGCAAAACATAGCAAGAAATTACATTTTTTTTTCACTTTTATTGAAGGTATGGCATAAATGGAATAAGCTACTTCCCTACTAGAAATATTAAGAATTTTTTATTCTTGTGCCCTCCTCCAATTAACCAAACTACAATTTGCTTTTCAAATAGCTCCCACTTCCTGCCTTCCAAACAGGGAAGGGGGTGAAAAATTGTTGTATGCATAATGTTTCCATTTCTATTTTGCCCTCCTCTGTCAGCCTTGCTGTGACAAGCTGAGCCACTGATTATCATATTCCCACCTTACATTATCCGGCAAAGTGATCTAGGGTACACTGCATTTCTCATGCAGCTACCCATCGACACTTCCTTGTCTTCCTTGCATTTAGTCAGTACACATGAAAACTTTCTTTGCCATACTACCCAGAGCTACATCTGGCTCTGATGCCATTTCCCATTTTTTGGTTTCATTTTGTGTCATTCAGCTGTGTGCCATTTAAGCTGGAATGTTACCTATTTTTCCAGTCAAGGAAGCCAAGGGCCTGGTCCTCCTCAGAGCAGCCACCTGCTTATTCTCCTACATCCTTAGCATGCATTTCAATGGCAGCATAGGTGCCTTTGGCATCTGAGTGAAGACATCCACACTTCTCAGGTTGTTGCTGGCACTCAGCTGCACCTCGTGCCTCAGAATCCACCTGACAAGCCACCTGGGGCCTGTGGTAATTTAGCATTACCACACACCCTGTTGTGTGTTATTGCTTACTTACAATTTACAATGTGATCCTATGGGAATTTTATATTGTACTTCCCAGATGGTTGAAGACACTCGACTGTGTCTTGTGCCTCACAACCTACCTGGAGCATGCAGCAATTTAGCCTTGCTACACACCCTGATGTGCGATACTGATCTCTTAAAATTTATAATATAATCTTATTCAAATTATATACCACACTTGCCAGGTGGTTGAAGGCACCCAGCTGTGCCTCATGCCTTATAGCCCACTTTTTTCATCTTTTTTTAATTTTTATTACATTCTTGGATTAATACCTTTGAACTAATAACTCTTTACATAGGTTTCACATCAGGGAAAAGTACAAGACAATACATACAAATAAAGAACAAATATTACAAGGAATCATAAGTACATGATACATTTGGTGGCTAGGCAAGAAAGTCAGATATGAATGGAATAAAGTCTACCAAGGGGGCAGAATAAGTGAGATACCTGCTAGGTCACTACAGCAGGCAATACAGTGGGTGGTGCCACTAGAGCAGAACAGGCAGTAGGAGCAGCAAGAGAGGCCTTGTCAGGGGTGGGGGAAGTGAGGGAAGGTAGGAAGTAGGTGATTGGAGCTAGTGGCAGTCACAGTGAGCCCCAAGCAAGAGCTGATGCTTAAGGTTTATTTTGAAGGCTCCAAGTGTGGGGAGATTGGCAATGTTATCCCAAAGGGAGTTGATCCACTGTGGGGCCTGAATGTGAAGGACCGTTGACCTTGGGAAGTGTGGCATTTGGGGGTTAGGAAAAGCCAGTGTTCAGAATTTCTTGTGGGATGGGGATTGGTGCAGGGAAGAAGCAATTGTTAACCCCCTGTTGGTAGTTGACCAGGGTGAATTTTTTGGCCAAGGGGCAGGTTTGGTACTTCAGTCAATCTTGGAGTGGGAGCCAATTAGACCTGGAGTACAGGTCGCAGGTATGAGTCAGTCTTGGTGCTCCTGTAACGAGCCTACATGCTTTATTAAGCACAACTTTTATGCGCTGTAGTGCAGTGTCAGTGGCAGAGCCACAGATTGCAAGACCATAGTCAACAAGGGAGACCACAGAGTTGCGAACTGCAATGCTTAAGGCTTCAGATGTCAGACTATGCTTGTGTCTATGGAGAAGACCAATGCGTGAGTTGATTGCTTTGGCGGTGTTGTTTATGTGGATGGCATAGTTTAATAAACTGTCAATGATGATGCCAAGGTATTTGAAGTGTTGAACGAGTTCAAGTGAGGAATCAGCACTGTTACATATTGAGAGGGGGGTAATCTCTGGCCTTATTGTGGGGGCTTGAGAACAGCATGGTCTTAGTCTTTTTGTAGTTCATAATCAACCTGTGGTCCTGGAACCATTGCTCGACATTTGAGAAGTCATGCTGGAGTTGCCTTTCAAGGGCATCCGGGACCGCACTACTGGAGAAGACAAGAGCATCATCAGCATAAAGGAGGATCCAGCTCTGGCAAGCTTGGGGGAGATTGTTAAGAAACAAGCTGAAAAGGAGAGGGCCCAAGATGGAGCCTTGTGGGACACCGGAGCAAACAGGCTGACTGTCAGAGAGGATGGTGCCTATCTTCACTTGCTGGGAGCGACTGCCTAAGTAACTATGGAACCAATTTACAGAGTCAGTGGAAAGACCATTGGTGACAAGTTGGTCAGCAAGGAGGTCATGGTTAACTGTATCAAAGTCCTTTGTTAAGTCGATGTAGGTGGCCCCAGCAAGATGCCCATGGTCAAGAGATTTATGGATCGAGTCCGTGAATTCAAGAAGAGCCATGGTGGTACTGTGCCCAGACCTGAAACCATGTTGCTCTGGGCATTGGAGCTGGTATTTTTCCAGGTATTCATTGAGCTGGTTGGCAACTATCCTTTTAAGTGCCTTAGAGAGTGGCGGCATGATGGAGATGGGCCTATAGTTCTCTGGGAGAGCATGCTCACCATTCTTATGCACAGGGGTAACAGCGGCTTTCCAACTCTGTGGGAAAGTAGAGTATCAGAGTGATAGGTTAAGGATATACGTGAGAGGGGATAGGATTTCCTCCAGGGTGAGAGCGAGTAGTTTAAGATCAAGGGAATCACTGCTGTATCTCCCTTTGCCCAGGACTTTGTTCAGATATTTCCTAGCTTCTCCAATGGAGACTGTTTTGAAATAGAAAGGTGGGCATTTGAGGGTGGTCTGCGTGGCATTGGTTGGGTTGGAAGGGGAGAAAAAGCCAGCAGGGAGGATGCCAAAGAGGACCATGAAGGTTTGATTGAAGGTGCTGACTATGGATTTGGGGTCCAAAATAATGGATCCATTTATATTTAGCATGGTTAGGGTGGATTTGGGATCATGGCCAGTGACCTCTTTCAGGTTCGTCCAGAATTTTCTACCAACTTTCCACCATAGAGCAAGGGCATCTTTGTAATAGGTCTTTTTGACCACACGGATGGTCCTGGTACAGGTATTCCTGGCCTTTTTGTAGTTCTGGATGTCTGATGGTTTCCCTGTGGTTCTGGCAACATGCTAGAGAGGGTCTCTGTTTTTCATGAGTTCAAGGATGTTATGGTCAAGCCAGGGGTTGAAAAGGCCTTTGACTTTGAGCTTTTTTAGAGGTGCATGTTTGTCACACACTGCGTTGAAGAGGGCAATGAAGTGTTCAAGTGCACAGTCAATGTCAGAGAACCCATTTACTGCTGACCTGTCTGTGTTTAGGAGATCAGTTTTCAGAAGGCTAGAGTGACCTCTCTTAAGGATCCTGTTGATTACTGTTTTTGGAGGTGGTTTAGTGTACTTGTTTGACCAGCAGAACCAAATAGGTGAGTGATCACTGATAGCATCCGGGAGAACGATAGCATTGTTTATGTGCTCTGGGTGGTTAGTGAGTACTCAGTCAAGCAAGGTGCTGGTCCCCATCCTGTAGTTTGTCCTTGTGGGGGCATCAATAAGCTGCATAAAGTGTGCAGTGGTAACAGTGTCTTTGGATTGACTAGCTTCTGTGGCCAGCCAGTTGATATTGAAGTCCCCAATGAGCAGGACTTCAGTACTAAGGCTAAGGGTCACAAGACAGTCTAAGATTGTTTGCAGGCCCAGGGTCATGTGTCTAGTAGGGATGTACACAGAGAGGAGGGTGATAGATTTGTTGTGTGCACCAAGGAGGACCTTGATGGCCAGGACCTGTATATTGGGCCGAAGGCTGGGTAGGTTCAGAACGTAACCCTGCATGTTGTCCCTAAGATAGATCGCACACCCCTCACCCCATTTGGACAGTCTGTCCTGCCCGAAGACCCTGTAGCCTGGAAGGTTGATGGCTTCAGCTGGGATTTTAGGGGGTGAGCCACGTTTCTACTACAGACAGTACATCAGGGTTATGGAGGGCTACCCAGGCCTGCAGGTTAGTGTGCTTAGCAACCAGGCTGCAAATGTTCATTGAAGCAAGGGTTAGTGTGCTTGCTTTCTGGACAGTTGCCCCCATTTTTTGAGGTGGGCCAGGACCAGGATGGATGTTGCCAGAGAGAATTAGTAAGAGGAGGGCTAGTCTGAGGAGGTAGCTTTTAAAATATTTGCAGCATAGTTTGTGCTGCTGCTTGGTGGTTCCCATCATTGGGTGCTTGTCCTTACAGGATATGAATCTGAGGAGGAGGATAATAGGTGGTACATTCAGCTGGGAGTGTGGTGGTAGAGCCCCGGAGGATCTGTAATAGTTGTCAAACTTGTGGTGGCCATTCCTTTTAAAGCCAGGCTCCTAGGTTGTGGTACAGTAGGTATTGAAGGGTGTACTGCCAAAGAGGACTGGGGCAGATGGAGGGGGGAACACAATGAGGCTGCTGAGTTGGCTGGGGTAGTGAAGATATTAGAAAGTATTGTGGCAGTAGACATAAGGGACCTGACATTGCAGGAGGTAAGGGAGGCTTTTAGCACTAGAACCTGTGAGTGGAGAGGTAGAGCCCTTGTGATGGAGGGGGAGGAGTCTGCAGAAATAAAGCTACTACTCCCTGCAAAAAGAGAAGAAGAGAAAAGGAAAAATTGAGCATCATAGGTAGAGGACTAAGTTTGATACACTCAGGAGGAACTGAGTGCGGGGACAAATTAGGCTAAAGGAGGTGGGAGTGGCCAAGGACTGAGTGGGGGAGGAGACATATTTAATAGCATCCGGGGTTGGGGCAGGTGGGCGGGACAAAAAAAAATACACGTTGAAAATGAGTCCGTGGAGCTAGAATTATGGCCCAGCTTCAGCATGAAAAGTTAAGTTTAGCAGGCTTCGGTCACTGTCCAATGGCATTCAGCCAGGGACATGGGAGCAGCCACTAGTAGAAGGAAATTGTAGAGCAGGAACCAATTGGAAGGCAGCACTCAGCCATGGCTTGAGGATGGAGAGAGTGTACCTTGGAGGGAAGTCCTGCAGGTAGAGGGAAGTAGGCAGTTGGCTATGTAGCAGCCCCAGTACCACTTGCCTGAGGCAGGCTTCTGGGTGTCCGCTGGCATGTCTGGAAAAAAAGTAGAGAGGGGAGAAGTTACACTTACTCAAAAGAGCTGTGCGTGGGTGTAATCATGCCCAGGTTTAAACAAAAGAATAATGGGCAAGGGGAGTAGCTGTGAGGTGAAGGAGGAGGTGAGAGAAAGCAGTAGCTGAGGTGGGGGATGGCGCCAGAGCTGGCAGATCTGAGTGAGAGACAAAGAAGGGCATAGGTGAAGAAATTAGAGATTTTTAGTATGAGAGGGAGGGAGGGGGAGCGTGATACAAGAAGTAGACAGAGGGGGAAAGAGTGAAACTTGAGGCTGCTTGGGGGGGTAAGAGAGTGAGCGTGCAAGGTATAGAGAGGTGAAGAGGTTGCCCTGAGTTGCCTAAGTAAGGAAAAAAAAACACGAATAGTCCCAGTAGTACTAAAAAAACAGTCCCACTCAGAAAAGCTCACACTGAACCCCTTAAACTACTAACTTGGGGCATGTAGCAATTTAGGCTTGCTGCACACCCTGTCATGTGTTATTGCTTACTTACAATTTATAATGTGATCCTATGAGATTCATACACCGCACTTCCCAGGAAGCTGAAGGCACTCGACTGCACCTCATGCCTCACAATCCACCTAGGCCATACAGCAATTTATCATTATCACATACCCTGCAGTGAGTTATTGCTTACTTGCAATTTATAATGTGATGTTATGGGAATCATATACCACTCTTCCCAGGTGATCAAAGGCATTCGGCTGTGCTCCATGCCTTACAACCCACCTTGGGGGTGCAGTAATTTAGCACTGCCACACACCCTGCCATGTGTTATTACTTACATGCCATACCTCCCAAAAAGTGAAAAAAAAATCTGAATTTTCAGCCATATTTTGCTGACTATAAAAAATCTAAAAGATATCTATAAATGAAACACCACTCATTTGGTAGATATTCTTGTGCTGAACAACTTCTGTGCTCAAAGTGCCATGCTATCATTTTTCAGTTTAAAGCTGTTTGTATTTGTTTGTTGCAAAAAATGAAAAATAACTGAACTTTCTGCTGTTTTTTGCTAATTATAAAAAAACTAAACGGCACATATAAATGAAACGCTACCTATTTTTAGATATTTTTATGCTGAACAAATGTCGTGCTCACAGTACCATGCTATCATTTTTTGTTTTAATATTATTTGCATTTGTTTGTTGAAAAAGTGAAAAGTAATTGAATTTTCTGCTGCATTTTTTTAAATAATTAAAAAAAAACAACAGTATCTATAAATGAAACACCAATCATTTTGTAGATATTTTTGTGCTAAACAACTTTTGTGCTCGCAGTACCATGCTATCATTTTTTCATTTTAAAGTTATTCGCATTTGAATTCGTTAGCACAGCTAGAATACATTTGCACAGATGGGCATCTTTCTCTTCAATGACATCATCAAGGCAGCCATTTTAGGATTCTTAGAGCAGGATTTTTGAATCAGGAGAGACTGTGTTTGCAATTTTCAAATGCCATGAAACTGCATTTATCCTGCTTTAATAAATGCAGTTTCAGTATACATGTAAACAACAGCCTCTCCTTTAGAAGACTGTGGAGTCATTTATTAAAAAACAAAATGTGTAAAAAAGATGGGTTAGGTATCCTTTAAAGTAGCAGTGCAAGGAACCTTTCTTTAAATATTCTATCATAGAAATAATGTTATGAAAGTCTCTGTTATGCTCAATTACCTTTGCTTTACAGATTATTTTTTTATTCTCATTTATAGGTACCAACAACCTCCCAACTAGCACAGACCCTTGTAGTTTTTGTGTACCTGAGCACGTTCACGTTAGTTGCCTTCCTTAATACTTCTTTACACTTACTTTACTTTTTGGCACTCTGTTCTCCCGCTCCTGTACCTCTGATTTCTTTTGAGCTGTGTTGTTGTGTGGTATCAGATTGGTTAAGGATGCCAGGGTGCCTGGAGGGGTGGCCTTGCAGTGGGTGATTAGGCTAATCCATCATCCAGGGGGTGATTGGTGGCATGGCCTGGTTGGGTGCCATTGCCTCATTGATGGCTATATGTTCAGTACCCATTGCTCTGCAGACCATCCTACTCACCTGCTATAAGGATCAGTACACAGGACTGTCAGACCAGTTCTGGCTGGTCTCTGACATGACCTGTGGCCATCGGGGGGGGTTTGAAAATCCCACAGCAGGAGATGCTGCAGCCGCATTATAGCGCAACCCCTCTGCCATGGTGCAGCCTGCTGCTTGGCGCAATCCTAGTGGAAGCCGATCTGGTGCAGGAAGACCTACTGGGCACACAGCTGCATTGGAATTGGAAATGGCATACACGGTGCCCCTTGAGTAATTTCTCCTTGATGCACTCACCGTGTTCCATTCTCAGGGCTTTAAAAATCAAGCCCATAGTGTGTACCAGGTCTTAGTGTATCCTCTGCTTAAATGGAATTATTGTAATATAGTATAAATATCCTACGTTTAGCTTTCTGAGCAACTGCTTTAATAGTGAATGAAGGCAGTTGTCAGATGAAATAAGAAACTATATTTTAACCACCTTGCTATAACAGAGAGCTGTACAAGCCTCCCAAAGTTCAACAATGTGAACGTTAACTGTTGAACCAGGTAAAGTTCACCAAAGTTCTCTTACTGGAGGACTAGTTCACACTAGTACAACCATTTAAAAGCATTAGGAAATGAGAAAAAAAAAAAAAACATAATGCACTGGGCTGATGAAGCACCCAAAACAGCAAGATGATGCAGTGGGCCTCATTGAGGGTTACTGGTTCCAAACATTGGGTCCGTTCAGTCAGTGGAAAACATGGACAGTGCTAGTAATAAGTATATGTGGCTAACAATGCTCTAAATAGAATTGTTTGTAAGGCCTATGAATGCCCACAAAATATCAGTACAGAATCCCACAGGGATACTGGTTCCAAAAATTGTGTCCACTGGGAAAGTGCCACACATGGACAAAGTTTCCTCATATGCCATGAATATTTGGATATGTTGTACACAGTGGTTTCACGGGAAATGTTGCCCCCAAAATTATTTACCTGATCTGTGTAGACCTGGAAAAAAATTCACAAAACTTTAATCTGAAGAAGGCTGAGTGAAGACAAAAGTGTAGCATCCCACAGTGTTGGCTATTGGTTCCAAAAATTATGTTCCTATTGGGAGAGTGCCACACATGAACATGGCTTCCTGTTATGCAATGGATAAGTATTGTACACACTAGTTTCATGGGCAATGTTGCCCCAAAAATTACTTATTTGGCCTGTATAGATCTGCCAAAGTTCACAAAACATTAATCTGAAGAAGACTGAGTAAAGAGAACAGAGCAGCTTCCCAGAGTTAAGGGAGTCAATGGGCTAAAGAAGTGATAAATGGAAGATATTAGAGGTGTGCATGAGCTGCCACTTGAATGACTTCCTTCCTCTTCTTCTCTATCTGGTCCCTTAACATTCTCCTCCCCTCTGCTCATCACCATTAGATTCATTGCTGAAATTTGACAAAAGATTAATCTGAGGAAGACTGAGAGAAGAGTACCGTGCAACATCCCACAGTGTGGGCTACTGGCTCCAAATATTGTGTGCCCTCTACGACAGTGTCACACATGGCCAAGGCTTCACATATACTGTGGATAAGTTATGTATACACTGGTGTCATGGGCAACGTTGCCCCAGAAATTAATTATTTGGTTTGTACTGATCTGCCCCACTACAAATACCAGTCCCTCCTTCCTCACACTCACCTACATAAACATTCCAATCCATTCCTCCTCACCGTATCATAGTACTTCAGCCACTACCCTGCCCACCACTTTTCTTCTCATTCCCCCTCTTCTTCCAATCAAAGCATCTCCTCTCACCAACTGCTGCCTCCTACCTATATCATTCCTACACTCCTTGTTATACTGTTCACACAGTCCCTACTCCTTTCCCTATCACCACACTCTCAAACTGCCCTCCAACTTTCTCCTATTTCTACCTGCATCACACTTCCCACAAATCTTTCTACCCTCCCTTTTTCCCCCTAAAACCACACCCCTTATTCCACCTCTGCCCATTCACCCAGGATTTTTAAGCTTCACCCTATTAAATCTTGAGGCAATTCACTGCTTAACAACCTACCCTCTACATTGTTCCCTTGTGAAATGTCCTCTCCATACTAAAGGTAAACAGTTACCCTTTCTCTATCCCATTATCTTCCTGCTATTACTCCTTGCTGGAGATGTTGAAGTAAACCCAGGCCCTCCTGCCCCTCTCACCGCCCCCCCCAATTCCCCCCAAAGGCCCAAGGATTTTCCATACCATTGCCAGAAGCCTCATACCAAAGTTTGACAACATAAAAGTTTGGGTTACTCAACACACCTCAGATGTCCTATGCATCTCAGAAACATGGCTATTCTCAAAGATCCCTGACACTCAGCTGGCACTACCTGAATACTCCCTCTCCCATCAGGATCATTGTAAATGGGGGTGTGGTGTTGCCATCTATACCCATAAATCACTCCCCTGCACCATCACCCACCAGGTATCTATCCTATCATCACATGAACTCCTACTTGCCAAAATCTACCTCCCTTCCTCAACTCCCCACTTTATAGGAGACTTGTATGCCTCCCCCAGGCTCTCTCCCTCCTCCCTTGTCTCCTGTATTACCTCAATTACCTCTCATACCACCCCAGGGGAACTTATTCTTCTAGGCAATGTTAATTGAGACTGTCTCTCTCCCTATTCCTCTAGTTCCCTTCTCAGCATATAATTGTTGAACTTTACCAAACTGATCACCTCATCTACCCATTTAAACACCCACTCCATCAATCACTCACTACTCGACTGGATTCTCTCATCCCACCCCCACCAAATAATCACTGCTGGCACCTTTCCAGATGTGTTTAGTGACCATTGTCTCACCTTCTGCATCAGGAAAATTGATTCTCCACACATACCCCCAAATATATTTGGCACCACCCTCTTACAGCACTAAATATCGACACCCTACTTGCCTCTGCAGACTGGCTCCCAATTCTCTCCTCCTCCAGCATTGACTCTGCCCTTGCCTATTTCACCAATGCCTTCCTCACTATACCCATGTCCCCCCCAAAAAACAATGAGTAAAACACCTTCACCTCCCTTGGATCACCTCTGACCTACTATCACAATGCAAATTTCGGGACCACACCTGGATTGATTCAAAGTCTCATAGTCCACTAGTGATTTTCAACTCAATAGGGCTCTTCATAACAATTGCACTAAGGCAGTCTGCATAACCAAATCAAACTTTTTCAAATCACACCTCTAACCATCGTCTCACTCTCTCACTCTACCTCCTCCTTCTGTAATGATCTATGATCACTCATACATCCTTCATCTGAATTCCCCTCACCTACCCTCCATGAGTCAGGTGTCCTGTATACCAAACCATCAACAGTCACCAATCTCCTAAATAAATATTTCACCACCTGCGCACTCCTTGATGACCCACTAAATACCACAATCACAAGTTCCCCTCCCACCCAGCTTAACAACTTTCACTTCTCCTCTGTTTCACAGCTTGAAGTCTATGGGTCAATCATGTCCCTAAATGCAGCCAAATCCAGCCCTGATGGACTTCATCCAAAACTACTCAGAATCTCTGCCCCCTCCATTGTAAACCCCCCTCATCTCTTAAGCCTTTCTTTCTCCACATCCTCAGTCCCATCTCTCTGGTAACTCACCAGAGTAATTCCCCTCGACAAGGGTGGTGACTCATCCTCCCCAGGAAACTACTGGCCCATCTCTCTTCTCCCATCTTTGGCCAAAATCCAAGAATCCAGTGCCCAGTCAAGACTCAATGATTTCTTGGCAGCCACAAATACCCTCTACCCTGTCCAATCAGGGTTCAGAAAATATCACTCCATTACCTCCTCCTTACTATGCTTCACCAACTCTATACTCTCAGTTACTGATTTAGGTCACTTTACCTCAGCTATATTTGGTTTGCTGGCCAAGGCACCTAGCTTCACCTGAGCTCTTTCCTTCTAAGACTGCTTGAAAGGCAGAGTAGAGAAACTTACCAGAGCAAGGGAGAAGGATTAAGACTTAGTTTGGCTAAGCAGATTTACTGTGTGGTGGTGTTTTTATTTTTTACTCACAGGGATTGCTACTGTTTGTTGCTAACATTTCATTGCTTTATTTTTTTCTCTGATTCAAATTGTTGTTGCTGGTATACCTTCTTCTGCATTATTACAAGGTGTGCCTACAGGTGTGTGCTAACAGATTACTGCTGTAATCTTCTGATTCAAATTGTCTTTTGCAAGGTATATCTTCTGTTACTGCTTTATTTTTCTCTGGAGCAAAGTGTTTCTTACAGGGTATATCTTCTCTGAAATTACTGTATTACAGGTGGAGCTTACATTTTGTGACTTTTTATCATTGGGCTAAAAATTACTGTTTGACACTGTGTTTTATTTTATTCTTGTTTGTTGAAAAGGTTTGTTGTCTCAGAGGTGTTTCAGTCTCCTTCTCACATTGAAGGAGCTAATTGCTTTTCCTCCCACAGCTCTTCCAAAGGATTAGGTGTGTATGTGGGGTGGAGCTGGCAAACTGTCAGTAATTTCCAACAGAAAGAAGGGTTAAAAAGTCAGGTTAGTTGATATCTTGGAGGTAGAAGACTTGGTTTGCTGGCCAAGGCACCTAGCTTCACCTGAGCTCTTTTCTTCTAAGACTGCTTGAAAGGCAGAGTAGAGAAACTTACCAGAGCAAGGGAGAAGGATTAAGACTTAGTTTGGCTAAGCAGATTTACTATGTGGTGGTGTTTTTATTTTTTACTCACAGGGATTGATACTGTTTGTTGCTAACATTTCATTGCTTTATTTTTTCTCTGATTCAAATTGTTGTTGCTGGTATACCTTCTTCAGCATTATTACAAGGTGTGCCTACAGGTGTGTGCTAACAGATTACTGCTGTAATCTTCTGATTCAAATTGTCTTTTGCAAGGTATATCTTCTGTTACTGCTTTATTTTTCTCTGGAGCAAAGTGTTTCTTACAGCGTATATCTCTGAAATTATTACAGATGGTGCTTTACAGGTTTTACAGTTTTATCTAACATTAGGATAAGCTTTCAGGGTTACTTCATTTGTTGTTGACTGATTGTTTCTGCTCTTACCTCCTTATTCTTTTCGTCCGTGGTTCTTCTTTAGGCAGGGGAAGGGCCCAGCCACCCACCCCCATCCCCAACTACCTCATGCTACACTCCTTTTATAGGGTACCACAGTTGTGACATTTCCTGTGGCAGAGCAGGAAGGGGCGGATCAGTGGAGCCTCCACAAGGTGATCTCATTTACAGGGGCACTAGTAATTTAACTTGTTATAACAAGTTAAACAAAGCAGAATTAAACCATTACTTGCATTTCTTTTCCTTTTTTTTTCCTTCTAATTACTCTGACTAGGTTACAAACCCAGCAACTTATTTGGAATGGATTTCATTAACTGCAGGTACTGTGGAACAATTTTCAGAAGGACAGTCTTACAGGATTTAGGACACTGTCCTACATGCTGGCCTTTGGAGATCTTAGGGCTCAGCTCGGGCAGCATGGGCAGAGATTGCATGCCTCAAATTTCATATTGAAGAGGAAATACATTATAAGAACCACTCGCCATTTCCCCAGCATCCAACAGAAAAACCTTGACCGCAGAGGGTAGTTGGTCCAGGAGGTTGGCAGGTGGTTAGGAGGAGCATATCAGGTGCCCCATCACTCTCTGCTCTCCAACACATTACCTCCAAAAACCATATAAACACTACAAACAGGTATCTGCCTCTATCTCTGGAAATCAAATAAAGAGGCAGAAGACACTGCAGAGCAGGACACTGCAGCACAGGAGCTAGCACAACAAAACTCACCCAAATCAGGAACCAAAACTAAACAAGTACAAAGGAAATCCAAAAAACTTCTGATCATAGGAGACTCCATGATTCGGCAAGTTGATACCCATCTCCAGCCAGGGGTGATGGTCAGATGTCTCCCAGGTATATCAGCATGGAGAGACACTGACCGCATTGCTAAAATTGTTCGCAAAGCAGGAGAAAACATTGATGTCCTAGTACACATAGGGACTAATGATCTCGCCAGCCGGTCAGTTGTGGAGACCAAGGAGCACCTGACCAGGCTGGGTGACAAACTATCATCTATTTTGTCTGGCATCTCCTTCTCTGAGATCCTGCCAGTCTGGGAGAGGGGAGCAGATGGACAGAAGGTCAGAGAAGGGGAGATAGGGAGCTAAACATGTGGCTCAAGGACTGTGGTGCCAGGAAAAGGACACAGATTTGTAGGGAACTGGCAACAGTTCTGGGAGTGAAAGTTCTTTAAATTTGATGGACTGCATCTGACTAAAGAGGAGTCAGTGCATTGGGGCAGAAGTTTGATGTCTTTGCAGAATATTTAAACTAGCAAATGGGGAGAGGGGTGCAGCACCTCATACGTCGAATGGGAAGAACACCCTTCCCCCCTCAGCTAGTGGTCAAACAGGAATTCAGCATGTTTGCCGTTCATTTGCATCACCAGGTAAGAAAAAAGGTTTGTCTCCCCATACGACACACAGGGGTAATGCCAAACTTCACCCAACAACTAACACACCAAAATCTGGCCAATGGAAAATCATGTACACAAATGCTCACAGCCTGGGAAATAAGATCCCAGACCTGCAGGCAATAATGTCAGAGGCTAAACTGGACATAGTAGCAATTAGTGAGACGTGGTTTACCAGTAACCACACTTGGGAGACTTCAGTACCTGGCTATGTATTGTTCAGAAGAGACCGAGGTGCAAAAAGGGGGGGGAGGAGTGGCCCTGTACGTTAATGAAAATATCAAAGCTACAGAAATTCAAAATACACATAAGGAGCCAGAAGAACTGTGGGTCACCCTGGAAACAGAAAATGGGACAGCCATAAGAACTGGGGTTGTCTACAGGCCCCCAGACCAGAGGGAGGACATAGACACATTACTGTTAGAAGATATACAAAACATGACAGCTAAAGGGGAGGTTCTGATAATGGGAGACTTCAACATGCCAGATACAGATTGGTCAATACCAGCAGGAACATCTGCCAGAACTAGACTCATAGTGGATTCCCTGCAGGGGGAGGGCCTCAAACAACTGGTACAGCAACCCACAAAAGACAGGGCTATCCTAGATCTAGTACTGACTAACAAAGAAGGGATCACAGATCTCCAGGTAGAAGGTCACCTGGGGCCAGTGACCATCACATGGTATGGTTCAATTTGGCTACTACATCTAAATCATCCCATTCCAAGGCAAAAATATGGGACTTCAGAGGAGCTGACTTTGATAAGATGGCCAACAGAGTTAAGCTAGCCCTGGCAAAAAGAAACACAGGTGAGGGGGTACAGGCAAAGTGGGCAAGCATTAAGAATGCAATACTTGAAGCAACATCCCATTGTGTTAGACAGAAAAGGAAGTGCAAAAGAAGAAGGAAACCACTTTGGTTCTCAAATACAGTAGCAGAAAAGGTCAGAGCCAAAAGGCTGGCCTTCAGGAAATATAAGGGAACACAGCAGGATGAAGATAGGGAGGCATACCAAACTGCCCTAAGGGAAGCAGATAAGGCAGTAAGGCAGGCAAAGTCCCAAACTGAGGAAACACTAGCACGAACAGTAAAAGAAGGTGACAAGACTTTCTATAGATACATTAGTGAAAGGAGAAAGTCCAGAGGGGGTATTGCTAAGCTTAATGGAGAAAAGGGAGCATGTGAGGAGGAGGACCCTGTAAAGGCATCTATCCTAAATAGATACTTTTGCTCAGTATTTACTGAAGAGAAGGTAGGGCAGGGCCCACAGCTCAGCATCATGGACACAGGGGAGGGAGGTGAGCACTACTCCCTTCACAAAGAAAGGGTCCTACAAGAGCTTTGCTAAGCTCCAGGTTGGATAAGGCAATGGGACCTGATGGCATACATCCCAGGGTACTTAGGAGCTAAAGGAGAAACTAGCAGAGCCATTAGCAGAATTGTTTAGTGAGTCTCTGAGCACAGGAGAGGTCCCAGAAGACTGGAGAAGGGCTCATGTGATCCCGCTCCACAAGAGTGGTAGCAGGAGGAGGCGGGGAACTACAGACCGGTCAGTCTTACCTCAGTAGTGGGCAAGATTATGGAGGCACTCCTTATGGAAAGGATAGTGCAACACCTGGAATCCATAGGGGCACAGGATCCAAGACAGCATGGGTTTACAAAAGGAAGGTCCTGTCAAACTAATCTCATAGATTTCTTTGACTGGGTAACCAGAGTGGTGGACCAAGGGGGAGCAGTTGATGTCGCCTACCTTGACTTCAGCAAAGCTTTCGACACTGTTCCACATAGAAGATTGATAAATAAGCTGGGTAGGCTCGGGTGGGTCAGAAGTTGCTCAACTGGGTGGCAAACTGGTTGACGGGCAGAAAACAGAGAGTGGTGGTAAATGGTATACAGTCAGAAGAGATGCAAGTCACAAGTGGGTACCTCAGGGATCAGTCCTGGGCCAGTCCTCTTCAACATCTTCATTAGTGACCTTGCAGATGGACTAGAGGGTAAGGCTTGTCTGTTTGCAGATGACACCAAGATCTGCAACACATGTAGATGATCCAGATGGGGTGGGCAGAATGAGAAGAGATCTGGATAAACTAGCAGAATGGTCAGAAGAGTGGCAACTGGGATTTAATGCAAAGAAGTGCAAAATCACACATAGGGAAGAGAAACCCTGAAGCCACCTATAGGCTGGGAGGAGTTGCTAGCAGTCACAAAGGAAGAAAGAGACTTGGGCATCATCATCACTGATGACCTAAAAATCATCCAAGCAGACCTCTAAAGCAGTAGGTAAGGCTAGGGGGGTGTTAGGGTGTATTAGTAGGGGTATCACAAGTCGTAAGAGGGAGGTAATAATCCCTCTGTACAAGACACTGGTTAGGCCCCATCTGGAGTACTGCGTGCAGTATTGGAGCCACACCTTCACAAGGACATTAACCAAATTGAGGCAGTCCAGAGAAGGGCAATCAAAATGATGCAGGGACTGCATCAGAAGACATATGAGGACAGATTAACGGAGCTCAATATGTATACCCTTGAGCAAAGGAGGGAGAGAGGTGATATGATCGAGACATTCAAACACCTTAAGGGCATTAACAAGGTGAAAGAGTCTAACATGTTTAAATATAAGAAAAATAGCAGGACAAGAGGACACAGCATGAGATTAGAGGGAGCCGATTAAGGGGGAATGTGAGGAAATTCTTTTTCACAGAAAGGGTGGTGGATGCATGGAATGGCTTACCACAAGAAGTGGTGGCTATGAATACAGTGCAGGGCTTCAAACAGGCATCGGATAGGCATAAGGGAGCAATACAAATGACTATGAATAGATAGACCACTGACAGAGCAAAGGGCGATAGCACATTTATAAGGAAGAAAAAGAAATGGGCCGACTGGATGGGCCTTGCGGTCCTTATCTGCCGTCAACTTCTATGTTTCTATGTTTCTATATTCATCGACCTCACAAAAGCTTTCGACTCTTGTCTCTCACCCCCTCCTCATAAACAAACTCCAGGCAGCTGGTCTGTCTCCCTTAGCAGTAAACTGGTTTCACTCCTTTCTAACTGGCAGAAAACAGGCAATACAAATCAGTAATGTCCTCTACCCCCCTCCCTATTCTCTCTGGTGTTCTCCAGGGGTCCATCCTGGGGAACACCAGATAGAATAGAACACTCTATCCCTCAAGTGCAGTAATGATCTATTGGTAACACAAACTACAAAACTCTCTGTCTCCAATCTTCTCTGGCTCTAATCTCAAGCCTTTTTTTTTTCTTGATGTGGTCCATGTTCAAAATGACTGATAGTAATGTAAACACACTTGGTTGACAATATTTGGCTGCAGCCTACAAAAGCCACTGCAACAGAAGTGAAACATTCTATATCTGACACCGTTGACTCAGACAGGCTAAAAATACTGATTAATTTAGCTGCAGCTGTTTCTATTTCTCCTCCAAAAACATTTGGCTACTTCATCAGTATTTGCGCCGCATTGGTTATATCACAACTGCAACAAATCATGAAAGTAGTGTAAGCAATGAAGTGAAGCAATCATAACTCGATCATGGAAAGTAATGCACAGCACAATTTTTCACAATTAAAACTATTACTTATCATATCATACCATTAGTAATAAATTCATACCAGGTAGTATGAGTTGTTTTATTAAATCTTGTCCTATGCATTGCTACCAGTTGCCCCTTATCTGGTTTGAGAAATGATGATGCTAAACGGCAAGGTGTATTAGTTTTTTCTGTGGCACTCTTATAGCTAGGTTGTTGGTTTCTTTTTGCTATTACTCCATGTATCAGTTCATTTATATACTCTAGAAAAACACATAATGAAAAAAAAAGAAAGGTTTTATACATTGATCATGTCACAATTTCAATTGCTATTTCATCCATCTGATGCAGACAATCTCTCTTGTAATTAAAAGTTTAAAAATTCCGGGATAGCAAATAATATTGATATAAGAATCATGGCATCTATTACAAAATCAACATTGTGCATTGCTTCATCACTGTTACATTGAATGACCTGTTTATTTTTAGTTTAAAAATGTCAAGCTAATATATGACCCATACAGTACTCAAACAGCTAGAGAATGTGCTCATACAAATTTGCAAGAAACAGTTATCACCGCTAAATACATTTTTTTTTTTAAAAAGTGCTCACATATGAACTATTCCCTACTACTTGTATTAGAGAGACTATGGGCCAAATTTCTCAAAAGGTTGGGACTGGTGAATGGGGCTTGCAGCAAGAAGAAATAGTGCAAGGGACTACTTGTGCCTCACCTTGCACCTGTGCCAATTTTGTTAGGAACCATGTGCCACTAGAGGGGTTGCATGTACCAGCTGGGCATGTGTTGTCATTGCGACAGCCACTGTGGTGCACCATGTTGGAAAGGAGGGTAGTGTCATGGCAGTCCTGATGCTTCCCCTAATTTAGGAGTTTGAAATCCCTGCCATGGCCACAGTTCACAGATGTGGTTAGACCAGCCAAGTGCTGGTCTAACAGTCCTTGCAGACAAATATTGGGTCCATGATGGGGGAGGGGGAACCTTCCAGTTGGCATGGGACAGTGGCAAGGAACCTTTGGAAGTGCCCTAAATGGGCGCTGTGTGCACAGATGGCTTTGACAAGGACAATGGTGACACTGGACAGGTGTGCGTGCAGCAGGCTTACAGATCCACAGATGGGGTACCAATTAATTGGGCTTACTGTAGAGTGCACTCATTTTCCAATGTTGGGTCCATCACCTAGATGTGTGGGCATTGTACAGCAAGATCAACTAAGCAGTACCCTGTCTGTGGGTCTGTAAGCCTGCTGCAGGCACACCTGCCTTGTGCCACCATTCTTCGTGGCATAGATGTATGAATACACAACACTCACTGGGGCATTCCAACAGGTCCCTTGCCACTGTTCCACTCCAGTTGCAGGGTGCCCCTCATCTCCTTTGTTGCGGTTCTGGTTCTAGCTCTGCAACATGTGGGGGGGGGGCATGACTGCACCTTCCTTCAAACCCCTCTGGTGTGCCACCTGTTTGTTGCAGCATCCCGCCTGTGGAGGGGGAACTCTCATTACCATAAGCGGTGACAAGCGGGGTGCCACAGGGATCAGCACTGGGACCAGTGCTGTTTGGGATATTCACAGCAGATATCTCATACGGGATACCGAGTAAGATCAGTCTGTTCGCAGACAATACCAAGTTGGGAGTTGTGGTAGATGACATCAAGGGGTGGAAGGGACTGCAGGAAGACATGACTAAATTACAGGAATGGTCAGAAACATGGCAGTTGGGATTCAATACCAAGAAGTGCAAAGTGCTGCACTTCAGAGCTAAGAACCAGAGGAGGTGCTATCAGCTGGGAGGGGTACTGTTGGGGAGCACAGAGGAGGAAAAGGATCTGGGGGTGATTATAATGGGGAATATGAGCAACTCTGCTCAGTGTAGGAAGGCAGCAGCAAAAGCCAACCAGATGCTGGGCTGTATAGCGAGTGCAATCTCCTCTAGAAGTAGGGCATTGATCCTTCCCCTGTACAGGTCACTGGTCAGGCCACACTTGGAATACTGCATGCAATACTGGCGCCCCTTCCTGAAGAAGGATATCAGATTGTTGGAGGGTTCTGCACAGAGCGACTAGGATGATCCAGGGTTTGGAGGGGATATTCTATGAGGAAAGGTTGAACATGCTTAACAAGCATTCTCTGGAGGAAAGGAGGGATGGGGGATATGATTGAGACCTTTAAGTACCTGAAGGGGATAAACAAGACTAATACAGGAGAGATGTTCTGGATCAGAAGAGGGAGGGCAACAAGGGGGTATCAACTGAGGTTGAAGGGGGGAAATTCAGGAGAGAAATCAGGAGACATTTTTTCATTGAACGGGTGGTAGACAAGTGGAACACTCTACCGAGGAGGTGGTTTCCTGTAGGACGGTGGGCTGTTTCAGGAGGGATGGGACAGAGTGGGATGACTGTGAGGAGGGAGGGAAGGTTAGGGCAGCTGCAAGTTGAGGGGATAACTGCATGATCGAGTAGACTCGATAGACCGTGAGGCCTGTTTCTGTTGGCATTACGTATGTTCGTAGCTTTGGCATAGGCGCCTTGCATCATAGTTTGTCATTTGAAAATTGAGCTCCTTGTTCATAGTGCCGTGCAACTCGACCATATGTCTCCCAGGGTTCCTTTTTTATTTAAACTAGGAGCCAAAAGTTAGGGGAAGGAGAAATTCCAGAAAGCAAAATCCAAAAACCACACAATATTTCTCTCTCAACCCAGATAATCCAAACGGAGTCAAAAATAGCATCAACATTTTTATTTTTAGTATTATTTTTCTTTTTGCGCTTTTATTTTTCTCCATTATAGTAACATTTCAGAACATACAGTTCCTTCATCAGACTAGTCTGGGACTTAATGATAGGGTTGAAATATTACCATTTCTTTAAGTCCAGTGATTTTGTGCTGCTTTATATAAACAGTGTATCTTTGATGTTGGCATATATATCTTTATTACGTCCCTCTTTTTCATACTGGTATCATATGCACTTGCTTGACATTGTTTTTAGATACTTTTAACTGTATATTTGAGATTTATATTATGCTTTTATTGTTGTTTTGTTGCTAGGCACCGATGAACTCATTACATGTGGTAGTAATTTTGTTACTGTAGCTTTAAGGGATTATTTGTATTTGAGGGGCTCATGTTCATTACCACAATAGCCTCTAGAAAAAGTGTCCCAGTGCAAAACGTTAAGGTGTTTGTCCTGTATTTGCAGTTTTCCTGTCTTTTCATGCTGTAATTATATACAGGAATAAAATCTGGACATGGCAATCTATGCCTATGCCAAGTTATACCTTTTTGGGATGCGAGTGAGTGCACATGGTTTTCTTTTTGTGATATTGTTTCTTTTTATCCCTGGCACCACGTTGTTTGAGAGTTGCCTTTGTGTTTTGAAATGAAAGATTCCATTAACTTTCCTGCCACTGAGATCAGACTGACTGACCTATAATTCCCAGCCTTCTCGCTGCTACCGCTTTTATGAAGAAGGACTACATTGGCCCTCCTTCAGTCCTCCAGAACGACCCCTATTTCTAGTGAGTTGTTAGGGAACTACTAGACTTGCCTCTGATAGTTTCTTCTAAGTTCTTTCAATACCCTTGGATGTACCCCATCTGGTTACATTGCCTTCCTAGTTTGATTAATTAGTCCCTCTAGTACCCTCTGCTCAGAGAATGGACTGGTAGTATCCATTTCCCTGCTTACAGAGTGCATACTACTTTTTTGTGGCCCATCCCCATCTTCCTCCACCATGAATACCAAACAAAAGTATTTGTTTAGTATGTCTTCTGTATCCTGATCTTCCTCTTTGGAGTCCCCACCCATCTCTTTTTAATCTAATGATTCCTCTCTGTTCCTCCTTTTTTCACTAATATACCTAAAAATGTCTTTGTTGAAGGAAAGGATGGTGGATTATTTTGAATCTAATTGGTACAAGATCAGAGACAGCATGTGTTCACAGAAGGGAGGTCACGTCAAACAAATCTGATAAAGTTCTTTGATTAGGTGACAAAGGAAGTTGATCAGGGTGACACAGTAGATGTGGCACACCTAGAGTTCAGTAGGGTATCTGACAGCATTCAACAGAGGAGAGTATTTAACAAGCTTGGAAACTTAGGAGTGGGACCAAAGACATTAACTTGGGTAAGAAATTGGTTAAAGGACTGGAGACAGAGGGTAGTAGTAAATAGCATTCACTCAAAGGAGGGAGGGTGACCAGTGGTGCTGCAGTGGTCAGCGCTGGGACCAGTCCTCTTTAATGTATTTATTAACACATTGCAGAGGCTCTAGAGGAGAAGGTCTGCCTATCTGTAGATGTTATCGAAATTTGTGTCAGGGTGAACATTCTAGGGGAAGGTGAAAAGGTTGAAGAGAGACCTGAGAAAGCTAGAGGAGTGGTCTAGGTTATGGCAACTTCATTTCATTGCAAAAAAGTGCAAAGCGATGCACTTGGAATACAGGAATCCAGAAGCTGAATACACTATGGGAGGAGTGATACTGACAACAACCAAGCAGGAGAGAGACCTTGGTGTAACTTAATCAAATGACCTTAAGGTAGCTAGGCAATGTGACAAGGCAGTTGGGAAGGTTAATGGGATGATGGGTTGCAAAGGGAGGGGGATTACCAGCAGAAGTAGGGAGGTTGTGTTATCTCTGAATAGGTCACAGGTGAGACCTCATCTGGAGTACTGTGAACAGTTCTGGAGACTACAGTATATCTATGGATGGACATAGAGAGAGTGAAGGCGGTCCAGAGGAGGGCAACTAAGATGGGGAGGGGCCTGCAATGTAAGACCTATGAGAAGAGACTGAGGGAACTCAATATGTACACCCTGGAGGAAAGGAAAGTGAGAGGGGATATGATGAAGATATTTAAATACATAAATGGGGTAAATAAGGTGCATGAGGGCAGGATTTTTCAGAATAAGATGTGCTCAAGAATGAGGGGACATGGAGTGAAGCTGGAGGGCGTAAATTCAGGAGAGATGTAAGAATGTTCTTCTTCAGAGAAAGAGTGCTGGATCCCTGGAACAGGCTGGCTACCAGTCAAGGTAGTTGGGGCTAAAACAGTGGAAGGATTCAGAAAATCATGGAATGTGTATAAGAAAATCTTAGCGGAAAAGACAAAAGGGGAGGGTGGAAGAACCAGAGATCATGTAGTATCTGAAGAGATACTGTGGGTAGGGTTAAATGGGCAGACTGGGTTGACCAAGCGGTCCTTATCTGCTGACAAATTCTACAATCATATGTTTCTGACTCGGTAGAAGTACCCACTGGATTTTACACATACTTAATTTCCAGCCTTGTGATTTTTAACACCTCTAAATACCAATGGCACTTTAATTTTTAAACTTTTACTTTGTGGTTAGCTTTATTTCTCAAGAAGCATAAAGTATCACCTAAAACATATTTTATTAAGTTTTGGACTCTGTGTGCCACAGACTTACAGAAAGAACTGAACGCATTATGACAGTTTTCTATAAATATTTTATGAATCTTGATCTAAATGAGAATTTGTTCATAAAAGTAGTGTATATTTCTGTCCTGCAAGGATCATTTTCCTAATTGAATTTTCACTACATTAAATATAAATGTAAATGCCCACCATTTGCAGTTACAGAGATTTGATTTTAAGTTTTATTTACATATGAACATAGAACAAGGAAAAAAAAAGTTTATTGTTTGGGCAGTTAAGGACTTCGGCGTTTTATCAGCAATGAACTCTGACTTGCAGTTTATCCAACTCATTTCTTTTGCTGAGGGGCTACAGAGGTAAGGTATTAGCTAGGAATACGAAGTGAAGGTTTTTTTTGGCAGCTTGGCAGAGACAGAGGAATCTTTAGATAAGCAATTGACACAAACAACATGGCTGGGATATTCAAAGGGGTTGCACCTGGCGCAACCCCGCATTGCACCCTGGTGGGATTTTGAAAAGGCTGCCTGGCACATTGCACATCCCGATGCACTGGGGCACAATGTATTCCTATGCGGTACAGATGCAGGGGGCATGCCCAAGCATATGTGGCACATCCCGATATTCAGCCCAGGATGTGCAGCACATATGCTGGTGCAACCCCTACATGTGCCAGACACTGGTGCTTAATGTTGAGCCAAAATTAAAAGGCTCAAATGCTGGCGACCCACAGGTGGGCGGCTGTACTGCAAGGTGCAACACAACAGCTGCAAGCCGTGGGTGGACACTCACCCAGCAGGAACACCGTCCACAAGCACCCGGACCTTCCCTGATAGTCCAGTGGAACCCCTCGCACCCCATATGCCTGATCATGGGCTTCTGAAATATTAATTTCTAACCTGGTGGTCTAGTGGTCCCCTCCCCATATGCCCGATAGTGGGCTGTTGTAATAATAAAGTTTAACCTGGTGGTCTAGTGGTCCCTCCCCACACCCACAGAGAACCTCTGGCCATCCAGCATCCCCCATCATTGGCGGTTGGCAGCACCCCACCAGCATACTGCCCAGCTGCCGCCGAATGACAGTGTACAGTATGATCTGTATGCCTATTGGTCCACAATGTGGACCAATGAGCTTACAGACCATACTGTACTACCTGAGACCAGATATGTGAATGAACACGTTCATTCACATATCTGGTCCTAAGAACAGTATGATCTGCAAACCATTGGTCCACATTGTGGACTCAATAGGCATACAGATCATACTGCTATGCTGTCATTCTGCTGCGGCCGGGTGGTATGCGGATGGGGTGCTGCCGCCACTCAATGATGGGGGTGCTGGGTAGGCCGAGGTCCTCTGTGGGTGGGTGGGCAGGCTACCACTGGACCACCAGGCTAATAATGAACATTACAACAGCCCGCGATCGGGCATACGGGAGGGGACCAGTAGACCACTGGTCAGAAATTACTATTTCAGAAGCCCATGATCAGGCAAATGGGGAGGGAACCACTAGACCACCTGGTTAAACTTTATTATTACAAGAGCCCATGATCGGGTATAAGAGGAGGGAACCACTAGACCACCAGGCTAATCTTTCATAGTACAGAAGCCTGCGATCAGCTGTACGGGAGAGGAGGGGGAGTAGCTCACCAGGGCCCCAACCCCCGATGACAGCAGCTAGACAGGGTGCCAGGCGCATTTCACCAGGACTCCCTGCCAACACGTGCAAATGGGGCCCTAATGACATGCAAATGGTCCCATTTGCACCTTGCATATATTATGGCCTCATTTGCATGCCCCTGGCCGAATAGCACGGGTGATGCGCCTAGCGCAACTGCACTTGCACTGGCACATCCCTGTGCTACCTCTCTGTGGCTTGCATTGGCGCAGTGCCACTGCACCATGTGCAATATGTGCGTCAACTTTGCCATATTCAATGGTGCTGTGCCATGGCGCATCACCGTTGAATATCATCTGGCCCCGGTGCAGCTCAGTTGCGCTGCGCTCAGGGTTGCACCACTGCCCGGCGCAGTCTGAATATCTGGTCCCATATATCTAAATGGAGTTCCTAAATCACTGATGGAGTTTGAATTGTTGAAAACATGAATGTTCAGTTGCTTATTTTCATTAAAATGAAAAACAGTATTTGTTAATCACAAATGTTTGTAACAACATAGTTATTAAAAAATGTTACTAATTTAATGAATACAATATACACTATAATGTAATTTTTGAGAGATTTTGATGTTACTGTTTGAATTTTTATCTTGTAAAATATGTAGTGCCTGGCTACTATTTCAATGAGATGTTATTTGAGCTTTGCATTCCAGTCATTCACAGAAAAGAGATGTAATATTGTATTTTCTGTCTTGTATCATAATATCGTTGATAAATAATAGTGACCCACCCATTTCATTGTACTCCCATATAGTTAGTTTACTTAGCTAATTGAGCGTAGTGTTGATTCCACTGTCAGGAAAACAATGCATGATTTTTTATTATTTCAAAAAAGTGGATAACTTATAAAAACATAAACATAAATGCAATAATTCAGATCTCCATTCTCCATCTTATTTAGTTTAGAATGGCTCACTTCAGTGTATGATCCAAGTTTCCTCTCTGGATGTAGCTTGAGGGGGAAAAACTGAATGGTTTGCTAAGAATCTAAAAACCAGCACTGGGTCAAAAGAGCACCAGTCTGAAAAAACAGAGTAAACACAGTACAGTACAAGAAAAGAACCATAGCAAAAAATGCTGTCAGTTTCTCTCGATGCAAGGGGCTCTGCCCCCTGGACCCAGTCTGTACTTAATAGATCCTAACTCCAGGGGGAGCAGATCACAGGTAAAAATGCAAATTGTGGGACCATGGAATACTGTTTCCATGGCCCCTCATAACAAAAGTAAAGTCCCGACACTACAAAAAATCTAAGGAGACCAGGATTGGTACCCTAGTCTCAACTACCACTTAGCCAAACTGTTCCATGCCTTAGCCCTCCACACCACAGGAGCAGCTTGCCCAGTCTCTGGAATTTTGCTGCCCTGGTCCTGTGTCAGCACCACGGACAGTGACCAGGGGAACACTTACTGCCTTGCCCTCATAATCCTCACTCGTCTGTGATAATGCAGACAGACTAGCACCGTGTTGTGCAGCGCTATTATAACTGGGTACCTAAAAACCTCATACAAGGGAGGATTATGTTTTATCTGATCGATTACAGTAACATTAACCTTTATGAAGTCACAGAGGTAAATTACGAAAACAAATTCTGCTTTTTTACTCGACTCTGCAAAAATGTGCTGATTGAAATTATGAAATGTGTTTAAAGAATGTCAACTCCTGAGAGGTCGAGAGCTACTTTCAGCTGGGCTGTTATCCCAGCACAACAGCCTGGCTGAAAGCACTCCCAGACCAAGAGCTCAGCATGTACCTTTTGAGCCGTCCACCTCAGCCCAACATCATGCCACCTACCAAACACACAGTGGATCACGTCTTTTCAAAAAAAAAAATTCCATTCTTACTGTCTGCTGATGATGAGAATACTCTGCCTGCTATATATGCTCACAACATCCTCACTGTTAATGGCACTAGCAGCAAAGACACCTGCTTGTCCCCTCATTAGTCTGGTTGATTTTTTTTTAAAACTACGCATTTCCTCATAACTGCCCCCCCATTGTGATGTATATACAGTGATCAATGGGGGTTGCCTAGCCAGCCAACAACTTCCCTTTCCCAGCTCAGTCTGTTTAAAAAAATTACCTTGTTTGTTGTTTTCTATCCTCTCACTCTGCTCTCTCTTTCCTGGATCTCACTGATTGCGGTATCTGAAACTACCACCCAGCACAACTCTTGTTCAAAGGCCCCAACAGGCCTTCCAAATGCTGTCTAGAGCAAAACAGGCTGTGGTCTCAGCTAGGATGGGTGCTCAGTAAACCAAGATACAGGAACAAACAAAACTTCAGCACTCCAGTGTGCCGGTGGACTTTTATTTTTTCAAGTAGTGAATAACACCACAAAAACAGAGTAAACACAGTACAGTACAAGAAAAGAACCATTCCTGCCCAGCCCCAGTGCTTTGAGGTACAAACCTCTTCTTCAGGGGTTCAGTAGTTCTTTACTTATACTGTACTGTGTTAACTCTGCTTTTTTTGGTGTTATTCACTAATTACAAAGATAAAAGTCCACCAACATGCTGGAGTGTTCTTTGTTCCCCTTCCAAATGCTGTTGTCTGTAGTGTCTGAAACTGCTGCTGAATTCGGCTGTTCTGAAAGACCCTGACATGCTCATCGCTGCACTGTGCTACCTATTACCAAGCGTGTACCACCAGTGAATGCCTGTAACACTGGTTGCTTTTTTAATCTAAGCGCTATGTACTGTACTGTTTTGTTTGCTGTGATGTATTGCTCTATTGATGAGGTGCCTTTGTAAACGAGTCTATGACTCAAAGGTCTGTAAACTGATGATCTAATAAATAAATAAAAAATAAAAAAAAGAAATGCAGGCTTGCTGCCACCTGCTAGACAAACACAAAAACTGCACTCCCAAAATAGGACTATTTTTTCCATAATGCAATTTATTTTACCTTTGTTTACTAATTTGAAGTGCAATTCTACATTTCAGCTTGCGCTTTTATAAATAGGATGTTTCAACTGTTACAGGACACTAGAGAATATTTTTTTTTCATTTTCAGTCACTCTTTCCATGATTTACAGCACATTTTGGTAGTCCATCTAAAAAGTCTGTATAGAACACCATTGAAAACATTTGCCTCTCCCTTATTAACCTCACAGTGCCTTTGTTTATGACATCATAGTGCTCACTATGGGCAGACTAATACAGGCAACAACTTATAGATATTTAGGTGTGGAGCTTGATCAGAGTCTTACTTTCGAGCAGCATATAGACAAATTAATAAAGAAAATGAATATGAACTTAGGGGCTTTAAGAAGGGTGTCTTTCTGCATGACTAAAAAAGATCGGTTACTAGTATCAAACCAACTGCTTATCCCTATATTGGATCATGGGTGTCAGGTGTATATTTTTTCCACAAAGAGGTCATTGCATAAGTTGGACATCCTGTATCACAGGATTGCTAGATTTGTCTTGTGATGTGATCCCACTGTTCATCATTGTATTCTTTATCAATTATTATCTTGGAACTCATTGCAACAAAAAAGGGACCGAGCATGGGTTATTGTGTTATATAAAATTTAGAAAACTTGAAAGACCAATCAGGCTCATAAATCTTTTAAGATGGTCAAACCATAATTTTAGCCTAAGACACTCCAACAAAACTCTCACGGTCCCTAAGCTATGAAATAATTATGAAATACTTAAATTTAAATACTGAGCTGCTATCACTTGGAACAAATTGCCTACTGATCTGAGAGCACTTGATTTAACAGTCAAAGCATTTAGAGACAAAGCTAAACAGGATTCGATGCATGTTTGCCAGTGTTTCCAGTAATTCCTAGTTGTATGTGATACTTGATTGTAAAATTAACTATGTCTATACCGTAATTGTTTTAGATCTGTTAGTAACAAATTTTAGGCCATCTACAGGACCCCCATGAAAATAGGTCTTTACAGACCTATGGTGAAACTTTGATTGTCAAATTTAATGCCTGTATAAATAAAGATGTTTTTCCTACTACTACTGCTACTACTACGACAACAGACTGTGATGTAACAAACAGCGATTGTGTGATTAACAGGACAGTGACTTACATTTTGAAAGACCTGGTGAAATAACTGCTGAATTATCTTCACTGTTTAGTAGACCAATATCCCAAGATAGTGGGCAGTAAAACATAATAAGAGAAAACAATACAGTTTAAACACAACAAGTGTAAATGTAGTGTTTTAAGCTTTTTATTATAATAGAGAGTTGCTCTTTAAATTAAAAAAGATAAAAACATAAAATGTGTTACTTCCTTTTACCTCTGGATCCATTTCATAATTGCAATGAGGCAAACCGGGGGGGTGTTGTGGTGGGATAATGGCCCCTCTCCAGTGGTGGAAGCACTCAGCTTCACCTTATGCTTTAACCCACCCTAGGTGAGCCATTATCCAACCATAATGCATCCCTGCCATGACGTAAGGCTTAAATAATTAACTGCATAATTCCCTGTGTGCTGCTTTCTTTCCTTTTCTCTACAGTGCATATTAGATTTCCATAACCAAATAGTCTGAACCTCACACTTCCTGGTCTGAAAATGTCATCCTGCAATATGAAAAGTAGTATTTAAATTCCTGCAATTATTTTCTCTCTGTGTAATTCTGACAATCACCCAGAAAAATGAAAAATACAGCTTTGAAGTTGATATCAGAGTTGGAATTAACTTCTGTTAATGATGTTCAAATAAACTCTGTGAAAAAAGATTAAGAAATTAAAGACAAAAACAAACAACTCCCACCGGTTCAATGTTGCAATTATTGGATTTATAGTAGTATCATGCACACAATATCAACATTACCTTTTTCAGCTCAGTTATTATTATTATTATTTGAACTAGTACATATGGCTAGGTTAACGTTTTCCAGACCAGTAACATCATAGTTAAAAGACCAACCCCACTTGGTTTGGTCTCAGACAAAATGTTAGATTGGTCACAAGTCGAACTATATTACAAAACTGAACAGGTACTTCTGCTCAGTCTTCACTGTGTATGGAGGGGGGGACCGACCACCAGGGAGCAGCAAGAACAAAGGGAGGGGGAGGTGGACACAAGTCCACTTTCAGAGAAAAGAGTCCTGAAGAAACATGTAGCTCTGAAAGTGGACAAGGCTATGGGACCAGATGGGATACACCCAAAAGTACCAATAGAACTTAGGGAGAGACTGGCTGCCCTGCTGATGGTCTAACTTGAAGCTCACTGGAATTGGGTGTGGTTCAGGAGGACTGGAGAACAGCAGATGTGGACTATCTACATAAGAGTGGTAGCAGGAAAGAGGCTGGTAACTATAGGCTGGTGAGCCTTACCTCAGTGGTGGGAAAATTAATGGAAATACTGACAGAGGAAAGGTTGGTAGAGTATTTTGAATCCAATGGGCTGCAAGATCAAAGACAACATGGATTCATGGGAGGGGGGATCATTCCAGATGAACCTGAGTGATTTCATTGACTGGGTGACAAAGGGAAATGGATTTGGAGGGGGGCAGTAGATGCGGTCTTTCTGAACTTCAGGACTTATGCAAGGCATTTGTTGCTGTGCTGCAAAGGAGACTGATCAAGAAGATGTGCAACCTAGCGGTGGGATCCAAAGTGGTAAATTGGTATATAAACTGGTTAATGAATAGGTGACCGAATGGTTAATGGTACTCAACACTCACTCTAATGATGGAAGGGCAACAACTGGGTGCCACAGGGCTAAGTACTGGAACTGGTCCTCTTCAATTTCTTCATAAGTTACATTACTGAAAAACTGGAAGAAAAAGTATGCCTTTTTTGTAGATGACACCAAAATCTGTAATACATGTGACAATCAAGGGTGGGGGTGGGGTGGAGTGGAGAAAATGCATAGGGATCTTGGGAAACTTGAGGAGTGGTCAAGAACATGGCAGTTGGGGTTCAATGCCAAAGAGTGCAAATCATGCACCTAGGGCATAGGAATCCAGGAAATTAGTATAGGATTGAGAGAGGGGTACTATTAGTCACTAAGCAGGAAAGGGACCTTAGGGTTAAAGTGTCAGGAGTCAGAACAGTATGACAAAGCAGTGGGTAGAGCCAGTGTGATGCTGGAATGAACTCAGAGAGGTACAGTAAATCCAGCTGGAGGAGGGAGATGGTGTTACCACTGTGGCACTCACTGGTGAGACCCCAACTAGAATATTGCATCCAGTTCTGGTTGCCACACCTCAGAAAGGACATACATAGAAACATAGAAACATAGAAGTTGACGGCAGATAAGGACCGCAAGGCCCATCCAGTCTACCCATTTCTTTTTCTACCTTATAAATGTGCCATCGGCCTTTGCTCTGTCAGTGGCCTATCTATTCATAGTAATTTGTATTGCTCCCTTATGCCTATCCCATGCCTGTTTGAAGCCCTGCACTGTATTCATAGCCACCACTTCTTGTGGTAAGCCATTCCATGCATCCACCACCCTTTCTGTGAAAAGAATTTCCTCACATTCCCCTTAATCGGCATCCCTCTAATCTCATGCTGTGTCCTCTTGTCTTGCTATTTTTCTTATATTTAAACATGTTAGACTCTTTCACCTTGTTTATGCCCTTAAGGTGTTTGAATGCCTCGATCATATCACCTCTCTCCCTCCTTTGCTCAAGGGTATACATATTGAGCTCCGTTAATCTGTCCTCATATGTCTTCTGATGCAGTCCCTGCACCATTTTGGTTGCCCTTCTCTGGACTGCCTCAATTTGGTTAATGTCCTTGTGAAGATGTGGCCTCCAATACTGAATGCAGTACTCCAGATGGGGCCTAACCAGTGCCTTGTACAGAGGGATTATTACCTCCCTCTTATGACTTGTGATACCCCTACTAATACACCCTAACACCCCCCCTAGCCTTACCTACTGCTTTAGAGGTCTGCTTGGATGATTTTAGGTCATCAGTGATGATGATGCCCAAGTCTCTTTCTTCCTTTGTGACTGCTAGCAACTCCCCTCCCAGCCTATATGTGGCTCAGGTTTCTCTTCCCTATGTGCATGATTTTGCACTTCTTTGCATTAAATCCAGTTGCCACTCTTCTGACCATTCTGCTAGTTTATCCAGATCTCTTCTCTGCCCACCCCATCTGGATCATCTACTCTGTTGCAGATCTTGGTGTCATCTGCAAACAGACAAGCCTTACCCTCTAGTCCATCTGCAAGGTCACTAATGAAGATGTTGAAGAGGACTGGCCCCAGGACTGATCCCTGAGGTACCCCACTTGTGACTTGCATCTCTTCTGACTGTATACCATTTACCACCACTCTCTGTTTTCTGCCCGTCAACCAGTTTGCCACCCAGTTGACCAACTTCTGACCCACCCTGAGCCTACCCAGCTTATTTATCAATCTTCTATGTGGAACAGTGTCAAAAGCTTTGCTGAAGTCAAGGTAGGCGACATCAACTGCTCCCCCTTGGTCCACCACTCTGGTTACCCAGTCAAAGAAAATCTATGAGATTAGTTTGACAGACCTTCCTTTTGTAAACCCATGCTGTCTTGGATCCTGTGCCCCTATGGATTCCAGGTGTTGCACTATCCTTTCCTTAAGGAGTGCCTCCATAATCTTGCCCACTACTGAGGTAAGACTGACCGGTCTGTAGTTCCTCGCCTCCTCCCTGCTACCACTCCTGTGGAGCGGGATCACATGAGCCCTTCTCCAGTCTTCTGGGACCTCTCCTGTGCTCAGAAACTCACTAAACAATTCTGCTAATGGCTCTGCTAGTTCCTCCTTTAGCTCCTTAAGTACCCTGGGATGTATGCCATCAGGTCCCATTGCCTTATCCCACCCTGAGCTTAGCAAGCTCTTTGGAAGACTTTCTTTTGTGAATGGAGTAGTGCTCCACCTCCCTCCCCTGTGTCCATGATGCTGAGCTGTGGGCCCTGCCCTACCTTCTCTTCAGTAAATACTGAGCAAAAGTATCTATTTAGGATAGATGCCTTTACAGGGTCCTCCTCCTCACATGCTCCCTTTTCTCCATTGAGCTGCAATACCCCTCTGGACTTTCTCCTTTCACTAATGTATCTATAGAAAGTCATGTCACCTTCTTTTACTGTTAGTACTAGTGTTTCCTCAGTTTGGGACTTTGCCTGCCTTACTGCCTTACCTGCTTCCCTTAGGGCAGTTTGGTATGCCTCCTATCTTCATCCGCTGTGTTCCCTTATATTTCCTGAAGGCCAGCCTTTTGGCTCTGACCTTTTCTGCTACTGTATTTGAGAACCAGTGGTTTCCTTCTTCTTTGCACTTCCTTTTCTGTCTAACACAATGGGATGTTGCTTCAAGTATTGCATCCTTAATGCTTGCCCACTTTGCCTGTACTCCCTCACCTGTGTTTCTTTTGCCAGGGCTAGCTTAACTCTGTTGGCCATCTTATCAAAGTCAGCTCCTTTGAAGTCCCATATTTTGCCTTGGAATGGGATGATTTAGATGTAGTAGCCAAATTGAACCATACCATGTGATGGTCACTAGCCCCAGGTGACCTTCTACCTGGAGATCTGTGATCCCTTCTTTGTTAGTCAGTACTAGATCTAGGATAGCCCTGTCTCTTGTGGGTTGCTGTACCAGTTGTTTGAGGCCCTCCCCCTGCAGGGAATCCACTATGAGTCTAGTTCTGGCAGATGTTCCTGCTGGTATTGACCAATCTGTATCCGGCAAGTTGAAGTCTCCCATTATCAGAACTTCCCCTTTAGCTGTCATGTTTTGTATATCTTCTAACAGTAATGTGTCTATGTCCTCCCGCTGGTCTGGGGGTCTGTAGACAACCCCAGTTCTTATGGCTGTCCCATTTCCTGTTTCCAGGGTGACCCACAGTTCTTCTGGCTCCTTATGTGTATTCTGAATTTCTGTAGCTTTGATATTTTTATTAACATACAGGGCCACTCCTCCCCCTTTTGCACCTCGGTCTCTTCTGAACAATACATAGCCAGGTACTGAAGTCTCCCAAGTGTGGTTACTGGTAAACCACGTCTCACTAATTGCTACTATGTCCAGTTTAGCCTCTGACATTATTGCCTGCAGGTCTGGGATCTTATTTCCCAGGCTGTGAGCATTGTGTACATGATTTTCCATTGGCCAGATTTTGGTGTGTTAGTTGTTGGGTGAAGTTTGGCATTACCATGCGTCGTATGGGGAGACAAACCTTTTTCTTACCTGGTGATGCAAATGAACGGCAAACATGCTGAATTCCTGTTTGACTCACTAGCTGAGGGGAGGTGTTCTTCCCATTCGACGATGGGGTGCTGCACCCCTCTCCCCATTTGCTAGTTTAAATATTCTGCAAAGACGCAAACTTCTGCCCCAATGCACTGACTCCTCTTTAGTCAGATGCAGTCTATCAAATTTAAAGAACTTTCGCTCCCAGAACTGTTGCCAGTTCCTACAAATCTGTGTCCTTTTCCTGGCACCAGCCCTTGAGCCACATGTTTAGCTCCCCTATCTCCCCTTCTCTGACCTTCCGTCCATCTGCTCCCCTCTCCCAGACTGGCAGGATCTCAGAGAAGGAGATGCCGGACAAAATAGATGATAGTTTGTCACCCAGCCTAGTCAGGTGTTCCTTGGTCTCCACAACTGACCGGCTGGCGAGATCATTAGTCCCTATGTGTACTAGGACATCAATGTTTTCTCCTGCTTTGTGAACAATTTTAGCAATGCGGTCAGTGTCTCTCCATGCTGATGTACCTGGGAGACATCTGACCATCACCCCTGGCTGGAGATGGGTATCAACTCCCCGAATCATGGAGTCTTCTATGATCAGAAGTTTTTTGGATTTCCTTTGTACTTGTTTAGACAGGGTGGAGGCAGTCCAGAGGAGGGCAACCGAAATAGTGCAGAGGTTACACCAAAAGCCCTATGAGGAGAGACTGAGGGATCTCAACATGTACACCCTGAAAGACAGGAGAATGAGAAGGGATATTACAGAGACCTACAGGCCTGCTGCTGATCCATACCGCCATGTCATTAATAAATATATTAAGCAGCAATGGCCTCAGCTCTAACCCATGAGATACTCCTCTGGGATGCATCCCTCCATTCCTAATGGTGACCACCCACCTCCACCAATCTCTGCTTCATACCTGCCATCCAATTTGTTATCCACCACCTACATAATTTGTGGCCACCATACTGTGCAACTTTCTCTAAGGATCTTAGATAGAATACAGTGCCAATGGCTTTGGTGAAGTCCCAAATGACTACATCTACCACCCAGCCCCTAGTCACCTTCCTACAGTAGTTTCCTTCTCAAACAAGGCAGTGAGGTTAGTTTGGTATGATCTGCCTTTTGTAGAACCATGCTATTTGTTTGAAAACAATATATGTTGCTCCATTTTCTGAACCTCAGAATCTTATGGTTGATGCAAACACTTTGCGATACACCAAAGAAAGTATCTCATGTCTGTACTTTCCTGGGTCTGCCATCGCCCATTTTTCCAATCAGGGTTTACACTGGCTATTTTCCAATCCTTTGACATCAATTTCTGTCTGTAAGGAGTTTTGAGATATATCAGCAAGGGCCCAGCCAGAACCCCATTTAACTAAACTATTAGACTTGGGCATATAATCATCGGTATTCATGGATTTTCCCAGATTCACATCCTTCAGATACATATCAGCTAATTTTGGTGTGATCAATACTGTCTCGTTTGGTCTGCAACTTCGTCTCCCTGTGACTATTCCTCTTGATTCTGTGGCTGAATACTGACACAAAGTGTTATTCAGTGCCTCTGCTATACCCCCTGCCTCACTCAGTGGTTTGTGTCCCTTCCTATGATCAGCAGTTCCACTTTATCTTAGAATTTCCTTTTGTTCCTTATACTGCAGATTGAAAAAAAATGATTTATTATTCTCTTAATCCCTGGTATGGTCCTGTCTCCTGGAAAAGCCTTGTCCTGTCAATCCAGGCCCTCCATTCCTTTTGTAATTAAGCAATAAGCCACGCGGGGGTGTGGGTTATCGGGGGAATTTACCATGGCTGGTGTGGTTTGCCCACGAGGTGCAGCTGAGTGGGTAAATCCTCACTCAGCTGTAAATTTCCTGATAACCTACACTCTGAAAGTGGCTTATTGCAATTATATACAAGTTTCTGTTCATTTTTTGTATTAAAAAAATAAAGAAAAATGCAGTGTTTTAATAGTTTAAATAAGTTTTATTTAATATATTGTTTCACCCCAAAAAATAGTTCCCTGGTGGTAGGTGAAACATTTGGTAGATGAGTGGCTGACATTCTTACTAGTCCCCCCCCCCCAAACAGACAGACACAGATATATTTGTTTTTTAAGTTTGAAGCCTTTTTTGTTTCAGGTTGTAACACGAGAGAGAAAGAAAGGGATGTAATAATGGAGAGGAAGTGAGAGATCAACAGAGTGCAGCTCGTAGAGTGAGAGACTGCGAGGTTTTGTTTTTTAAAAAGCATCTATTCCCCGAGGGAGCTAGCCAGTGAGGACATTTTCTGTTGTGTGTTGCTGGTGACTAACAGAGAGAGAGAGAGAATGCAAGGCTTGTTCTTTTTTTTTTAATTTGTTTTCTCAAGCCTTGGGAATGGGTTCCAAGCAGTTGTCGGGCTGTAGAGAGCAAGATGTTTTTAAGCTACTGAGTGGGGCGAGAAGGCAGGCACACGGAGATAAATGGTTCTATTTACAATTTCCGGGTATGGGGCCATAACGGTGTTCGAGGGAATTTGTTGTGATTTTTTTTTTTTTATGTTACATTGGTGGTTTTTTTTGCCATTGCTGGTGGTGGATTCGTGCTCACTGATAGCAGGAGTCCACGATTCCAAGCAGCCATGAGAAGCAGGTAGCAATTTTATTTTCTTTTTTTGTCGGCTGGTAAAGGACAGTGATTTTGTTTTTCAGTGGGACAGTTATTGCGCTTTCAACGTTGCTGCATCATGACTCCGTTTTGAAGCGCAGATAGACATGCTGGACTAGTGTTCTCACCCACATCGCCGCCCCCTCAGTCAAGGTGCCACACTCCCGCTCTTGCCACTCTTTCTGTGAGTCCGTGAACCACTAGAAGAATTTGTCTCTGCACGACAACAGTCCCTCGTGTGTATCAGTCCCCTTCTGTGGTGGCTACAGGAAAACGAGTTTAAAGAGACTTTTTTTTTTTAAGTGCTGGCGGGTTGCAGGTGCGATTGCAGATTGGAGTTCACTGTGTGAGTGAGGTTCACAGCAGTTTAGCGGGGATTAAACATGGCGGTTTGCGGCTGTGGAGTTCGGGGGTTGGATGAATTTGAGAGCTGCGGCTGACTGGCACCATTGCCATGGGTATATCGTAGGATTTACCATGGCAGAACGGTGCCAGCCAGCCAATTAAAACACAGGATTGTGTCTTTTGCTTTGAGTCCATGGTATAATGTCATATTCTACTTCTAGTGCTCTGTCACCAGAATCATTCCCCTTCTCAGAACCCTTTTTTATCCTTTTACTTACCTTGAAGTTCTTTGGACAACCCTAGAGGCCTCTGCTTAACCCTTTTGCCCTTGTTGCATGGGGGATAGATCTAGTCACTGCTTCATTCAGGTTTTCTCACTTTGCATTAGAATTCCCACATAGTGGAGTATTTATTAATTTAGCCACATGAAGTGGCCATAGGCTGGATCAAGTTTTCTTGTCAGGCGTTGATATTTCTGTGATCAGGACCTCTGCATTTACATTGTTTGATCACCATGCGGTATAGTTGGATGCTGGGGAACTAGCCCCCCCCCCCAACACCACCGAGGTTATTTCTCAGTAAACAGGTTAACACCTAAAGCATCTTATAACTCCTGAGCAGTTGCCAGAGAGGATAGTGTCCTCACATTTAGTTACATCATCCACTAGAGATGTCAGGGAAGTGCACATTTAATATACTGTAGTTCTTTAAACACTGCCATGGATTCTGTGAAGTGCCACTACACTCCTTACCCAGTAGAGCTCAGTGAAGGTACAGATGGTTTAGTGGTAATATACTGGTATTTAAGGACATAGCCAGCTGAACCCTTGCTCACTGAGATTTTATGACATTTATTATACTTTACATGTATATACATTTATTATATATACATTTTTTTTATTTTGTAGGGGTGCTACTGATACATAGCAAATATAATAAAAAAAAAACAATATCCAGTGCATCTCACAACAAATGTTGCCTAAAAGGAATCTGAAAATAATGTTAAAGTGTTTCTATTGTCTCACAACTAGAGATGTGGTAAAGTTTAAATTTGTGAGTGAATTTTCCGCAAAGTGGCTGACATTTGCACTTCACAGAGCTTCATGAAGTTGTCCTGACCCTGAGAAACTTTGAGTTTGCCTGGAATCATGAAGTTCTGCTGCAACGTGTGGCAGAATTTCACCCATAAATTGCAGAATTTCACCCGCAAATGGTGAAGTTCCACTGTCAGTGGGTGAAATTCCATCATTCATAGGCAAAATTCCACACTTTACATTGAAACTTCAGAATTCACGGATCAATTTGTACTCCACAAATTATGCAAAATTCACAGATTAATTTGCGGATCAAATTTTGCTGACTTTGCCCATCTCTGTTCACAGCCCATATTGGTTAAAATTTAAAAGTTTAGGTACAAGGGCCGGTCCACTGGTACAGCAGTAGAGCTACCAACTGTGATGCCAATGACCCAAGTTTGGGAATGAGCCTGGGCTGTAGGAGGGCTGGCTGGGGGGAGAGGGAGGAACAAACATCTCATGGACCACTTTCCTTCTCTGGGGAGGGAGAGTTGCCATTCCTGCTGCAATGCCACCACCTGGGTGACAACAGGTGGATGGAGCAGTGAAGAACACCACGCTGGGAGGGGGTGATGTCAGCCGGGAGACCCACGCTCACCACATTGGTCTCCCTGTATTTGTGCTGATGTCCCCAGGGGGACTGTGGGGCACCAGTAACAGAAAAGCTTGGCCCTGATGCTGGCTTCTTGGGGGGGAACCCTGGTACAATCTGGGGCAAACCCTGCCACCACCGTTCAGCTTCCCAATGATGTGCACAATGGAGGGGGGTGTAGCTGGCCACTGCCTACCCTTGCCTGGAGGATAAACTGAGGCTCCGTTGGGGCGGACTGTGGTGTGACAGGCAGGAAAACTGCAGATGGCCTGGTGGCACCTCAGCCCGGAGGACCGTCCCAGAGAATCAGGGTCAAAAACTGTAAATTAATAAAAGCGTAGGTACAGTACCTGACCTAGGAAGGGATCACCTTGGTGGTTAGGCTTAATCACAAGTCAGCTGATTTATGACACATAAAAAAAACTTTTAAAATCAAGGAATGAAGAAATATTTGATTTGCTATATTTATTAAGTTAGTTGGCCCCATGAGCAAAACTGCTCATTTTAGTAGGTGACCAGGACAAAATAAATACAAAATGATACATACAGTGAACAAATATAAATTACAGTTACAAACAACAGTTGCATGAGATTTGTGATACTAAAACTTACAGTAATTTAAAACAAGAAACTGATGCACAATTAATTAATGGCTGAGGTATAGAATTATAACTCCTCATTGCTCTATAAGTAAAGTTTTGTTTCTTTTGGTACTCCTCATAAACGGGACTACAAAATGAAGTTTTATTCAAGATCTGGTGAAGCAATCTGACTAAAAAAAGGAAACAATTCCTTTATATGAGGACAACCAAGACCCTTGACACTTTTGTGCAAAAATATGCACGAAAAGTAGGTACAATGATCATCAAAAGACAACTGATTTAAATTAGCAGTATGCTACAGGGAACAATGTAATTCAATGGCAATTGAGCCCTTTTGTCATACAGTATTTTGTGGCATGTCACTTACTGCAAGTTATTATGTTGCATCCTAGCTGGCTCTGCTGTATAAGAAATATGATTAAAACACAGTGGATGAGCTAAGACTGAGTTGCTGTACCCTTAATTACCTAATGATCAGGAGAGGTGTGGCCATCTCCTAGTTAGCAACTGTGAGACACTTAAGGACCAGCACTCTGCTTGAAAAAATGGAAGTCAGAGAGTGGTCTTCGGACTAGGCAGCTAGACAAAGCAGTGTGACAACAGCTCACGCTGGCAGGCATGCAAATGAAAAGAGTATGCACCTGACTTATGGGGGGGGTGGGGGTCACCTTGTAATTGATGGTGTGGCTTAATCACAACTCAGCTGATTTATGGCACCAGCAACCTGTTTTAAAATCAAGAAATAAAGAGAAAGTGAGTAAGAACATAGACACACTTTAAATGATTTGCAGCTTCATTAGAGCAGCTTTTTGGGGGTGATGCACTGGATTCTGTTAGTGGAGATCTTTTTCATTTCTATGCTTGGTGTAGGGTGCTGGAGCATCGTTTGAAGTCAAGACATCTAGCCATGGATAAAGTGGAACACCAGCCATTTTACATGAACATCAGAATTTCGTGCATGAGGCAGTTGTGGATTTCTTTACCTCCCTCAAAGAATTCAGGAGTAAACCTGCAACTTATTGTTGTAGATTGGCTGCTTCAACCCATAGGTTCAGGTCAGTGGCACACTCCAGGTCCCTTTTGCAATTCTTCTCTTAGAATATTGATCATATTGGAGTGGGACTGACTTCCATCAATCTGCATTTGAGTTTGGAGAGTGGAAATATGAGTCTGTATGTTATACACACACACACACACACACACACACACACACACACACACACACATCACTGGACTTGATATAATTTAAATCATTAACTGTGTTAGATGACAAGAGAGTATCTTGGGATTGTGGCTAGTGACATGTGGGATGGGTCATATCCATATGGCCACTGGTTGGCTGTTGTGGGTTGTGGTTCAGATAACTGAGGGTTGTCAATGTATTATGCCTAGGTTTGTCTTTCATATGTCCTTAAATGGGTACTGTACCTACATACTCTGTTTCAGAAAGCATCTTTAGATCCTGAAGTCCTTGATATTTGTTGCTCAACCTTCAATATCCACCCCCATCCCACTGGTTTCAGTCTGGTGTCAGGGATACTACTGAGCTGGCTCAGGCATTAGAGAATTTCCTTGTGGTCATGGTTAAATGCTCCTAATCCTTGCTGACCCAGCTGGACTGTTCTATGGCACTATGACATTTGATACTGTTGATCATAGTGAGCTCTTGAACTATTTATGGATCACTGTCAGTTTCAGGTACCATTTTCCAATGAACACTTCTACCTTGCAAGGAGCTCAGTCAGTGGTGATGGGTGAGTACCAATAGTCCTGGTGCCAAGGGCAGCTATTGTGTTCCACAGTGCTCAGTGGTATGACCCAAGTTATTCAGGGTTTGCATGCTGCTGCACCTGGAGGAGCATTCTAAGCAGTACAGGATGGGTTATCACTGCTATGCAGATGATGCCAAGCTATTTCTTTCTATTGACACAGACCCTGCTGTGACCATGACATGCTTGCTGAAATGCCTGGCGGAAATTCAAGATTGGATTATAAATAGCTGACAGTATACAGTATGTACCCAGATATGATGGAGGTGGTGCTGGTTTATGTACAGCAGAAGAGGTTGAATGACAGAACACTGAAGACTATGAATGGAACAAAAAGCCTTGGGGTGTTCCTGAATTGTGAACTTATGATGGACTATCTAATAGCTTCAATTGCTAATGATGAAGCACCTACTAGCTTTAGTTGTAACTTGCTAAAGTGGGTGTTTACCATCCCAGGAACATGGCTAGGATATATATGTTTCTTCTTCTGTCCACTATATCAACATTAGTCCCAACAACTTTAATGTCAGTGCTCCTGTAACCAGGTGCAGTGGTAGCCAACAATATGCACTATGCAATATATCTTCATAATTATAGATAGAGAGTAATGGATATACAATTGTGTGTTATGGATTTTTTTACACACCTGAGGTGTGTGATGATCCATACACTCCAAGAGTGAAGCTCAAGAGGTTTATGAGGTCATCACACACTGAGGGTGTGTATAAAAACAAAAAAATCCATAAGTACACAGTTGCATATCTATTATTTTTTATAATTGCTGGTGCAAGGAGTTAGTCCTCTGGCTTGGTCAGTCTGGACAGTCTCTCCCCTACTTACAGACACACTCTCTCTCTCTCTCTCACACACACACACTGTCTCACTTGCTGTCACAGACACACACACATACACACACACTCACTCACTCACTCACTCTCTCTCTTTCTCTCTCTTTTTCTCCCTCACTCTCTCAGACAGACTTTTTTTTTATTTGTACCTTTTTGAACCTGTCAGTTGTCAGCAGTAACCATCATAGGATCACCCTTGGAGTCTGTGTCTCCTGATTCGGGGACACAGCGGGCTCCACCAGATATTTCTTTCCCATTTAAAAGGCAGGATCAACCAGATAAAGAATTAAACAACTCTAATAAATATTGGGAGGGTTGTGAAGCATAGTGGCTCGCTGGTAAGCAGAAAATTGATCTGCCATTTTTGTAATACTGTTCTGCCTGCCCAAACACAGAGCATGAGGCAATGAAGTGGTACAGTAGAACTGAGTGACACTGGAGATGAAGATAAGCTCAGTGAACACCGTAATAAGTCATTTTCGAGTTATTATGGAGTTTTGGAGACATTTTTAAACAGGTTGATAAAGTGGGTCTCCAGTAATTATATAAACAATAAGACTAACAGGGTATGCAATATGATGATATACTGTAATTGCAAACCTCAGGTGCATTGTTAGGCATGAGGCACATCTAAGTGTGTTAAATGCTCCTGAGAAGTGCAATTACATCACCATAATGGCACACCCTAAAGTGCCTTATTGCACTTATAAAATGGCATTGAAATATTTAGCTTAAAATGAGTTAAAACAAGAAATTATTTTAGAAAGATAAACAATAGGAACTGTCATTGAAATATGTTTCCATTTTAACACTGAAGACAAAACAGCACCTATTCTCGTAAATGGGAGTAGCTAAACACATTAAAAGACAATGAAAACCATGTCAGGCACACATTTTTTTTTCAAACTCTATTCTTTCCTCTCAGCCTACCTGAACTCTCTCCAGAGGGTCTCTCAGTTTTGGCCTTTGTTCCCACCTGCCTGAAGTCCTCCTGTCACTCCTCTCGGGGCCCCAGCTCTCCTGCCACTACCTGGCCACCCAACCCCTCAGCTCTGAGTCCCCTGAGGTGGGACCACCAGTTTTAATCCTCCTGGCACTCTATCTGTAATCTAGACAAGCGACCATGCAGGGAGGAGAGCAGAGGAGCGAGTGAAGAGACCCGACATTAGGTGTGGTTGGCCCCCCAGACCCTCCTTCGCCTATCAGGAGGCAAAGGGTTTTTACTTATGTTCCTTCTCCTGGCACAGCACACAGTGGTGTCAGCACGGGACTGCCCACAGACAATCTGTCATTGCCAGACCCCCTTTACTTAACCTTACTACTGGACGAGAGCACCCGGCCTCCACCAGGAGCTGCCACTGAGATTGGTATCTCCCCCAATCCCACCCCAGGGAGCAGTGCTCAAGACACCCAATCTTCTCCTCCTCTACCAACCCCTGATGGCCCAGGCTCATTTCCGAACCCAGGTCACCGGCGTGGAGTGAGGTGTGGATTCCAGGGCCTCATCCCTCAGCGCCTCCAGGCTGGCATCAGACACACATTTTAAGTTACCTTTTACGCATTTTAAACCAATACAAGTATTTTAGTGGAAATGTTTTCAAAACGTTTAAACCTGGACCAGCCCAGTAGTGCTGTGGAAGCATTACCATTTGCAGCACCGATGACCCAGGATTAGAATCAAACTCTGGGGGTCAGATGGCTGGCTAGGGGGAGGAGAACTAAGTGTTTAAAGCACGCTCTCCTGCTCCGGGGGGGGGGAGTGTTTGCTGATCCCAGGAGTTGCCTGGGGACTTATGGAAGCTGGTGTATAGGTACCTAGGACTGTCAAGAATACAAGGGGGGTGGCATGGCAGATGCCAATGTGTGGTACAAAGGAGCACATGGTGCCTGTCATGGCATCATTTCATGCCATGTCTTTTGGGGGAAGAAAAACATGGAAATACTGGCAGTATTGCTGGACACCCACAGGCCGTGCATCCAACCAGCTGGGTATGCCAGTCAAGAACCAGATCCTGTATTCCAAGGGTGGGTCGGGGAACCCTGCTGACCTCACAAGGTGGGTGGGTAGTCCTGGGGAAAGACAGGATGGCAGGAATGTCTTCATGGAAGTCAGGGTGAAAGGGCTGGGGTGTCCAGCTAATGGGGGCTGTCTAGTAGGGGAGAGAAAGAGATTAAAGAAAAAAGAACTGTTAAACTTGCCAGGTTGTTTTTATAGGGGGGATAGCTGTCTCCTGAAAATATCCATATATGATTCAAATGTATGTGTTTTTATGAATGTTAGGAAATTCTTTAAGCTGTTTTGGTCTGCCTCTTCCTATTTATGTGTTTCCCGCCTTTCCTCTTGTTGTTTATAATATTGCCTCTTTTACTCATCCCCTTTTTTTTCTCTCTACAGTATCTTTCAGGATTTTGAATGTTTACCGTGGAATACAAGGATTCAAAAGTCTGCATAATTCCACTGGTAGGATGTTCCTTTTCCAGTATACTTTATACACACAAACATGGGACTTGAAGGTCTTGATCATGTCACCCCTAAGTCTCCTGTCCTCCAGAGTGTACATAGTGAGATCCCTCAGTCCTTCCTCATAAGGATTCTTTTGCATCCCCTGCACCATCTTGATTGATCTTGTGTGGACCACTTCCACCCTGTTTATTTTTTTCCTGAGGTGTGGTCTGTGGAACTGGAGATATTATTCCAGGAAAGGGCATGCTAGAGAGTAATACAGTGACAACATCACCTCCCTCCTCATGCTGGTGATGCCCCTCTCTATGCATCCCAGTATTCACCCAGCCTTACCTATGGTCTTGTCACGCTGCCCTCTCACCTTGAGGTCATCTGAACAAATAACCTGAAGGTCTCTTTCCTGCCTAGTGACTACCATCACCTCCGCCCCCATTCTATGCTCATCACCTGGGTTTCTGTGCTCTAGGTGCATAAGTTTTCACTTTCTGGCATTGAACTCTTTCTGCCATGCCTTTGACCATGCCTGCACATTGTTTCTACTCCCACCTGGGTGTTCACCCAATTGCAGCTCTTAGTGTCATCTGTAAACAGACAGACCTTCCCCTCCAGTTCCACTGCAATGCACCCTATGAAGCTATCGAAGATGACTGGTCCTAGCATTGAACCCTGCAGCACACCACTTGTCAACCCCCCCCCCTTCCTTCGTGTTGTGCCATTTACACTATCCTCTGCCTTGTATCTGTTAGCCAGTTATGAACCTACTTAACCATTTTGGCCCCTACCCTCAAATTGGTCAGTTTTCTATTCGGCCTTTGCTGCAGCTTAGTGTCAAAGGCCTTGCTGAAGGTTAGAGAAGACTCTAGCAAGGTAGTTATGAACCAACTTAAAGCAGCATTGCAATGAAAAATGTTTTTCCAAAAAATCTAGTTTCAGCTTCAGTTAGGAAAAATATTACAGTACCTGTTGAATGTACTTGTCTAGGTACCTCATGTGCTGCCCACCATGAGTCTTTTTTTAATTTTTCAATCCTAACCCTTGCCAGATCTTCAATGCTATGTCTATGCAAAATGTGGTGGCAATCTTTTTTTTCTTGAGAAAAAACTATACTAAAACATTAATAAAATCCTCACATTTTGGCAGAATTAGAAAATTGTGCCACCAAATAAAACTGAAAGATTTCTGGAACCTTTAAAAGTTAACAAATGGTGGGGGAAAAATGTTTGCCCAATTTTGTTGCAGTGGTGCTTTAACTATTTTGGCCCCCACCCCGAAATTAGTCAGTATTCTAATCAGCCTTCACTGCAGCATAGTGTCAAAGGCCCTGCTGAAGGCTATATAGACTCTGGCAGGGTAAGCAACAGGGATTTACAAAGATATGAGGAGGACAGTTCATTGTCAGTAAAGGAACACCAGTAATGAAAACTATGGACAGTACTTTATTTTTCCAACATGTGTACTGTATGTGTGTATCGAGAGTGTGATGATCAGATAAACAACATTTAATTTTTTTTTTTAGTTTAGGTAGTTTCATTTTTAGGGCCTATTTGAAGGTTCTTAATGAGTAAAGGTGGCAGCTATGTTTGTGATGGAAGGTCGTGTCAGGGTGTAGGGGGATTGATTTTTTATATTCTGTGGTGTAGTTATAGGTAGTTTTATTTTTATGCCCTAGTTCAAGATTTTTAATGAGTAAAGACGGCAGCCATGTTTTTGATGGAAGGTCAGTTCTGGGTGTAGGAGGATTGATTTTCTTGTGTGATGTGACTACTAAAGCTTCACTCTCATGACTTCATTTCATGTGACAGCCTCTATATATGTATATATATATATGTCCTCCTTCTTTAAATTAATGTAATATGTTCCTACTTCCATTCTTACCTCTGCAATGAAATGTAATAAGTATGTTATGATTATGCTCACTTCTGATTTGATACTGATTTGTTATCTAGTTATGTAAGCCTTAGTTATGTACACAGGAATTTCAACTGTGACTACCTTTGTAATGTAATGTAATATGTATGGAATGTTTATGTTCCCCAGTTCGTCCCAGAAAAAGGGACAGCTTTTTCTCAGTGGGCCTTCCCGGTCATAAAAATGCAAATAAATACTAACACATCCAGTTAGGTTGAGGACAAGGATGACCATGCATTATGTTTTAAAAATGCATAGTCACTGGACTAGCTTTATCCAATGAAGTTTATTTGATTTATTATTTTATGGGAATTATCACAGAAATCCAGTTGAAAAGCATGGGTATTTACCGTGGTATATCATGATATACAGCAAAGCCAACCACAATGCAACACAATACCTTCCAGTATCAGTGCAGAGTGCTGCAGTATGTTGCAGGGAACAGTGCGATTTAATTTCAATTATAGTATTTTGTGACATGTCAGTTACTGGACGGTACTGCACTGCATCCTGATGATCTCCATGGCATCTGGATATTCTGCACCATGTCATTTGCTGCCACTATAGGTAGCAAAGCCAATCAAGTACTGTATGCACCACTTACTCTGTATGTGCTTAGTAAGGACAGCAATTTATAATGATCATTTTCCAGAAAACATTTCTCATTCACTGCAGTTATAAAACTATCTGCTATGCTGTATTAATGGTGCATGCTATACCAGTCACCAAAGACCAGAAGAGGTGTTGATAATCTCAGTAGATTACAAGGTTACATCCTGAATTTGGAGTTAATGAGGAGCTAACTGCCAACTGCTGTGCCCTCACTAAACTCGCTAAGTCTCTCCTCTCTCTTCCCTGTAGCAATCCTTTGTGGTTAACCTTCTCCTCCTCCCACACACATGAAAATCCCCACAAAATCCCAAGTGCTGCACTACCTCCCTCCCTTCTCTTTCATCTCTATAGCAGCCCTTCCTGGTGCCCTATGTTTGTGCTTCAAAAGCTGAAAGGAGATGCTCCCTGAATGCTGCTTCAGTTGTGTTCTGATCCATTTTAAAACACAGAGGTCAGGAGGTATGAAACACATGGCAGGGGTTGGGGCACAAAAGCAGGAGCACGAGGCAATGATTGACTGTGTCTGTAGATCATGTGCTTGAGTGCTGAAGAAATAAAATGAAAAACAGTTGTTGGGAAAAGAAATGTGAAAGCAGGAGTAACTAGAGCATACCTCTCAACTGTACCACATTATGAGGAATGTTCTTATTTTACTTAACAAAAGCTCCCTGTTCCACATTGTGAGGACTTGTCTCACATTCAGTGTTAGCATTTTAAAGCAAACATCTATAGTAAATTATGCAAAAACATATTATTCAATTAATAACAGACTTTCTGAACATAAATGCAAACATTGTAACAGTGTTCTGAGCTTCCTAGGTAAAGATTTGATTAAGTGTTCCACATTTTGCTCATTTGTTCCACATTTTGAGAGGCAATGTTCCACATTCGGGGGACTAAAGGATGAGAGGTATGAACTAGAGAAAGGAAACATGAGAGATGGTGAGGTCAAATGCATGATTGCAAGGTAGTAGCTTGACAGCTTCTGTAGATCAAGGCTTCTGTATAAATAAAATGAAATAAAAACAATTGTACGGTACTGTGGGATAAATCTCAAGGTGCACATATAACTGCGGTTTGAGGGTAGACTGTAAACTGTACAGCAAGACCATGAGGCCATATCACACTTCAATCTGCATTGAAAAACTTCATCTCTGGCTATTCCAGACAGCTGCTTATAACAGACAAATATACACACAGAGTACAGTATTTTCATTGATTCAAAGATATTTTGTAAGCAGATAAAGGTGGATCATCCTTCCACTGTATAGGGCATTAGGTCAGCTGCAGCTTGACCACTGCTCACAGACCTGGAACCACTAACTGATAAAGAGTAACATTCCTTACATAAATAATTATGTGGAATGTTTTCATGCTGCACACATAAAACTACCCATGTGATGCAAGCATGATTTAAATGTTAAATTGGAACCGATTGCATGCATGTGGCATGCAGCAAGCAAGTCACTGATACAAAAGTTAAGTGACTTGTTCAGGATCACACCATATACAAGTGGGGGTTGATGAGGTTCAAACCCAGGTCTTCAGGTCTCCAAGATTCCTGGTTTGCAGTTCAGTGCCTTTAACTACTGAGCTATACTGCCTGCATGCATATGGCTCACTTGTACTTCAATACAAATCTACATACATCTGCACACATGCGGCATGCTTATAACCACTGTTATGTTTTTTAATTTTCTTGTCCCCTCTCATCTCAGCTGCACAGGTGAACTGTAGCACACATAGCAATGGAAACACATGTTGTTCTTCCCACCCCAATACACACACTTACCCACAAAAGTACTTAATTACTTCTGCATGGCCTGTACTCCTACTATTTTCTCTCCATAGTTTTGAATGCTTCCACTCAAACAGACTTTAAGGGGCAAACACAAAAGTAGCAATAACTCAACACTCACTGACATGGCTCGCCCCCCCCCATGCACAAACATTGTAGCAGATGCGGCCATGCTGCTACAAACAACCCACCAAGTATGGATATAAGTCGAGCATCTCTTACCAGAGTATTGGGGAGCCAGAGGCAGGAGTCTTTAAGAGATGTCCATGGGTCAGAGTGCAGGGGTATACCCCCTTGAAATGAATGAAGTTATTATTTATTACTATTTGATACATTATGATGATGAGTTGCAGAATAATAAAAGCAACTGTTCTATTAAAAAGGCCCTTGTTAGTCGAGCAGTGGCCTTCATTAATCTCCAACTCTCCATCAATAATGTATGAAATATAGAACATGGGGTGGTGTGTTTACTGAGATTTTACACACACCCTGAGGTGTTGGATGCTACATTAACCCCAAGAGCAAAGCTCGAGGGGTTTATTTAAGCATCCAACACTGACTAGTGTGTGTAAAATCTTGAGTTAAATACACCACTCCATATTTTATTTTATGTAATTGCTGGGGAGTGTTTTCTCACCACAGCAATTATATAAAATAAAACAGCCACCGGTGCGGATGACGGTCAGTCTGCAGTCTGTGGGCAGTCTGTGGCTGAATGACTGCCAAAACTTTTTTTTAGGTTAGCCATGAGTAAAGTCAAGAGCAGAGAGGCAATTTTCTCCTTCTTTTTTTGTTTTGCTTACCGCCAAGTGATCCTGGTGATGTCCAGTTGACTGGTGAAGTGTCCAGTGCCTGGAGAGAGTGGAGGCAGGTGCATCATGCATGTAGCCTTGGAAACCTGGTGCATGTTCACCATTATAACCCACAGCTTATAACAGTGAACTATAACCTGGGTTTCCTATGGGAGAAAATGCTCTCCATTTATTATATAGTAATAACAAATATCACCATTTATTTCAATGGTGCACAGCCCTGCAGTCTCCCTTGCCCTATGTCATAATGTGCCTGAGCATCGGGATGTGGAATTAAGCTTCACTGGGGGTGGGGCATAAGCCTGACTATAGAGTGGCTCCAATAGTCTGTACATACCATACTGCTCAACTGCCCCTGAATGCAAGGGACAGCCCTCATTTTACCCCTGAAAACTGCTCTGCTCCTCATCCATCCCTCAAGAAAACATGCTGCTCACACAAAGGATGTTCTGAAAATTTTGACTTTATGGCATGGGCACCATTTCAGATTTCAGGAGGGGGGGGGAGCTAATGACCAATGGAGGCCATGTGCTAGTTAGCCCCTAGGTGGTAAGTTCTAGAATGTCTGGAAAGTCTCTAAAAGGTCAAACTTATTTGTTGTGACTGAAAAAGTGATATGCAAATCAGGAAAAATTCAAATGTATAAGATTCATCTGCCTATACCCTGGTGCAGTACATTAGATTTGGGCTTAAACCCACCCTATTACTAACCAATTTTTTTTTCTGGCTGAAGTTCTGACCCCCCCCCCCAAAAAAAAATTGTCCCGGACTCCATGCCATTCAATACCCATTCCATATGGGTCATAAAATTGCAGAAATGTGAAAAACACATCAATATTTCAGTCCTTTCTCCTTCCCCAATCCCCCTGTAAAAAAACAAATGATTTACTTTTACTTACCCAGCTATCTGACCAGAACCTGCAGCCTGGTCCAGTGTGCCACCAGCCCAGTTTTCAGTTCGCTACTCCTCAGTTCTTCTGACAGAATCTGGATGCTAGAACTGACCATCCCAGGTCCCCACCATGGTCTGCGATGAAGTCACCTCACTAACCGAACCCACAGAACTTGTGTTGCTTGTTTCTTGCTTGGCTGCTGCTGCACTGCACTGATCAAGGCCTATGAAGGCCACACACACACACTGCTGTCACTGCTGCTGCTAGGCCTAGCTTGCTACTGCAGGGAGCCTGTGCTGTTTTTTTTTCCATGAGGCAAGCCTAATAAAATAAGTAGGTAGCCTAGTCTCAAGTTAGCTTCTAGCTCACCCTCTGCACCTTCAGTCACCAGGGGAGACAAAGACTCACTAAGAGTAGATCAACAAAAATATGCCACCACAACACTGCTATTGAGAGTTCAGTGCTCACCGACTCCTCCAAGCTGTAGCGTGAAGCCTGTCTATTCTGTAGCGGGAAAGACAGTGTCGCATTAGTATGACTCATGCTCTTGCTTGGCTGGAGTTCCTCCACATCATGTGTGATGGCACCACCATTAATAGCTGGAGAGAGTGGACAACAACATACAGATACAGTCGAGTCAGGAGTGCACTTGCAGTGTGAGCGCACGCAGGCCAGGGGGGCATTTTTTGTGCAAAAGATTAAATCCAAATTTAATGCCATTATTGCCACACCATAAGAACAACCTAGGCACAAGTGTGTGTGGGGGGACAATTGCCCCCCTCTGCTATACCTAAATGGCACCCGTGCTTTATCGTACAAATTTATTCTCAGGTGCTAATATCAGTATAAGTAAATACAATACCTCAGAACACAGTGGAAACCATTGTATCTCCATTCATGTATGCTGATAATCGTGAGGGTTAGTGTTCCTCATTATCAGTGTCTATGTCCCTCATTTCAGTGACAAAATGTGAGGTATGGTGCACTCTTCCAAGATTCTAATCAGCACAAAGGGTGCTCAACATGGCCATAGTGTATATGCTCCATAAAGAATGACAAAGGGAATGTAAGTGAGCTGAAACAGTCATGGAGACACACATTTATAGCTCTAAATATGCATACGAGGATATGCAAGGTGCAAAACAAAAAGGTCAGGCTTCACAACACAGAGGCCCTTCTTTGCACATCTGGAATGGGGGATGTTGGCTGACTATATCCTAGGCATTTATTATAGTAAGCAAACAATAACTTACAAATTAATGGCAATTTAATGACAAAAATCAAAAGCCATTAAACAGCTTGCAAAAGGATCAGAATTAATGACTTTGCCTAATTTTAATGGGAAATCATTGACATATGTATTTTAACGGCTCTAAGTGCTAGCAGTAGTATGAAAAATAGAAATGGATGTGTCTTTTAGATGAGATTTGCACCAGCTTAGTTGCTGCACACATGGCAAACATGCAACATATGAACCTGATGTGATTTTTAAATGATGTTCGCATCACCTTAACTGCTGCACACATGTCAAGCATGCAACATGTGAACTTGATGTGATTTTTAGAAGATATTCACACCAGCTTACCTGCTGTACACATGTCAAGCTTGCAGCATGCGAACCTCATTTGCTTTTTATACCTGGTTCGCTTAGGTTCACTTTGTGTATGTGGACTGCATTCAAACATTGCGCAATTAAGCATGTGGCATGTATTCTGCATGTACACAGCACACTTTTATTTCTGTAAGGGATGGGTGCAGAAAAGTGCAACCAACATTATACATGACCTGAGAAAACTGATTTATGAACAGAGGCCATACAGCTTTAATCACCACAGTCTGGAGAGATGAAAAAAACAGAGGGAATTTTTTTTTAATAGTATACACTACTCTATATTACAGAATGATACCCTAAATGATAGTCAGGGTTTTAACTTTATTAGGAGGCACAAAAAAGCACAGGAGTATGGATTGAAAAGAACACAGGGGTGTGGATTTATACTACAGACAGAGTACATCTTTTATTTAATGTAGTTTTATTTTTAGGGCCTTATGTGTCTGCTTACAAGTCCAGTCAGGTTTAGGACCAGGATGATCTTAAACATCCTTACAGAATGTGACAAGTGCATTCTTACTTGCAATGCCTTTATGTCTCAGGAGCATTATTATCTGCAGACTCAGGGTACAGTGATGGGGGCTACTTTTACCCCCAATTATGCCAGTTTGAACCTAGCAAATGTCTATGATCCTCAGACTAATCCTTTTCACAGTAGGATAGACTTATGGAGGAGATATACAGTACAAATTACATATTAATAGTGTGGAAGGGTGACAGAGAGGAGCTGGACAGATTTGTCTACTACTGGGAGAGATGAAACCCAAATTTTCAGTTCACAGTCTAGGTTATGGAGACAGCTTCCTTGCTATAAGCAAGAATAGAGATGGCACAGTACAGATTTATATCAGAAGAGCACAGACAGCAATACTATTCTGCTGGCATCAGGCTGTCTCTGGAGATACACAGTACAGAATATTCCAAAGTCTCAGTTTCCATGTATAAGCATAAACTGTAGCAAGGATGCAGACTATGAGCTTAGAAGCAAGGAGATGGCTGAGAGGTTACAAAAATGAGTGTTAGTGAAACAAGTATTCCGGCAGTAAATGTCAGTACTATGGGTACTGACAGGAGAGAACTTCTGTTTGTTAAGTCAAAACCACAGTCTGATGCGCGAAGGCCAGTACACTTCATGACTACTTATTGCAGGCAGTCACATGCCATTGAAAATATTATCAGAAATAATTGACATGCAATAAGGTCAGGTGCTGTGCTTCACAGCTATGCCACACAACCCCCCAAGACAGCATACAAAAGGGGCTTGAATTCATTTGACACGTTTGTCCACAGCCTCCAACTTGTCTCTAAACAACCATACAGCACCTGGCTGCCCCACAGCCCCACCCGGGGGACTTTGCATATGGAAGGTATACGTTTTGTACCTCCATGGTTAAATCTATCAGCTTTACTAGGGCAAATGCAAAAAGAAATAAAGAAATGACATCAGGACATTTATTAAATACAGAAACATAGAAACATGGACTTTGACGGCAGATAAGGACTGCTTTGGCCCACCTAGTCTGCCCATTTCCCTACCTACTGGATAAGCTGCAGATCCTAGTTAACCAACAGCCTATTTCTTCCTACCCCCAACAAGAATTGCCTTATGTCTGTCCCATGCATTCTTGAATTCTCTCACGGTTTTAGACTCCATAACCTCCTCAGAAAGGCAGTTTAATGTGCCCACCACCCCCTCTGTGAAAAAATACTGCCTCGCGTTGCTCCTGAGCCGTCCCCCCTCTATCTTCAAATTGTGTCCCCTTGTTCTTGCACATCTCTTTTTCTGAAAGATGCTACCCTCTTGGACTTTGTTGATTCCACTGATATACTTAAATGTTTCAATCATGTCACCCCTCTCCCTCCTTTCCTCAAGGGTATGTATATTAAGCTCCTTTAGTCTCTTCTCATATGGCTTCTCTTGCAGACCCTGCACCATTTTAATTGCCCTCCTCTGGACAGCCTCCATCCTGTCTATGTCCTTGCAGAGATGGGGTATCCAGAACTGGATGCAGTACTCCAGATGGGGTCTCACCAACTGTCTGTACAGAGGGATAACAACTTCCAGTTTTCTGCTGGTGATGCCTCTCCCTATACATCCCAGTATCTCCCTAACCCTCCCTATTGCCTTCTCACATTGCTTTTTAACCTTAAGGTAATCTGATATGATTACCCCCAGGTCCATTTCCATTTCTGTTGTTGTTACTACCTCCCCCCATTGTGTACTCTTCCCCTGGGTTTTTGTTTCCCAGGTGCATTATTCTGTACTTCTTTGCATTGAATCCAAGCTACCATACTTCTGACCATTCCTCCAACCTTGCCAAGTCCCTTCTCATCCTTTCCACCACCCCCTTGTGTATCAACCCTGTTGCAGATCTTTGTGTCATCTGCAAAGGGGCATACTTTTCCTTCCAGTCCCTCTGCAATGTCACTTATAAAGACATTAAAAAGGACTGGACCCAGTACTGAACCCTGCGGTACCCCACTAGTAATCCCCCTTTCTTCAGAGTGGACTCTGTTTACTATAACCTTCTGTGTCCTGTTGTACAGCCAATGTTTTACCCAGGCTACCCCTCTGGGACCAACTCCCAGGCTGCCTAATTTGTTTATTAATCCTTTGTGTGGGACTGTGTCAAATGCCTTGCTAAAGTTTAGGTAGGCCATGTCCACAGCCCCTCCCTGGTCTACTACTTTGGTCACCCAGTCAAAGAAATCGATTAGAGTCATCTAACAAGACCTTCCCACTGTGAACCCATGCTGCCTTGGGTCCTGTGCCCCATTGGCCTCTAGGTACTCAACAGTTCTTTCCTTCAGAAGTGATTCCATCATTTTCCCTACCACAGAGGTCAAATTGACAGGTCTATAGTTTTCTGCCTCTTTCTTGCTCCCACTTTTGTGAAGAGGAATCACATCTGCCCTCCTCCAGTCCTCAGGTACCACATCATCCTCCCATGATTTGTTAAAAAGGATAGTCAGTGATGTCACTAGTTCTCCCTTTAATTCTTTTAGAATTCTGGAGTGAATCCCATCAGGCCCCATTGCTTTGTCCACCTTCAGTTTTAGGAGTTCTTTCAGAGCCCTTTGTTGTGTGAAAGGACTGGGATTGACCCCCTATCCAGAGTGCTTCCGTTACTTGGATTAGGTACCTCCCCCTCCTCCTCTTTTGTGAATACTGAGAAGCATTCGTTCAGTATCCCTGCTTTTTCACTGTCCCTCTCTGCCCACCCATTGTCTATTCTATTCAGCCTCACTATCCTTCCCTTTGTCTTTCTACACTCCCTAATGTACCTATAAAAGGTTTCATCCCCCTTCTTAACTGAGTTGGCTATCTTTTCCTCAGTTTGGGCCTTTGCTATTCTGACTGCCTTCCCTGCTTCCTTCTGCCTTAACTGGTATAGTTCACTGTCCTGCTCCTTCTGTGTTTCCTTATACTTCATAAATGCTATCTTTTTCTCCCTAACCTTCTCTGAAGCCTCTTTTGAGAACCATAGTGGATTTTTCTTTCATTTTGATTTGTTTATTTGCTTCATGCAAAGGCTTGTTGCCTCTGTGATGGCAGTTTTGATGTTTCCCCATTGTTGCTCCACCACTCCTTCTTGTCTGTTTGCTAGTGCTTTTCTAAAGCACTCTCTCATTTTGACAAAGTCAGCCCTCCTGAAGTCCAGTACCCTCACTTTTGTATGGTTTGACTCTGCAGCTGAGTTTATTGTGAACCACACTGTTTGGTGGTCACTTGTTCCCAGATGGCTACCCACTTCTAGATCTGAGATCCTCTCTCCATCTCCATGTGAGACACAGTAAATGTAGTGCATCTAGCCACATGTGAATGTGAAGCATTTTGCGTGGGGGAAAAAAATAGCAGAAACTTAAAGTGTGAATAGGGGAACATCTGAGAGTTATTGTAAAACATGATATAAACAATCCCTTAGCACAATATGCTGACAGTCAACAAAATCCCACAGGCCACACTTTCAAATTTTGTGAGTTTGAGAAAGTTTCTATTGGCAGGGGGAGGGGCATAGAAAATAGACTATTACAAAGGGAAGGCTTGTGGGTTGTAGTTGAGGGTGTTGTACCCCCAGGGATTGATTTATTTGTTTATTCTGGTAAGTCCGTGGGCCAAAGACCTGTTTACATGGTTGAGCAGAGCGCAAATCACATAGTACAAATAGACACAGACTAATAACATGCAAAGTAAAAAGATACAAGTAGAAAAGCACAGGGTACAAATTTTGACTAACCATACATCAGTCACCCAAAACATTCACAGTCATTTCCCTTTATGAAATACTCCTTCAATGTTTTTTCAAACTTATAGATTGATGTACCTAAACAACCAATTTTGGTAAAAATGGAATTACAAAGCCTTGGCAGATTACAAAGCAGAGAGCTTTGTCCCATAGCAGTATTCACCTTTGGTACAGAAAAATAATAGTAACCTGACATTCTGGTTAAAAATGGATTTATGCATTTTACAAGTAGATAATGGAAATTTCCAGGTACTTTATCTAATGTAATCTTCTTTGCTAACATACCCATCTGTAGATCATATCTCTGTTCCAATGATAGTATCCCTGCTTGTTTAAGGAGAAAACAATGGTGTGTTCTCAATGGAAGCTGAGTAATAAACCTAGAGACTTGATTTAATAAGGTTCTAACTTTAATAAGTAACCTTTTGCAAGCAGTGTGAAAAAAAAATCAGGCCATAATCTATGGTTGTTAAAAGAAAACTTGATGCTAACAATACTCTTTTAAGTGGAGTAAGCAGGGAATTCACTCATAGTTGAAGTACAGTAAGTAGGGAATTCACTCTATAAAGAACGTTGATTCTTTGATGCACAACTTTAACCAAGTTTTGAATATGATATTCTTAGCTCATCTTCAAATCCACAATCAATCCTAAATATTTAAAATAATCGACCTACTCTATATCTACCCCCGTAATAGACAGTGGGTTAAACAATCATTTTGGATATGCCCCTTTATCAACAGAAGTTAAAATATTTTTTACCTTGATTTAACTTGTAATTTGTTTCTCTTCCAGCTTTGTAAAAAAAAAAGTGGTAGCCCAGAGGAGGCTGGCAATTACAGGCCAGTCAGCCTGACTTCGGTGGTGGGAAAATGAATGGAATCACTACTGAAGGAAAGGATTGTGGAAGATCTTTAATCCAGTGGCTTATAGGATCCGATGCAACATAGGTTCACTAGGTGGAGGTCATGTCAAAGAAATCTGATAGATTTCTTTGCCTTGGTGTCCAGGGTGTTAGATCGGGGCAGAGCAGTAGATGTGGTTTACCTAGATTTCAGTAAGACCTTCAACACCATTCCATGTAGGGGACTCGTAAACAAGCTGGGAAGCCTAGGAGTGGGTCCAAAGGTGGTAATCTGGGTAAGGAATTGGTTGGGGGTAGGCGACAAAGGGTGGTGGTAAACAGAGTTCACTCCAAGGAAGGGAGGGTGACCAGTGGGGTGCCACAAGGATCAGCATTGGCACTGGTTCTCTTTAATGTCTTTATTAGCAACATTGCAGAAGGGCTGGAAGGGAAGGAATGCCTTTTTGCAGATGACACAAAGGTCTGCAATGGAGTAGACACTCCGGAGGTGGGGAGGTGGTGAAAAAATGAATAGAGATATAAAACAAGCTTGAGGAGTGGTCAAAAGTGGGGGCAACTAAGTTTCAATGTGAAGAAGTACAAAATCATGTGCTTAGGACACAGAAACCCACGGAGTACAAGATGGGGAGTGGTACTGACAACCACCAAGCAGGAAAGAGTCCTGGGCTTAATCATATCTGATGATCTAAAGGTGACCAAACAGGGTGAAAAGGCAGTGGGGAGATCTAGTGGGATGCTAGGATGAATAGGAAGAGATATCATCAGCAGAAAGTGGGAGGCAGTTGTATCGCTGTATAAGTCATTGGTGAAACCTCATCTGGAGTACTGTGCCCAGTTCTGGAGACCACATCTCTGGAAGGACATAGACAGAGTTGAAGCAGTCCAGAGGAGAGCAACTAAAAAGGTTCAAGGCCTGCATCAAAAGCCCTATCAGGAGATAGACTAAAGGACCTTAATATGTATACTCTGGAGGAAAGGAGAGAGAGAGAAGGGATATGCTAGAGATTTTCAAATACCTCACGGGTATAAATAGGGTACAAGAGGGAAGCATTTTTCAGAAAAAAAAATGCTCAGGAACAAGAGGTCATGCCATGAAGCTAGAAGGGAGTAAATTCAGGGGAAAGGTGAGGAAGTACTTCTTCACAGAAAGCACGTTGGATGCCTGGAACAGCCTCCCAGTGGAGGTGGTCAGGGCAAAAAATGTAATGGAATTTAAGAACTCATGGGCTAGGCTGGCATAAGGGAACCTCAGTGGTTTGGAAAGGGAGGCTTAAGCCAGAGACCAATCTGTGGTATTACAGCGGGTATGGAAAATAAGGAGACTGGCTGGGCCAAGCAGTCCTTATCAGCCATCAAATCCTATGTTTCTATTGTTGTCCTAATAGTGAGGAGGAAGTCTACAGGAAAGAAACTGAACAGGAGTGTCTGGAATCCATATGCTAGGAATCAGCAATGGATGGCAAAATGATTCCAGTACTCAAAGTTCTATGCATCTTATATTTTGATATGGAAACAAATATAGCTTCTCTCCCACAAATGCATTGCTATGCAATTTTAATATGTGTGGGTTGTTATGGTTTGCACTTTATCACTTGAAATGTACAACTGTCCCTTCAAAAATGATCGTATAAATGGTCAGAGTTATCATGCATCTGGGACTCCTGAAGATGCTGCTTGGTCAGTGAAACTGATAGTGTTTTCTCATTGGTGTTTTTTTATTTTTTTTGCCACAAGATGTTTTGCATTATGCACAAACACTTTAAAGAGCCACCAACGCCTTAAGAAGAACTTTTATAAACATAATATTTGGACACAAAGCAGCTTAAATTTCTCACCTGGTTTGTATTTCTTATCCTCATTGCTTATTACTCAGGTAATTTGCCTCAAAAAGAGGATACTTGTTTCTTGAGGGTTCACCAGCTCCTATTGCTTCTTCCTAACCTGATATCATAATACTCTGCTTGTGCCATCACAGTTATTCCCATGGCAACATACTGTGATGTCACAACAGGGCATTATGATTTCAAGTAAGGAATAAGCTATAGAGGCAGATACATTCTGAGGGGTAAAGATCTTGTTTTTGTGGGAATTTCTTAAGTAAAAAAACAATGGAGATGACAAATCTATACACGGTATATGAAATACGAGCTGACGTGTCTAAATATTATGTTTTCCAAAGTTTTCCCAAAGGCATCAGCTGCTCTTTAATGAAGTGTTTAAGGACAGTCAGAGGCCTGGTAGTGTCTTTTGTTGTTTGTAAATACTGTATCAACTACCTGATCCTTGTCTGCTGCTGTGGTTACCCAGTTTAAGAACTTAGTCAGATTTGTCTGGCAAGACCTTCCCTTCTGAACCCATGCTGTCAGGGGTGCTGTGGCCCATCCTCTTCTATGAAGTCCAGCAGATCCTTCCTGAATAAAGATGCCATAATTTTCCCTACTATAGATGTCATGCTGACTGGCATATAGTTCCCTGGCTCATCCCTCTTCCCACTCTTGTGTAGCGGAACTACATGCACTGTCCTCCAGTCCCTAGGAATGACCCCTGTGGCTAGTAAGCAATTGAAAATGTCTGATAGTGCCCTTTGTAGCATCCTAGGGTGTGAGCCATCAGGTTCCATAGATTTATCTACTTACACTCCAGCTAGATTTGTCAACACCCCTTTCTCCCTTATTTGGAAGGTTCTTCCAGAGACTTTGCTCTTACTGTACCTATCATCACATTCTGGCAGTGGCCCATCCTTTTCCTTAATAAATACCAAAAACATTTTTTTCCAGTATCTCTCCCTTCCTTTTGTTCCCTCCTGTCATCTCTCATTACTTTGAAGTCTCACTATACCCCCTTTGACCTTGAGCATCTCCTCTATGTACCAGAATAATGCCTTATCCCCTTTTTCTACCACTATTGCCAACCAGAGTTTTGTCTCCCTTTTGGCTTCCCTCATTTTCCTTGTGGTTTCTCTTGTTGCTTCCAGATACTGTACTTTACTTTGTCATCCTCCCTTTGACTACCCTTATACTTAGGCAATGCCCTCCCTTTGACTCTTATTGCCACCTTTACTTTGGCAATGAACCACATTAGCCCATTAGCCTCTTTTCATAGATACTTTTGGAACTGAGCTGTCTTTTGCATCTATCATTGCCTTTTCACATGCTAACACACTTTTCTTCTGTGTCCCCTACCTTCACTATGTAATTCATGCATTTATCCAGTTGGTCCCTCATTTTGCCAATGCCTGTTTTTTGAATTCTCATATACTTATTCCTTTGGGTCTAGGTCAAAATAGCTAAGGAATAACAGCATGGTCAAAAACCACACATGAAAAAGGCCATGAGGGAAAGACTGCACATGGGAAACATATCACAAAGGAATGATTGCATAAGAGACAGTTGAAGTATTTAGTATTACCAACTCTGGGAGGAAGAAACTCAAGAGGGGGGAGTTGGGGGGGCCAATCCGCACTGTAATATTCCCCACAGTGTTATGTGGATGCTGCTGTTTTCACCGACGCTATTTTGACTGTTTGCAGTTCAATTGCACTTTTATTCTGATGTAGACTTCACTGGATACCATTACTTTTACCTCTTTGCCTGTCCCCCTCTGGACCTACAACCCTAATGTCCTGTGTTTACTGGAACTGGTTGGTTCCAGGACTGCTATGTTCTGAATCCTCTGACTGTTGGTGAGTGCCAGATCCAGCACTGCCTCCTCCCTTGTTGGGCCCTAAATGAATTGCTCTAGGAATGCCTCCTAGCAGGCATCCACCAGGATCAGATTCCTAGTACTAGCCATGATTGGAAATTACCACCACTTCCCCTAGACTGCTCACCCCGACTTACGTGTCTCTCCCAATTCTCTGTCTGTCCCTTCATTCTGGTCCCACGGTATACAGAGCACTGTGATCCAGACTTTTCCCCTTACTTGTTGCTGCGAGTGCCACAGTGTTTCAAATGCACTTGACCCCCCCCAGCTATCTATTCTGTTACTTAAGTGCCCTCCTTGACATACAGAAATACCCCTCCTACCCTGCCCTTTGCCCTGTCCTCTCTGAATAGCATATAGCCTGGAATTTTCATGTCCCAGTCATGGTTCCAGGTTGTCTATATCCCTGTAATCACCATCAGGTCATGTCCCCCACCGTGAGCTGAGCCTGATGATCTGGCTTTGTGTTGCCCAGACTCCTTGCATTGAGACATAACATTTTTTTAAATGTATCCCTAATCCCAATTTTTCCCTGTTCCCTGAGTTTGTAAAATCCTCTTGGGTATATCAGTGGGGGGAAGTCAGCAAGACTCCCCCCTTGTTTGTGACATGTTGTGTGTGTCTTGTCACTCTGACTCCCTGTGAGGCTTATCAGGTTCAGAAAGATGGAATGCCCTTTGTTAAATAAGGTGAAAATAAAGATTCAAGTTTATTTACCTGTCATTGCCAGAAAATACTTTGCCAAAATACTTCAAACACAATTTCTGGAGCTGGATGGAGCCAATTAAGGATATGCACTCTTCATGAAATGGGCAGGTAAATACCTGCATCCTGATTGGTTGCTACCTGTGCATCAGGTCTGTTAAATGCACAGGTATTAACAAGTACTCTTGAAAGAGGTCATTGCACAACATAAATCCAAGTACCAATCGAACGTTAATTTTTTAAATGTCGCCATTTGTTTTCTGTAGTAGCAAGAGACCATTCAGATCAAATTAACCAGAACAAGTATTGTAGCCTAAGTATTGTGAATAACTAAGACCATGTACAATAATCTACAAAGTAAAAACAAAAGGTTTTGTCTACCAACGAGGTGCCATGAGTTTCCTGACTTAGTTTAGCCTGATACTATCTCAGTGAAGGAACTGTCATTTGCACGGCACTGCCCCCCCCCGCCACTCGCTGCATACTCAGTCCAACACTGACAGCCAGGCTGTTCCTATTCCTCTGCAGCAATGAAATCATGAAATAGCTGATTTTTTTGTTTTACAAAAAAGGAAAGAAAAAAATAGTTTAAAATATTATGTCTCCCAGTGTACTGTCGGGGAAAGGATAGATCGGCACAAGCTTGACCTTTTAAACAACACAGATAGTCTCAGTCAGCCTGTCAGTAAAAAGGAAAAAAAAAAAGAAAAGAGAAAAAACAGAGAAGTAGTGAAGGTGATGTTTTTTTAATAGAAAATGCTGTGAGTTGGGAGTGGAATTGGCAGTAGTGATACCAGGAGCAGACATGCTGAGGAGTGGCATCACAATTGTGAGAAGTCAGCATTTGTTTTTTGTTTTTTTTTAATTTAGGGTTTTATGTGTTGGGCTAATGTTTAATGATAAGAGGCTGTCAACGAGCGGCACTAGAGTTTCGGCTCACAATCTTACTTTATGTTAGGGTTGCTGTCTTCAGAAAAAGTGCCACACTTGATGATCAACATGACAGTGCACTGTGGGAGAAGGAGAGATCAGCGCCAGCACAATCTTTCAAACAGCACAGACTCATGGAGCCTCTCTGTGCTGTTTAAAAGATTGTGCTGTCGCCAATCTCTCCTTCCCCCAGGCAGTACACTGTGAGACATAATCTTTTAAACTGTTTATTTTCTTCTTTCCTTTTTTTTGTAAAACAAAAAATCAGCCATTTCATGATTTACGAGCTGCAGATGAATAAGAACAGCTTGGTTGTCAGTGCTGGACTGAGTATGGAGCAAGTGAGTGGCAGGGGGAGGAGCGGCAATGCCGTGTGAATGACGTTTCCTTCACTTCTCTCTTTTCCCTGTCCTGTTCATCCCAGTCCACAAAAACAAACAAACAAACAAAACAAATTGCTCATTATTTCACAGGGCCAACAAGATAAAAACTAAATGGAATGAAACCATTACTACTCATTCCACTAAATGATAAACTTCACGATGACGTCATCATCTAGTAGGCAGAAAGGCTATTTTATTAAATTTCCCATAAAAACATCTATTTATTCCACATAAAAAACATATTTTAACTGACTGTAAAAAGTAAATAAAAAATGTAGCCCATTTTATAACTGCAATAAGACACTCCGGGGTGTGCGTTGAACAGATATCACCACATTTCCATTGGCTGAAGGCACGAGGCCTTGTGTCTTATTGCTTATTGAATCTAGCAGCAACTCAATATGGTCCACCTTAAACTTAGTTCAAATGCAGAGCTCTGCACTCTCTGGAGCCCAGAACTGGACTAACCCAGGATCAGAATCTGAGGGTTTTTATAGTCCTCCCCATCCCAAGTGTTTCCTTGATTGTCTCACTTCACTTTACTTCAAATGATCTCATCAAATTTACAAAAGCTTTAACTAAGCTGAGGAAGCTGTTAGGAGAAGCACTGTTTTTTTGTGGTGGTGTAGGGTAGGTTTTGTCTTTTTGCTAATTTGTTATATGATACAGATGCAATAAACAAGTTTTATGTGCAATATATTATCAACGCCTGTTCTTTAGTTGACAGACCACACCTGTGAGCCCTTTTACTTTGTGTGAGACACAAAAGGTTACAATATCCCTAGTACACACTTATGTAGCCCTGCCCCAGAAGTGTACTTGCTAGGTATATAGGGCCTGCTTCACAGTGCTCTTAGTACAACTTATGTAGCCTACCCCAGATAGGGAATTAGCCATTAGCTAAGTTAACTATGCTGCACTCTGTCCCTAGTACTCACTTACCTGCATGTACTGCATTGTATCTCTACTCCAATAGGTAGCTGCCAACATTATAGGACCCCCAACTCCTTTCTGAACCCTTTTTGAGTGTTCTTACAGAAAGAATTCCCTGCAGAACTGCAGGCCCACCTGGCACATGCCCCTGCATACATTGTGCTCCTTCTCATGGGCCGACTCTTCACCCTCAAAGTCACTCAAGCATCGGGTCCCATAGACCTGCGGAAGTGGACTGCTAGAACTGGTTTGCTTCTAGCAAAACCCACCTTCACCTGCCCAGAATCCACTTCTTCCTTTTTTTCCTTTTGATGTCCCTTAAAAAGATACACACAATATTTTAAACTTAGACTTTCTGTACCAAATTAAAAGTCCATTAATAGCTCACCCACTCCTTTTCCCTCAATACAGTTAAGCATCCCTATGTGTTACTCTTTCTAATCTGTCTCAGCCCTGTTAATTGAAATGCTCCAATGAGATATAATATATCACTCATTACAGGACATCTTCTGTATATTGTGCCTTTTTCATACTGTATATATTAATATGAATAGCTACCAAGTATTTTTCAGGTTTTAGGTTTAAAATGAGTTATAGATTGTGGGGCCAACCCAACAGTGTAATTGCAGTGGGTGCTGCTTACCATGGCAAGGATGTGGGTTCATGCTCCATGCTTATGTTATCATTGTAGACTACAAAGAGGAGTACTGGGTATCCAAGCGGATGATCCCCTCATCCAAGATAGAAGAGCAATAATTCTTGCTGTGCTACTACCACTTTGGTACCACATGTGTTGGTTCAGTTGGGGAGTGCTTGACAACAATGTGAGTGGGTCACAGTTATGTGTGTCATTGTTGACTATACTGCTGTGTCCCCATGGGCAGTATTGGGGTGTATCAGGAAGAAAAAGGGGAGGATCTCAGACAGATGACACCCTCACAGTCACTAGGGCCATTTCCTTATCTTTGGGGTGGGGTGGGGGGAGATGCTGTACCACTTTCTTCACCAGATTTGATTGGCTGGCCATTTCCCAGGGTATATTGGTCCCCAGTCTAAAGAACGCATGGGACACATCGGTGAGCTATGCAGATAGTTATCCTGAAAGGGAGATGCACCAGTGGGCGGCCAAAGGAGGTCCCAGAGCATTTAGGAAATACAGGAGGAGAAAAGGAATGCAGGTCAGGAAAAGTTCTAAATGATACAGTATGTATTAAATGGTATGGTATTACAGTATGGTATTGAATCAACAGAAAAGTCAGTGGGATTTGAGATCTGTAGTGAATCATTTCTTGTTCATTCCCTTTTACGCAACTCATATGGGGCAACAATCATTAATATTCATAGCAACTAATGTGTAGGCAAGCAAGGGCTCCATGGACTTTCAGAAATAGACTAAAAGTTTACCTCCTTTTAGAAAATGGGCTTTTTATTTCCTAGCATCTGATTGGCTAGTACCCTTGCCAGGGTGGTACATTAACTTTCAATAGATGCCCAGGAAATAAAAAGTACCAGTCCCATTGTCCTCTCACCCACTCAGGTATCCCTCTGCCCATCCTGCTTGCTTATTGGCTAAAACATCAAAATTAATTTTAAATAAGCGCCATTTTTTTCTCTCACTTAGTGAGAGATACTGGACCTCACTGTAAGCTGCCTCCAAATACCCCCACATGACTGAACTTATCAGGGTTTTTTTTGCCGTTTTTTCAACTCTTCAGTTTCACTCGCTTTCCTTATCCTCCACCCACCCGCTCACTCACTCCCACAAACAAAATTGGCATCGTTTAAATAGTGCACGGGACGAAATACTGATCTTGCTGCATATTTGTTAGAGCGAGCGGGCACACAGAAGTCACGTATGGAGAAGGCAGCGAGTTCCACTGACCACCGCTGTTTGAAACTACAGCCCAGCAATGGTTTGTGCAATGGACATTGAAGAGAGCACTTCTTGGGGTGGGTGGGGGTTACTGTCACTGCGCTCACTCCAAGACAGAAATCTTCACAATCCCCAACCCTCTGTATTTATAAGTGAAAAAAACATGGAAAACTGCTGATGATTCACTGCTCCTCGCTCCCTTCTCCATATCTCTGCCCTCCCGCTCTACTATTTCCTCCTCAGAAGCTTCACTCTACTTTTGTGGGATTTGGAACACAGCGAGTAAATCATTTTTCCTAACTGCAGTCTTTTTTCACATTTGCTTCTCGAGATTGTCGTCTCGTCATGGAGTTTCGTGCACATTTCTTTCAGCCTCTGTCTATCCTTTACCCACCGCAACACACTCCAATTCAAACTAAGGAAACAAAACAGGAACAGACAAATTTATAAAACATATCTTGCTCGAACTCTCTGTAGTCCTGTGTACGGGGTGGGGTGGGGGTTATGTTAACATGACAACATCCTCCAAACCCACAACTACAGGACTGCCACTAGGACACATGCGGAGGAACTATTTTATTACAAAAGAAATCAAATAAAAACAGTTTTAACATTAAAACATACATATATTTTTTCTTTAATAAAAATAATACCATAGCCCCATTTCTAAGCACAATAATCCTCAGGGTGGGGGTATGGGCAATACCCGGACTGACTAAGGCTGCTCCACCTGCGCTGGCGGTCCTCATTACACCCCTGGCCGGTCCGGTATTGCCCAATACCGCCCACCCTGTTGGGCATTATTACGTGCATAGTGTATAGTGGAGTGTTGTTCTGTATAGAATTCCATCCCTTTCAAAATGCTGTTCTATGACAGTTCCAGTGTCATGGAATGCTGTTCTACCCTACTGTGGTAGAACAGCATTCTAGAACCTCTAGAGACTGCATGAGTCAGTTTCCTTTTGAAAGCAAAAGAACTCACAAAACACATTTTTCACACAGTACTACATACTATAAAAAATACAGGATGAGCAACTCTATGCACAACCAGTGTGTTTTGCCACCTCAGGATTCTGATTCCCATGGACCTCTCGCGCTTCACTCTTGAGATCAGAGGGAATCAGAATCCCTCAGAATCCCTCAGCATGGCTCAGTTGGTAGCACATCTGCCTCTGGACCAGAAGGTCGTGGGTTCTTGTCCCACACCGGGATTGGACTTGCACCTAAAAATCACTGGCATCCGAATGCAGTATTGGGGGGTGCTGTACTGCTGGGGTGTGCCATCCTTCGGATGAGACGTTAAACCGAGGTCCCTTCTGCCCATCCTGGTGTCCTGGTGGGTGTCCAGGTGGAAGTAAAAGAACCCATGGCACTCTTCGCAAAGAGTAGGGAACATTCCCGGTGTCCTGGCCAACATTCTCCTTCCCATAAACCAGTTCATGTAAGTATCCAGGCTGTGTGTGGGTGATAATGTGCGATATGGCCACCAACACACATTCAGTCACTTCACTACCAGTCTAGCATTGCTTGTAAAAGTGCTTTGGGATACACTGTGTATGAAAAGTGCTATATAAATGCTGATTCTTCTTCTTCTTCTCTATGGCAGAACACACTGGTTCTGTATAGTTGCCCATCCAGTATTCTCTATGTGCAGACTACTTGAGATTGTTATAAAGGAACCCACTTTACAGTAACTACGTTCTGAATTCTGAGAATTCTGAGAAATGGTTTAGTCATCTCAAGTTGATACTAAACTATTAAAAAACTAAGCTTATGCTCTTCAGCAGCTCCCATAACAAGCACAGGAAACATCATCTGACTATCACTAACTGCCTTGGTACTTCCCTCGAACAGGTACAGTTCTTTAAGTATCTTGGAGTCACCATAGACAGCAATCTATCATATGTGCTGCATATAGACAACATTGCTAAAGCTGTAAATATTCCTATTGGTACACTCTACAGACACAGGTGATCTCTAACCCCTGAAGCTTTAAGAATAGCTGTATAGAGCTCCATTATTTCTATAATTGACTATGGACTGATCATCTATGGCTCTGTGACTGATACCGCCCTCCGACATATCTCCACTGCTCTTAACAAGGCATGTTGTGTTGTCTTGTCTCAGGAGCCCACCATCTCACCCACACGTGTAACCTCTATATCCTAACCGGTTGGCTACAGCTTAAAAATCACATCAAATACCAAAACATGCCTGATGGTCAAGAAAATAACCTTGGGCCTCTTGCCAGCTGGAGTACAAGATCTTCTAAGCCCCCCTCATAATCCACGCTGCACCCAAGGTTCTGAATCTCAGCTCCTACAGGTCCCTCATCGACAAACCACCCAGGGGCAAAGATCATTCTCCTATAGGGCCCCCCTCTGGATGAATGCTTTCAACAGTGACATCGCCTCTGAAACTAAGCTGGGCCCATTGAAATCCAAGCTTTGGTCACTACTCTCTACAACTAGCAATTGTGACTGTCTCTCTTAACCATGTTTCCCCAAACCTCAACTTTAGCACTCAATCTCTTTCATAGTAACTTAGCACTCTTGCCTCCAACCCCTCCCCCTGCATCCCCCAACCCCTTCATCCTTTCTCCTCCTCCCTTGCCCCACCTCTCCTCACATCCTCCACTCCCACTCGCTCTTACTTTTCCCAGCCCGCCCTCCCACATCCGTTCCTACACCCTGTGCCCTGTTTGTCTTGACAAAGCCTGCTGGCCAATATTAATGTATTGTATGCATTTTCCTGTGCCTGAAACTCATTGCCATGATGTGTCTCTGTTGTTTTACTTGACTGTCCATTATGATTTTGTGTCCATTATGAGTTTTGTACCACCTATTTCCACTTTATTGTACCGTACTTTACTGTCCTGTTTAATCTGTTGTCCTTTCTAGTGATGTGGAACCTTTGTAAAAGAGCTTTTAGCTCAAAGGTATATGTAATCCGAGACTTAAATAAATAAATAAAATTAGTTGTATTAAAACTGATTTTTTTTATATGCTTTCTTTTCATATTACATGTATTGTAAGTATCATGTGTCATGTCCTTGGTCTCCTCTGTAAGTGCACTTATATCCAATGGTCTTTACCCAGTCACCAAAACATTAAATAAAATAGCAAGTATACCGTGCCAATGCACTGATCATCTGCTGTCTGTGGTTGTGAGATCAGAAGCTGGTGGAGAGAAATCTGACCTTTACTTTGCTATACAATGAATTATTCTTCATGATGTCTGGTTCCTACTGTGTCCTTGGGGGTGCTAGTAGTGACTGAGGAAAGCAGATTATATGAACCTGACTTAAAAGTCAGCCTGTAGCTGCTCCACTCCACCTTATACCAGTAGGGGTCAATGTTGTCTAGCACAGGAAATGTGACATCCAGCTGATGCAAAATGAAAGAAAAGAAAGTTAAATGTATGATGGCAGTCTAATTTCCTGCTTTTAAGTTTTACTGCTAATCAAGATTCAGACTTCATTCAACTGTCATCCACACAGCTATAAAGTCCTGTGTGTGAATTTGCACTCCCATTTCTGCAAGGCACTTGCAATTGGTAGGAAGTAACATTTATTTAAGGGGTTAGAAGTAAGACATCTAACTGGCTATGTAGCATTTTAATAATCTGCACTTAAAAGAACATATCACTTTTTCAGACCTACTGCATTTAGAGATAAATTATACCAAGTTAGCATGGGAAAGCCTGCTTAAGGCCACAAGCAAAATTATTTCCAGGAAGATTGGATTATATTGTAAAAAAATCATGCAACATTAAAGCATTTAAAAATTTAAATGATTGTTATCTGATCAATTGTTATGATTAAGTTACAATATTTCTGAACATCTAAGGGGTCAGCATTGCTCTTTCAGGATATGGGTCATATGAGATGTACAATGCTTCTACACAGCAATCTTTGATGAAAACCTGTGGCAGGCCATGTCTTAATTTAGAGTCTGCCTGCCACTGTTGAATTAACACTGAGGGAATATCTGTCAAACCACTGTAATTTGTTAGTTACCTTTAATAAGCAGAGTAAACAGGGGGCCACTAAGCTGACATTCTTCAGCCAGCAAGTTAATAACACATGTCGAGAACCTTCTAAGCTGTGTTTGATTCAGCAGCTTTTATTTCCAGTTCTATTTATGATTTCTTATATCATTGCCTGTTACTCTTAAAGCTTCCACCTTTGACTCTGCCAAGTGATGAAGGTCTCCTGTGAACTTCGAAAGATTGGCAAGTATTATGCTATCTTTCCGGACTATTTTATAAATGTGGCACCACCCTCCAAGGTATCACTTCATGCAGACGTCATAGGTTGTTGAAGGCAATCAGTTTTGCCTTGTGCCTCACAACACATCCAATAGATTTGTATATTTCAGCACAACTGGACGTCTTAGTATTGCTTACATTTCATTTATTAGATTTGTAGGGTGATAAGATACAAAATACATTATACTGTATTGTATTAGAGACAGCTGTTTTAAAGTAATCAGATTGGAAAATGTTACTGAGATGAACCAGTATAACTTGTAGAGGTCCTTAGAGGTCGTTCAGCACTGCAATCCAAATACTGTATGCGTAGGAGGTTCAGAAGCTGTTTTAATACAGACAGAGATTTTGCTATCCATCACTAGACAACAGTTGTACCACATTTTTATTAACGATAAATCAGGAGAAAAGCTGTACATAAACACAAAAGTATGTATAATAGAAGACAAGATATAAAATGCAGTCATGCACTAAATTTGAGTCAAACACTGCTCAAAAGTTGAAGTCTGGAATATAATCCCTTGATAAGGTTAAGAGAAATGTAAGACCCTGTTGTCTAATTATTCCTCTCTCTCTCTCTCTCTCTCATACAGCTGTTGTATTTGTGGATGAAACTGGTTTTACTTTCTGTAAATATTTTTACTTTTTACTATGAGTAACCATTACAGATCGGTAGGAATTTGTTTACAGAACTGCAGTGTATTGTAACTCAGCTTGAAATAAATATTTTAAAGTTTTTCTATTGTGATGATTTAAAATGTATGATACTGTAATTATTTATGCTCAGTACACTTCACTATGAACAGTTCCAGAGTGGGCTGCCGTGTCAAACATACCCTTGGTCAGTGTTAACATTTTTTTTTCTGGCAGCAGAAAAGGAAAAAACTCTTCTCTCCAAAGAAAAGATCATATAAGAAGCCTCAACCAACTCTTAACCACTTAAAAGTACCAGAGAACACAAAACCATTCATTACAGTGGTAGCCAATTAACTAGTTGCACTATGTATCTGGATATAGTGAGAAATATCACAGAAATCCAACTGAAGAGATTTCCAGTGATATATTGTGATATATCTGGATATTCTGCATCAAGTCACTGGCTACCACTGTATCAGGCACCTCTCAGAAACTATTACAGAAACTAATCAAGCTGAATGCCATAAATGTGAACACTATACAAAGACAACTACTCCATGGATCCAGTTGGTATTTTGAGACTAGGTAGCTCAATAACAAAAATAAATACCACACTGGTTTAAAAACACATTTCCTCAATCAAGTCAATGCTGTCTTCAGACATGTTAGTGCTGAATTTTGGTAAAGTTCAGTGGTGACATACAAATGTAATCAGCAGCTACTTAAAAGGGATGGTCTGCATAGCAGACCAGTTCCTACTGGGATCAAAGTCAGTAAGTGTTTTGCAGCTGCCCCATTGAAATGCACTGGGGGGCTGGTACACATCTTTTTATGACTATCATCAAGTGAGTGTTATGTCTGTTATTGCTCCTTGCACCTGTCTATAATGCCTTGCTAACTTTCTGTTGACTGCAAAGAGAAGAGTGCATGAGAACCTGTTGAGCAAGTGGTGCTATTCTTGTGAACATGCAGCTGACCTAGGTGATACACCGAAGAAGTCCTCGACTGGTTTAGCCTATCCCGTTCCACCACTATGATGACACGAATGACAATAAATTAGCTCAGAGAAGAAGTAATAATGAACTCTCTGTACAATGTTGTGAATGGAAAGCTAGCTTTTTTTTCCTGGGTTTTCATGCTACTCAATTATTGCAATGAAAAAGGACAAAGAATAGCATAGATGTGGCATTGTTTAATGCTAGTAGGAACAAGAAAGTATCTCCTCAACCTCTCTGTATGATGAAAACATAGCTAAGTGTGCAGGCAGTGTGAATAATTTGGCCACTGTCTGGGAAAGCTAAGATGGGGGATCATTTGCTCGAATAAGAAGGTGTCTAGGTGAGGCAATTGCAAAAGAACACTTAACCAACATGACATTCATACACACTTTATCCTAAAGTGTTTCATAAGGCCAAGGAGTTCCATACTGGTAATGCAGGGAATGTAGAACAGAACAGAATTTCCTTTGCCCAATGTGGCCCAACAGGGAATAACAAAAATTTATCCCCTTCTCTCAACTACCTGATGGGTCTGGTGAGCAGTCTGGCCCATCAAGGAATTATAACAATCTGTCCTCTCCACCAACAACCAAACAGAATCAATGCCCAACCTGACCCATCAGGGAATAAAAAAAAAAATCTGACCTTCTCCCTCCTCCAGCTACCTAACTGGTCCAATACCCAATCTAGCCTATCAGGGAATAAAAACAAGTATGTTCTTTTCCTCAAAATACTTGATAAATCTAGTATGCTATGGATCAAGTGCCCAGTGTGGCACATAATAGAATAAAAACATCTGTCCCTCTCTCCTAAACTGCCTTACACATCCAGTGCCCATCCTGGCCTGTAAGGGAATAAAAAACAAACATGTCCCCCTTCCTCAACAATCTGAAAGGTCTGATTCCCACCCTGACCTGTCAGGGAATATAAGAAAGGGCAACACTCCCTGAACAACCTGACAGGTTCAGTGTTCAACCACACCCATTAGGGAGCGAAAAAAACTGACCCCCCCAACAACCTGACAGAGCTGGTGCCCAACCCTGCCTGACATGGAATAAAAAGAAATCTAACCATCTTTCCCCCTGTCATCTTGCCAGTCTGGTACCTAACCTGGTCCATCAGTTAAATAAAAAAAAGCCCCCATCCAACTACCTAATGGGTCCTGTGCCCAAGATGCCCTGTGTATTAAGTCAAACTGAGATAAGAATGAGCAAAACAAAGCCATGAGCAGAATGTGGAACAGGCAGAGTAGTAAAATACTGCATTCCCCTTGCCCCTCCACTCAGACTACAGTGAGGGGCTCAAATATTGCATGGGGAGGCTTGCAGCTGCTGCTGGACTACTGTTGCTATCAGCCTGTTCAGCCATCTGCACCTCCTCTAGCCCACAGTACAGTAGCATGGGAGCCTGGACTGAGTGGGACCAGTGATGCACACTTCTGTGGCTGTAACCCCAAGTGCCAGTGATCCCAGCCCCACTACCCAACTCTCCCTCTGTTGCTCTTCCCTTTTCTCAGACCTCAGTCTCAGCTGTGCCCTATGTACGCATAGGAATCATGCTGCCATGCACCTTCCAACCCAGTCTGCTGAGGTGCAGAATGGTTCAGTGCCCAACCCAGTCCTTCAGGAAATAAAACAAAATATGTTCCCCTCCCACAAACTACCTAATGGGTCCAGTGCTCAACACAATGTGTTAAAGAAGAAACAAAATCCATCTTTCCTCCTCCACCCAACTATCTTATGAGTCCAGGGCCAAACCAAGACCATCAGGGAATAAAAAGAAAACTTACCGTCCTCTCTTCAATAACCTAATGAATTCTTAACCTGACCCAGCCTGTCAGGGAGTCAAAAAATCTGTCCCCCTTTCCCAAACTAACTGATTGATCTGATTCCCACCCTAGCCCATCAGGAAATAAAAAGCATCTGACCCTCTACCTGAAAGGTACAGTGTCCAACATAGCCTGTCAGGGAATAAAAATAAATGGTGATATGGAGGGGGGCTATAAGTGAGTTTGGTGCTGCGGGGATGTAATTAATTGCCTGGTGTTAGGTGGACTTGAACCAGTGTGTACAGTGTAGGTACTACTATGGAAAAGCAGTGCTGCTGAATCAATGCCCACCCTGTGGGCAATGAATACAAAAAAAATCTGTAAAACAGATATTGGATGTGATCCTCATACTTGTATAATTACAATTACAACAGTGATACTGGGAGACAATAAAGCCTACTACAAAATAAGCAGAGATACCAACATAAAAAAATCAAGTTGAGCCTTGTTGGTAGCAGCCGCATTTAGCAGTTTTTTTTATTTTCTCAACCCCTCTTTCGAGCTTTTTCTGTATCTCTTTAGTCTGAATTTTTGCATATTACTGACTTATCTGAAGTGAATAGTCTAAGGCCTATGATTTGATACTGAGGTGAGTCCTAGATATCCCCTCTCCTATTGTCACATGAAGAGAAAAGTGTCCTTTTTTCCAGCTCTGGTAATCCCCTCAGCTTTGTGTTTTAAAGCAGGAGGGCCAATCAACAAAAGATTTTTGCCATAGGCACTGAATCGGGAAACTGTTTTGTGAATCAGGCCCAGAGTGTAAAACATTAGACAGTGTCTAGCAGTCAAGTAAATCTGCCTTGGCATTTGGCCACTACTACTCTGAAAAGTTAAAAGCCTGTAACACCCTGCTACTATACATGATACCAGGGCCTCGTACTGCTCGGCCTTGGTTTCTTCAGCTGCACATAACCCGAGAAAGATCTATCCCATCCTTTACTCCTTCTTTAGTCACAGACCTCGTGTATCTTCTCACCCTGATTCTCCTCTTTGCCCTGAAAGATTTGCCTCATTTTCATCAATTACATTTCAGAGATTCAGAAGTCTGGTGTTCTTCCATTTGATTTTCTATCTGGTTTTAATTCATGTATGAATTCCTTATGAGGTGTTTTAGTTTCATCTTTTTCCCTGGTTGACTTGAAATGTTGTTGTTTACCTTATAATTCTTTGAGTATGATCACCTGTCTACTCTAACCCTTCCTTTTAAAACTTCTGAAAAATAATTTTACCAACTGTCATTTCTGTTATTACACAGATTATTAACATAGCCCTTATCACTGGTGTTTTTCTTCATAAATTTAAAAGTTCTGTTGTCCCCCCCTTTAGAAAAAGCCCTCCCTTGATTGCACAGCACACACAGTATGCCACCCGAATTTCACTTTTACCATTCATGTTCAAGATCTTGGAGAACATTGCTGCCATATTTCTTGAGAATATTGAATCTCAGCTGCTTCTCAAACCCCTGCAATCTAGTTTCAAGAAGGTCCATTCTATTAAAACAGACCTCTTGAAAATTAATAATGATATTCGTCTTGTAGGAAGTCAGGGCTTTTTCTCTATTTGGATTTTGCTTGACTTTACATCTGTGTTTAACAATTAGCCATCATGATTTATTTTGATCAGTTGGCTTTTGAAGTGAAAGTGTCTGACATGGCTACATTCTGGAAGGTGGTTGATACAAAATTTTGAGTAATCCCTGAACAGCATAATTCATGGAGAACCCCCTTAAATACCAAGCATTCCATACACTACAGATGGGAGAATGGTCACTGTTTGCATCTGGGTGGGAAGGTAACTGCACAGATAATTATTTCTTTTCTAGTTAGTAAGTTATTAATTAAGGTGGACTTGGTTCCTTTACTAGATAACCTAATGGGCTCAGCTATTGTTTGCACTAAGTTGCTCTTACTATTTAGTAGAGGTAGGCCACTCAATAGGAACAGTCATGCACACAATGCAGCAAACCTAGTATGGCGTTGTTCCTGGCTTTCTGCAGGTACATTTTGATCATACTAAGCAGTGTCTCATGCTCTTTTTTGCCACCAAGGCAGTCTAGTTTTACATCCCTTAAAATGCTTAACTGTTTGTTTTAATGTAAATATTCATAACTTTGATAAGGAGGAAAGGTCAGCTTGTCCACCAATGGGGCATTGCACAGGATGTGCAAACTCGATGTAGATTTTTCACATTTCCCACAATAACACGTTGCGAGTTGTGACATCTTTCTAATGGAGAGTCAGGAGATATGGAATGCATTCCTTCATTAAGGTTCAGATGAGGCTTGCAATAAATCAAAACTTCACCATCAGTTTGGGGGGGGGATCATATTTCACAAAGTTAAATTCAGACAAGGAGCATGCAGAGTCTAGGACGAATGGTTTTAACTAGGATTAGGTGATCCCTCTTATATCAGGGCTATAAACCCAAGCCTCCAGTTCAGTCATGTTAGCCTAGCCATAAGGCTTTACATGTTGTTATCTGAAATTCTGATGCCCATCATAATGTGCTGTTTGGTTATGATGGAATACGATGTAAAGGGGACAGTAGGGCTGTGTTTGTCTCAATAGCTCCAGATAAAAAAATAGCAGGAGAATGTCCAACCTCAAATGGCATAACTTTGTACATACAGTATCCTGGGGGGGAGGGGGGTGGTTGCATATTATTTATGTCTTTTTATTTTGTTTTTATTTTAAGCAATCAGATGAATACCTTTGAACAGACATGCTCATTTACAAAGGTTCCTCATCATAAACTACAATATCTCTACAATAAGCCTTTGGTACATAAAAAAGAAAGATTACAATAGATATCAATCAACCAGAAGTGGCAACCAGTGTAGTCATTGTTAGAGCAATCAGGATAAAACATAGGAGCAAGACAGTGCAAAATTCAGAATTAGCAGCCTTTTATGGCATTGTCAGGCATTCACGATTCAAAGACAGTAGGAGCATAGTATTAGCATGGGGACAGCAGCATGGCTGGAGCTAGAGACCTTTCAACCTGCACGGTGAATTCAACCTGCTTTGATGATTAAGTTAAGTAGGTAAGTTAGAATGATGTGAGAGTGGTGTGGTTGCTAGTTGGAGGAGGGAGTGTAATTGCTCAGGACAGCTACATGAGGTGCCAGGTGAGAGTGCCTTCAGTAGCTCCCTTTTGAAGTATTCAATCTTGGAGGACCCTGGGAGTAGCAAAGCCAATTCAAGTAACCATTGTGGGGCTCTGACCACAAATGAATACTTGGCCAGACTTGTTCTGCAGTAAGGGACTGACAGACTGCCATGGGTCAAGCTTCTGGTAGCATAAGGTTTTTGTGTGGGGACTAGGAGATTTTGAACCCCAGGTGAGGTGAAGCCCGATAGTGCTTTTGCTCCCAGCATGCTGGTCTGATATTTTATTCTGTTATATAGGGGATTCAATTTGTGAGAGCATAAAGTGTACAACAGAGGGGGGTTCTGTCCATCCTGGTGATAAAGTGACAGGCTTTATTCAATACCAGCAGGACCCTGCTTAGTACTGTATCTGTGGCAGCCCCATAGACCATGATGTAGTAGTCGAGCATGGGGAAGATGAAGCTGGTGATTACTACTCTTTTGGCCATGTTGGTAAGGTTATGCCTTAGTCTGTAGACAGCCCCCAGTTTTCTGATGATGTTGCATACCATTTAATCAACATGGGAGAGCAAAGGTGAGTGACTGGTCAATAGTGACAGCTTGGGTATTTAAAAGTCTCAACCTGATCTAGGGTAACACTGTTTGAACTGGAAATGATGAGAGGGACAATCTTGTTTCACATCTGCAAGCTGGAGAAAAACATAGTCGTCATCTTTTTGTAGTTTAGAACTAGTTTATTTTGCAGGAACCACCTTTCAAGTTTGGCAAAATGGTCATGGGTGAGAGCCTCCTGGCTGGGGCCACTTGTGCTCATGAATGTGTTGTCTGCATAGAGTAACACACTTGAGTTAGGACAGGCTAAGGGAAGGGTGCCAATGAACAGGCTGATGAAGAGGGGTCCCACAGAGCCTTGTGTTAGTCCTATTGTGACTGGTCTGGACTTGAAGCACACTCCATTGATCCTGACTTGCTGTGATCTGCCAGTGAGGTAGCTGTTAACCCATTTAACAGTGTCTGCAGAGAGGCCTAGTGTGTGGAGTTTAGAGAGCAGAAGTGTAAAGTAAAGCATTTCAGGCAATCAACAATATATAGTACCACTTTCAAATGTAGTACCTACTGTAAATGTGGTCAGTTGTATTACTGTTTGATAACAAGGTATGAGATGCAGAAAAGTCTACTGAGGTGTTTATTTTGTGGTTTTCTTGGTCATTAATAGGAATAGAGTCAACCAGTATGAGGAGACCCACAGTGAGGAGCCCTACACAGGTGGTAATTCAAAAATCAGCCATGATTAGAATAACACAGGGAATACAGATAAATATAGGATGGACTGCAGGTGGTATTATGGACTAATAGCGTCTGTGGTAAGGTAAGGTGGACTACCACATCAATGCACAATAATAATGTGAACTATGCATGTAGACTATACCGTATACATTCATAAAATAAACTTTACACACTGATCATTTCAAAATAGACAGGCTAGATAAACACAAGATATATTTGGGCTCACTCTTGATGGGCAGCATCTCTTACCAAGTGTTTCCACAAGCAGACACCTGCAGGCTGCTGTGCAGAGGACTGCTTATTAATGGTCAGTGAAACTGGAGCCTCGGCTCAGCCTAATTGGCTGAACAAGGTTGCATGACCACCTAAGCCCTGATCTGTCTGATGCCTAAAAATTCAAAAAGAAACTACGGCATGAGTCCTAGAGTCATCTAGATATTATCATAATGCTTGTATAAGTAGATCCTCTGCTCCTGCTTCACAGGAGTGTGGAGTATGGGTAGGCTCCATTCCATCTCCCCACATATCTCCCATATGGCTTCCTCCTATAGCTGATCTCAAATGTGAGGTGTCAGCATAGTTTAGTTGGTAACACATCCTACTCTGGTGGGAAAGTCATGGTTCTAGTCCCACATTGGGATTGTTCTCATACCATAAATGTTTGATCCTGAGTGAACTACAACGGAGGATACTGTACTGTGTGGGTGTGCTGTTCTTTGGATAAGACATTAACTCAATGTCCTATCTGCCTTTTCTAATGGTTGTTAAGGTGGATGTTAAAGATTGCTGGCAGATACTGTGAAGAGTAAGGGAAATTTCCTGGTATCTTGGTCAAATATCCCCATTTGCTTAAAAAACATCAACAACAACAACAAAAAAAATCAGCAACAGCTTAAAATGGCCCAGTTTCGGTTGGTTTGCATCTGTATTCCCCATCCCCCCTCCCCCAGCTGGGTTGGTTAATTGTTAATTTAATGCTTGATTTATTTTAAGACAGTTTTCTGTTAATGTTAACTTAATTAATTCATATATCCGATTAATTGTGAATTATTAATTGTACCCCTGTTAACTGACTTTTTTATTATTTAATGCATTCATTTTAATGCATTAATACAATCTGTTGTATTTATCAAAAAGTGTTTGTTCAAAGAATACTATGCAATTCATTCAATTACATAATATTTACATAGTGAATAAAATACAGTTCAGTACTCTACTATAAACCAGCCAGCTGCCTCCGCTCTCTCTGCACACCGCAGACGATCATGCATGAGCCCCAGCACACAAGCAACTTTATGAATGAAAATAGTTCACTGAATATAATATAATACTGGAATCTACCTGAAGCTACCTGAGTCCTGAAGGCAGTATGCATAGTAATGTGGCTTACGCGGCTTATTCAAGTGTGTTAGTTTTCAGAGATGAGCCAAAGGTTGAATGAAAAAAAAAAACTCACTGAATACTATATAATATCTACCTGAAGCTACCTGCATCCTGAAGACAGTATACTGTACATAGTGGTACGGCTGATGCGGCTGATTCAAATGTGTTAGTTTTCAGAGAAGGTGCCAATGGTTTAATGAAAATACCTCACTGAATAAAATATAAAACTGGAAGATACCTGAGTCATGAACGCAGCTTGTGAAGTGAAACAGCTACCTCAAATGTGCTTTGTTTCTGAGATGGAGGATCTATAGGACCTAATGAATGAAGCACAAAAAAACAATAGCAAGACGTCGGTACATGTGATAATAAAGCAGTTCTACAACATAGACTGTGCTACCGTAGACAACTTATGTAAGACAGATACACTTAAAGCTGAATATAAACTTTGTAAAAATGGAAAAAAGATATCTGGCTTAAAAGGAGTTACCTCAAACTTTATTACTCATCTTAAGGTAAGCAATGTGAATTGTCGCCTATTCGCAGATGACACCAAGTTCTGTGGGAGAGTGGACACAGCCGAAGGTATACAGGACCTACAGGAAGATCTGGAAAAGCTAGGGAGGTGGTCCGGGATCTGGCAGCTTGGCTTCAATGCCAACAAAATGCAAAGTTATGCATACTGAAGCCAAGAATCCTAGAACAGAGTACTACTTGGGTGGAGTCCAAGTATCTGCATCAGTGGAGGAGAAGGACCTGAGAGTAATGATCACTAGTGACCTGAAGCACTCCATGCAGTGCAAGAAAACAGTGGCAAAGGCAAACAAGATGATGGGATGCATATCTAGGGGGATCAGTTGTAGGAGAGAGGAGGTTATACTGCCCTTGTACAGGTCACTGGTAAGTCCACATCTAGAGTATGAAGTTCAGTACTGGTGTCCACACCTCAAAAAGGATATTAACCTGCTAGAGAAGGTCCAGAGGAGGGCAATAAAGATAATAGCTGGTCAGAAGGGTAAGGCATACAAGGAGAGATTGAGGTCACTGAACATGTACTCCCTGGAAGGCAGGAGAGAGAGAGGGGAAATGAATGGGACTGTCAAGTACTTGAAAGGGATAAATAAGGTTGATAAAGAGAGTCTCTTTAAGCTGAGTGGCTACCATAACATAAGGAGACACAGTCTTAAGCTGGGGGTGGGAGGTTTAGATGGGAGGTCAGGAAGCATTTCTTCACAGAGAGGGTGGTAGACACTTGGAATGTGCTGCCAGAAGAGGTAATCTCATTGAAGGCAGTAGGCAGCTTTAAGAGAGGCTGGAACAGGTATAGGGGGAGGGTAAGGGTCATGTGTAGGGAGGATGGGAGGAGTGGGAGAGGGGTCAGGGACAGTAGCTCAAGCTGTGGACCCTGCAACACAAGCAGATGTAATAGACCAAGTTGCCTTCTTCTGCTGGCTTCTTTGAATGTTTGTATGTATGTCACAGTGAAAAGCTTTCTCATGTTCTGAAATGTGATTACATTTTGTAATATATTACATATATTTATAAAATGGGTAAGAAGAAAGGAATCATGTAGTTGGTTGAAACATATTACATGACCATGTATATATCACAGCACAACCGCACACCTGCACTTTCACCCCCTCTGAATCAATTTTAGCATTTTATAAGATAGATAACCCACTCTAGGGTGTGCGGCCATGCTTTGATATACGCATGCCTTGGGTGGCTGACGCACTCGGCCTTATGCATAACAAAGCACACCAAGGCGTGCATATATCAGAGCTTGACGGCACACCCTAGAGTGGGTTATCTATTACATATATGTATGTGTATATATATATATATGTGTGTGTATTATGGTAGCACGGTAGTGCTACCATAGTTAGGGCTCAGTAGCACTTTTAAAGTTAAAGCGTAAAATTTGCACCTTAATAACTTTGCCACTGCTCAATGGATTTGCATGAAATTTGGTATGCACAATTGGGAATGGTAGATTTTGGGATCTGCCTAGTTTCGTACTGGTCGGATATACGGCTGCTGAGTTATTAAGCGACAATGAATTGTGCAATTACGCTTTTTTGCAATGTCTTTGCTCTTGCCTACAGGTCACATGGTTTGCTCAACTGGTCCAAATACTTCAGAGAATGGGTGGCCAGGGTGCCTGATGTGCCTTTTGAAGATTTCATGAAAAAATATTGAATGGTTCAAAAGTTATTCAAAAAATAGTTCCCACTATAAGTCAATGGGAAAAGTTAACAAAAAGTTCAACACTTTCGCAAATGCAGTTTTTACTTTCGCAAATGGCCCTTTTACTTTCACAAATCCACCATTTTATTTTCAGTTGGTGATCAGAAAAATGCTTGGCATTTAAATTTGGCACCCTCTAGCAACACAATTCTTTTTGTGTTTACCTTGTCGGACCCTGAGGATGCTAGGCATGTTTTTATTTTGAGGTTAAACACCCTAGAAATATGTTTTTCAAGTTTTTGGAAAAAGTGCTTTCACAAAGTAGTGTCGCACTCACAAAAGTGTCACAAATTTTTGCGAAAGCTTTCGTAAGTTGCAACACTACTTTTCCAGGCTATGGCAAAATGACAGCAATTCTTTGCCACCCTGCTGCAAAAGAACGGTTTAGTCTTTTGGGCTGAAATTTAAAGGGAATGCAGCCAACATCTCACAGATGTACCTCTCAGTATTTTGGTGAAAAAATATTACAGGGCGGCAAGTTACAGTACTCCAAAGTTGACACTTTTCCCCATAGGATAACATTACGGCGTCTGCCGCATTACAGGAATCCTTTGCCGCCCTACTGCAAAATAACGGTTTGGTCTTTTGGGCTGAAATTCGGAGGGAAGAAAGCCAACACCCAACTGATGTGCCTTTTGGTGGGTTGGTGAACAAATGTTACAGGCCAGCACAGTGACAGCACTCCAAATTTAAGGCTTTTTCCCATTGAATAACATTACGGTGCCCATCGTGCCTTTTGGGGCCCGTATCTCGGAAACGGTGCAAGATACGGACCTTTTGTCACAAAAATGCTTAGCCCCTTAATGGGGACTAAGTACAAAACTAGCTAGGAAAGTCATAATTCATATGAAATTTACGTTTTTTTCCTACATCGTACGGTTCCTGAGATACAAGCAATTTAAATATTTCAAGTCCTCATTTTCTGCTCCGAGGCCCATTGTTATGCATACATTCTATGTTTTCACTGTGTGTTCCAATGCATTTTTTGGGGAAAGAAGGGTGTGCCCTCTTGTTACTGTGCCAGTTAGCATTTCCAGTTGTGTTCCTGTTACCATTTGCTGGCACCATTACGACTACGACACACTTTGTGCATTCTGTGTTTTGTTATGCTTTTGCATTTCATTTCTGTGTCGTTTCGCTTATTGTTGCTGTTACCATTACCAGTTTAATTTGCAATTGCGGTACCATCCATGTGCATTACGGTTTGCGTTTTCATACTCGCTTGCATTTCTGTTTCGTTTCTGTTTCCTTTGGCGTTATTTTTTGCTATTACTGTTACCATTTGCATTTACAATTGTGTACCATGACTGTGTGCATAATGGTTTGCATTTCTGTACTTGCTTGTATTTGCATTTCTCTTTCCTTTGGCGTTATTGTTGCTGTTACCGTTACCATTTGCGTTAACAATTGTGGTTCCATGACCATGCACGTTATGGTTTGCATTTCCATATGCGCCTCCATTCCCGTTTCCATTTCTGTTTCCTTTGACATTGTTCTTCGTGTTAACTTTACCATTTGCATTTACTATTGCAGTAGCATGGCTGTGCGTGTTACGGTTTGCATTTACGTGTGCGCTCGCATGCGTGTTCCCGTTTATGTTCCCTTTCATGTTCTTTTTGCTGTGACACTTAACATTTCCATTTAAAAGACTGGTGCCATTACTGTTTGTGTTACCAGTTGTGTTTTTGTACACACTTTAATGTCCGTATGCGTCACTGTTCGCTTTGGCATCACTTTGCGCTTGCGTTTCTATTAACGTTTCCTTTATCATTTACATTTCCATTACCATATGCACCGCTGTTGGCACTTCTGTTTGTGTTGCTGTTCCTGTTACTGTGTCACAAGACATCACGTGGCGGGAGTGGGACCCGAGCTCCTGACGCTGCATTACTTTCACTATTTGTCGTCATCATTCTCAAAAAAAAGGGAAATTAGAGGCAAAAAAACTCTGTTTAATGCATCATTTAGGGCTGTTCCACAGTGACAAAAGTGAGAAATTTGGTTGGGGTTGAAAACCCCTGGACCCCCAATACCACCTCAACGCGGCATCGGGTGCTCATTGGGTCATTGGTCCTAACTCTCACTCCATTCTCCTATACCTCTGCTTCTTTACACATGTGATGGGGTGAGAGTTAGGACTGATGATCTCAACGCACACCCCAATGCCAGTTGGGGGTGGGCTGGGGTCCAAGGGGTTTTCAACCCTAACACCAATTTCCTCACTTTTGTCGAAGTGGAACAACCTAACTGATGCATTAAATGGAGTTTTTTGTTTCTAAAATATATATATATATATATATATATATATATATTATAGTGGCACGGTCGCGCCACTATAGTTAGGGTTGAGTAGCCACTTACATACTAAACTCAAAAGTTTGGACATTAATAACTTTGGACCCATTCAATGGATTTCCCTGAAATTTGGTACACGCTTTGGGGCACACTAGATCTCTCAATTTGCCAAATTGTGTTTGTGTCACAATGCTGGTCTTTGTGTACAAAAGTGCTCAAAAATGAAAAATTATCAATTTTTGAAGGCACCTTTTGGCATTCTTAATGTGGTCCTGCAAGGCCATTGTGTAGTGTGCTGCTCTGCAAGATGGTGTATTTAAAAGAGCTTTGGTGGCTGAACATGCCACTTTTTGTTTGGTGAAAAAATATTAAGGCATTCAAAAGTTATGACACTTTTAAGTTCCCATTATAAGTCAATGGGAAAATTTATATGTATGTCTTGTGATCAAAGAATGGGGGTTCTGGCCATCTGGTCTCGCCTGGCAATCCAAGAATTTACAGCCTTGTGGTTCAAGTATCTTTGTTTCTGAGGAATTTTCAAAATTCTTTGACCTCAAGGTCCGCCATCTTGTTTTCAGTTTTCCAATCACACAAACACAAATATCTCGGCTCAGGGGTCACTTCTGAAGTAAAAATTCTATGGGTTTTACTCAGGGGACCCAGATCAATCAAGCCATGGCTTTGGTTCCATCCAAATTGGTCAAAAAATAGAGTTATAAGCTTTTAAAATCTTTAATTCAGGGCTCGCTAACGATCTTTGATTGCGAACCTGCAAATTCTTTGATCGTGAGAATCTTTGATCGTGATCTTACATCGTGACCTAAAAAACTAATATCTCAGCTCTGGGATGGGCTAGGTACACAAATGAGGGCTTTTTTTGCTCAGGAAGATCCGTTCTGTCGAACCATGCCATTGGTTTTGTTCAAATCGGTGAATAAATTGCGTTTCACCCTTTTTTAATTCTTTGATGGTGAGCCTGCAAATTCTTTGATCGTGAGATTCTTTGATCACGATCTTGCATCGTGAGCAAGGGACGAGGTGGCCAACTTTAAAAATCATTTTTATCAGCCCATGGATGACCTAGGAAGTCAAATGAGGGTGGGTTTTACTCGGGGGCTTTGTTCTGTCAAACCATGGTGGTGGTTTACTGCAATTGCTTCTATTTTTTGAATTATTACATTTTTTATTCTTTGTTCATGAGCCTGCAAATTCTTTGGTCGTGAGGCTGTAAATTCTTTGATCGTGAGATTCTTTGATCATGATCTTTGATCGCAAAATAGGGACAAGATGGCCAGATTTCTTATAATGGAATAGATAGGGAAATTTTGCCAATCTTTGACATTGAATATCTCAGAAATGGTTTGGTCTTTTTACTTGAAATTTGAAGGGAAGAAAGGCAACATCCCACAGATGTGCCTTTTAGTGGATTATTCAAAAAATATTACAGGGTGGCAAAGTTACAGCACTACAAATTTGGTGCTTTTCCCCATAGGATAACATTATGGAGCCCGCCATATTAAAGGGATTCTTTGCAGCTCTGCTGGAAAATAACGGTTTTGTTTTTTGGGCTGAAATTTGGAGGGAAGAAAGCCAACATCTTACAAATGTGCTTTTCGGTGGTTTGGAGAAAAAATATTACAGGGTGGAAAAGTGACAGCACTCCGAAGTTGACGATTTGTCCCACAGGATAACATAATGGCATCCGTCACATCTTTCAGGGCCTGTATCTCAGAAACGGTGCGAGTTGCTGACTTTTTGTCAAAAAAATTGCTTAGCCCTCCAGGGGCTAAGCAAAAAACTAGCCAAGAAAGTAATAATTCATACAAAATGTAAATTTTTTTCCTACGTCATATGGTTCCTGAGATATAAGCAATTTAGTATTCCAAGTCATACTTTTCTGCTCTGAAGTCAATTATAATGCATACATTCTTTGTTTTCAGTTAGTTTTTTCAATGCAGTTTTTGTGGAAAAGAAGGGTGTGCCCTTTTGTTACTGTGACAGCTAGTGTTTCCAGTTGTGCTTTGTTACCATTCGAATCACCATTCCCGTCTACGCAACCGTGTGCGTAACAGTTTGCATTTTCATATGCACTTGCATTTCTGTTTCTGTTGTCTTTACTGTTGCTGTTACTGTTACCATTTACGTTTACTACTGCAGTACCATGACCTTATGTGTAACAGTTTGCATTTTCGTATGCGCTTGCATTTCTGTTTTTATTGGTTTTATTGTTGCTGTTACCATAACCATTTGCATTTACAACTGTGGTTCCACGAGTGAGTGCATTATAGTTTGTGTTTTTGTATGTGCTTGCGTGTCTGTTTACTTGCGTGTTATTGTTGGTGTTACTGTTACCATTTGCATTTACAATTGTGGTACCGTGAATGTGTGTGTCACCAGTTGCATTCTGTATGCACTTCTGTTTGCTGTCTCCGTTTTTGTAACTGTTTGATTCAGCATCACTTTACACTTGTGTTTCTATTAATGTTTGCTTTGCCATTTACATTTTCTTTGCCATGTGTATCACTGTTACCGCTTGCATTTGCTTTGCAGTTCCTGTTACTGTGTAACAAGACATCACGTGGCCAGAGGTCAGGGCCTGAAGGGCCCCGCACTGCCACCACTGCATTCCTTCATTATTTATCATCCTCATTCTCAAAAAGAAGGGAAATTAGAGGCAAAAAAATCCATTTAATGCATCAGTTAGGGTTGTTTCACAGCAAAAAAAGCTAAGAAATTCGGGGTTAGCATTGAAAGCTTCCCCTTGGACCCCCAGCCCACCCAACCAGCATCAGGGTGTGCGTTGGGCTCTTCTGTCTAACTCTCACTCCATTCTCCTATACCTCAGCTTCTTTACACATGTAATGGGGTGAGAGTGAGGGCTGATGACCCCAACGCACACCCCGATGCCAGTTGGGGTTGGGCTGGGGGGTCCAAGGGGGGGCTTTCTTAATATAAATGTATTTTTTTAAACAAGAAATAATGAGATTTTAAAGAAAACACACCAAAGTCTTTGAATAACTGCTGTCAACAATTTTATTGTGCAAATGGTACACATTTATTTTTATTAACTTCATTTAATAAAATAGAACAGTGAAGCACGTAACTGTACTGTGATAATGTGCTTTTGGTTAGCACCAACTTCAGTAACAATAAGCTTTGTTGCATCTCACAAATATGAGTCTCTCAAATGCCTCATCCAGCAGGCGGTTCCATTCAGGGGATGAGATGTTGCCTCCAACACTGAAAACTGGCTCAACGGGAGATGAGGAAAACATTAGGCAAAGGACATTCATTGCTACTTGTGCCAGCAATGGAAAGGTGTTGGTTTGCTCCTTCCAGAACATTAATGGGGCAGAGATTTCAGGAGCATACAGAAACACAGTATGTACAAAGAATGTATGCATTGTAATGGGGATTGAAGCTTAAAACGGCACTGGAATTACTTAATTGCTAATATCTCAGCAACCGCATGACATAGAAAAAAAAATTAAACGTCACAAAAATCTTGATTTTCCTGCCTAGGTTTTTGTTATGTAACTCACAATAAAAATTCCATATCTCGCACTGTTTTCGAGATATGAGCTCCAAAAGGCCCGGCAGATGCCACCATGTTAGTCCATGTTAGTCTATGGGAAAAAATGTTAAATTTGGAGTACCCCCTGTAACCATTAAGAAATATATTAAAATACTTAAAAATAAAAAGGATTAATTGTTAATTTAATTATTAATTGAGGTACTGCTGAAAATAAGTAATATTGTCTTGCTGTCTTTTTCTGGTGAACAAAAACTAAATAAATACAGTATATCCTATTTGTCAAATTGGTATTTTCAGCTTTCTTTAGGCTCATTGTTATCTGGGTCTCATCTGCTTTCTCTGGTGTCCCTCAGGGGTCAATTCTTGTGCCCCTTCTTTTTTGTATGTATATTGCTTCCTTAAGTACTTTAGTCAGATATTTTAAGTTTTCTGTCAGTATCATGCAAATGACACTCAATATATATTTCATTGTAACCTTTTTTTGCTGACATTGCTGAAAGCCTTGATAAGTGTTCAATTGCAATTTCTCTTTGGTGCTGTCAAAATTTCCTCAAAATTAACCCAGATAAAATGGAGTTCCTTCTTATTCCCCTTTAGCCAGCACTGCCAGACTCCTACTCAGCCATGTGTACAGACTTCAAGCAAAAGTACTTTCCTCTAGGCAAGGCAATATTTATTTATAAACATTTCTTTCCTGCAGACTCTGAGCACTCTACATAGTACATATGAAAATTCTAAACAAAAAGTGATTTAAACAACATTTTAAAATACAATTGACTAAAACTGAATAGTGCCAGGCACAAATAAATTAGCTAGCTAAGAAATGCCAATTCAAACAGAATGGATGTAAGATATGCTGTAAAGGAACCCTATGGATACTCTTAAGAACCTGGGTATCTGCATGGATTTGGATGTTTCTTACAATTCACAGATTTCAGATATTTTAACATCCTGCTGGTTTTCTTTAATTAATATCGTGTGAATCAGGAAATATTTGACTCCTGAGGTTACCAGAATGATTGTACATAGCCTGGTTATTAACAGACATAACTATTGCAACAGTCTGTTATTGCAATTGGTTTACCTACCTCTGTGACACTTTCATAATGCAGCCACCCACCTGATAATGCAAACTTACTGTATTGTCATGCACATATGATTTTGGTTTTTAAATCTTTTCAACTGGCCTCCAATTCATCTCAGGGTTCAATTTAAAACTCTTGTATTATTTTTTTAGCTGTCAGTACTGGGTAGCTGACTTAATTTGCTTCTAGTCTTCAGTGGTATGTACCCATCTGTCCATGTCATTCTTATGCAAGTTTAACACTAGTCCCCAAATCAAATTTATGTCGGCTTCAGCAGCATGCATTTTCTTTGGTTGGGCCAATAATTTGAAATGTTCTACCCCTCTATGTTTTCAGATTTCCCAGTGACTGTTTTTGTCAATTATTTTTATGGAATTTCAAACTTAAAAACAGTACAAGGGACATATACAGGCAAAGAAACAAATACATTAACATAGCTAATTCATGCCTTCAGTCAGATCATAGAATCTATTTCTGCAATTATACTGCATCTAAGGGAATCAGCTAATAAGCAAAACTGGCAAACACAAACCAGAACACAGTTAATGTGCAAGAACAAATAAATGAAAATATAAACATTTGCTGGTTATCTTTTTTCTACAGTATTTCAATTGTGATGTTTTACATATTTCCCTATCCCCCCAGGTACTTCTGCATTTACAAGTTGGTGCCCCCTCCCTTGTTTCTTCATTTTGAACTCACAGTAACATGAAGATTTTCAGACAATCCCTTTCTAATTATTTCAGATTCATGTGGGCAGTGAATCAATGAGCAGTGTCTGCTGAGGTTCCAAAAGCTTTCCCCTCCCTTTAAGCACAGAATGCAGTGTGCTGATCAACAGCTCTCTGTACATTGTCACTGTAGGTTCCTGTAAAGAAATTCACATATTTTGTATGTGCATACTGCTGTTAAGGCTCCTGATTAGGGGATTAGGGAAATGAATGGGGAAGTAGTCATCATGCCTTGTTAAGCGAGTACAGGTACACACATTTGTCAGGGGAGAGTGCTCTTTGATCAGGCCTTTGAAAGATAGTAATGAGGTATGCATATCCCATCTAAATCACTCTAGAAGCACTGTTTATTTGTTTATATTTGGTTATTGGGTATCCCACATGGCCCTTTTGCAGGCATGGTCAAAAATGAAAAAAAAAAAAAACACTACCAACATTCAATATAACAGACACATTATAATTATAATAATATATAAAAACAATATAAATAACAAAAAACACATACAAATAAAATAATTAGAAAGTTATGCATCCAACTATAGTTAAAGAGAATATAGTTGCACTGAGTATATTATTTTTACATCATATTATATGTAGATATGCAAATGAACAGAGTCACGAAAGCTACATGCAAACACTAAGTAAAACATTTGCATTTAGTAATACTAGTTAAGTAACATTTCAAGTGAGACTTAAACAAACCTGGAACACTAATATGTTTCAGTTCAGTAAGAACATTCCAAGTTTTAGACAAGCTATGTGCTGTTCATCTTTGACCAATATTGGACTTGTACTGTGGAATAGACAAGGTATTGGCATCACTTGATGTTAAATGCATGTTTAATGATTTGATACTAATAATACTATCTAAGATACCCCCAGCTCCATTATAGACAAGTCTGTGGGTAAATACACTGGTACCATATGTATCCGTTGCATCTATTGGCAAAAAATTAAGTTTTTCATACAGGTAGCAATGTGATTCAAGTCATTTCATGCTAAGAACAAATCTACGTATTGAATTGTATCATATTTTGCATTTAGTCAACATTTTAACTGAAGCATTTCCCCACATAGTGCTACCAATATTCTAGACTAGGTAGGAAGCTATGTTGTGCTATTATTTTGGTTGGAGAATCCACCAACAAATCATTTAACCTATATAATGTCCCTAACCTTTTGTGTATTTGTGATTGAATTGATTTAACATGTGCTTCATAGGTCAAACAATAATACAAAAACAAGTCATAAATATTTAAAATCCTGTACTATTTCAAGGTCTTCCTTACTCTGCAGTTACTCTTCCTTACTCTGCACTGTTTGTTTAAAGACATCTGGGGCCAGGTCCTTTAATTTTATGGCCCCAACCCTGTGGAATTCTCTACCTCGTCAGGTGCGAGATTGTCCGAATGTCCAAAGCCTTAAAGTAGCATTAAAAACATTTCTTTTTAACCTAGCATATAATGATTTTTAAATGTCACTGTCGTGAATTTGAATTGATACATAGTTTTTAATTATTTATTTATTGATTTGTTTTATTATGTTATGTACAGGTGCCTTGGTTTTAGAAAGGCACCTTTTATAAATAAAGGTTGATTTGATTTGATTTAAATTATTTTTTTTATTTTGTGTGCAGTGCCACATAACATTGCCTTTGTTTTTTATTCTTAAGCACAAGCCTGCTATCTTGAAACCATATGGCCAGTTTATTCAGTTCACTTTCCAGAGTTTCATTTAAGGAATTAATATCTCTGTCTGCACAATATATGACCACAACATCTGCATAGAGGAATGCTGTTGCTCTATCACAAATGAATGGCAAGCTGTTGATAAACATGGAAAACAACAGGGATTCAAATATGGACCACTGGGGGACTCCATGTGAAACAGCACAGGCTTTACACTTGACCCCATTTACTTTGACAGTTTGATGACATCCTGATAATAACTGGAGAGCTAGTTTAAAACTGGCTTCTCCGGACCAGACTGCTTCAGCCTTGTATTCAGGAAGGAGTGGTCCACTAAATCGAAGGCCTTGGCCACATCCAGGAAGACTACACCAGTGAGCAAACCATGCTCCATATTATGTGATGGTCATTCATGAACCTGACAAAAGCCGACACCGTACTGTAATCCATCCTGAAGCCATGCTGAACACGTGTCAAGATGTTATATTGTGACGATTAAGTGATTAATTGGTCATATACAACTTTTTCCTGCAGCTTATCCAGTAGTGACAAGTAGGAGATCAGCCTATGATTTTTCAATGTATCCACTGCCCTGCCCTTGGGCAGTTGCACCACACATGCCACCTTCCAAATCTCAGGTACCTGCTGGCAGCATAATGAGAGATTAAATAGTTTTGATATAGCCTCATTAATTTTTCCACAGCTAACCTCAAATGTCTAGACTCAATCTCATCATAAGGAGGTCCTTTCTCAATATCTAATTTTGATAAAAGTTCAAACACTTCTGTGTAAGTAACAGCCTTCCTCCAGAAATCTGGATTTCGCAATCCCACCTAAATTCATCTTTTCTGTCATTGTGTGCATTGGAAACAAAGAGTTCTTTAATAGAATTGTTGAGATTAGTGAAACTGGAATTTAATACATCAGCTGTCTCCCTACTATCTGAAATTCTACCACTGTTTTCTTCAATCGACTGTAGATGTGAATGGTCTCTTGGTTTTAAAAGATAATTAACTCTTCTCTATGAAGTCCTTGAATGTTCAAACATTTCCTACTGCTGAGTTCTATAGAAACTGACTTTTTCCAATTTAACCTCTTTTTACACAAAATTAAAGTCCCCTTTGGATGAGAAGTGGGAATTGCTCCCACTGCAGGAATGCTAAAGTATTCTGAAAGAAGGCAGATTTGAATACCCTCGGGGAATAAATGCTCCTGCATGTTACCTGTTTGTCATTCAAAGTGCCCAGGACAAAGATAAATTGTCCTTGTTTGGAGTCCTTTGCCACCCTCTCAGTGACAAAGGGGAGGGCCTTATGAATAAAGATGGCCTCTGCTCTCTGCTGCACATTAAACAATGCCCCATGGTACAGCCCTACCCACTCTCAAACCAGGTTTTTGTGTTCCGCATTGGTCAGATGTGTTTACTGAAGTAGGGCAGTCTGGATTACACATTTTTTTTGAGTACAGGCAGTGTTTTCTTTGACTTCACTGGGGATGCAAATCCTGGGCATTCCAGGAGAAAACCTTTAACTTGCTTATTTCCAGCCTGAGAGATACTCAATGGAAAGAGTGCTCACTGAAACAGAAAACAAATCCTTATTCATTCTACCATACCCAGTCATCTGTTTTCCAAATAAGATTTCCCAGTTCTCCAACTTTGATGCATTGTTCATTGCAATAACCCATACATAATGAAGAACCACAACTGTAAACCGGGAAAATGCAAACCAATAATGCAAGGGTTTGGTTCCTGCTCCCATATGCCTCTTGCCTCTGCCTTTATCAGTGACATTGCAGAGGTCTGCCACTTCACAGATTACACCAAAATCTGCAATAGGGAGGTACTCCAAGGGGGAGGGGTATGGAAAGGCTAAACAGAGACCTGAGAAAACTTGAGGAGTGCACAAAGTTATTGCAGCTGGGTTTCAATGTGAAAAAGTGCAAAGTAATGCACATGGGGAACAGAAACCCAGGGGCAGAGTACAACATGGGAGGAGTAGTACTGATGACCACCAAGCAGGAAAGAGACCTGTGAGCAATCATATCGGATTAGTAAGGTCCCACCAAGAGTACTTTGTTCAGTTCTGAAGGCCACATCTCTGGAAGGACCCTACAAGGAGAGACTTAAGGACGTAAAAATGCATACCCTGGAAGAGGGGATATGATAGAGACCGTTAAATACCTCATGGGGTAAATAAGGTACAGGAGGGAAGCATTTTCAGAATAAAAGGTACTTAAGGACAAGGGGGCATGATAAGAAGCTGGAGGGGGTAGGTTCAGGAGAGATGTGAGGAAGTACTTCACAGAAAGAGTGGCGGATTCCAAGAATGGTCTTCCATGGGAGGTGGTGGGGGTGAAAACAGTGTTGAGGTTCAAGAATGCATGGGAGAGACATAATGGAATCTTAGGGAAAAAGAAGGGAGGTGGGAGAATGGTCTGGAGATCAAGTACGATCTACAGTGATACTATAGGCAGGGAGTAATTGGTAGACTAGTTTGGCTAAGTAGTCCTTATTTGATGGCAAATTCTATGTTTCTATATTCTATGTTTTCATGCACCAGAAATGCAGGAATGGTGAACCCAGATAATGGAGGTAGACCTAAGCTCTCAACTACTGGGTGCTGCAAACAGAATCCAAGTCACGAGGCCTACAGTGTAGGAACATAAGATTTGTGCCTTGGCAATATTTCTGTGTTATCTTCCCCCTCTCTCCCCCACTCTCACTGTGTTCTAATTAGAGCTGTTGTGAATTTTAAATTTTGCCAGCAAAGTTGCTGCAAAGCATCCAAAATTCACCTTTGTGAAGCCTCACAAAGTTTCCACAGACCCTAGGAAGTTTATTTATTTATTTTTTGAAATGTTTCACCCGGAAGGCATACTGAACAAGAAGTTGTTCGCCTCCGGTGTGACCTGGGGTACAATTGGATGAAGAATTAGACATACAATTTAACATTTAACATATCCGAGAAATTAAACAGTCAATTCATTTGTAACAAGACATACAGTTAAAAAATATCATAAATAATCTTACAATCACATCTGTGACATAACATGCAGTTAAATATATAATACCTGTGGAATATGCATTTAATAACAAGTGGCATATCCGCGGAACATAGTACAGACATTTTTTTTTACTTATACTTTTTGCCCCTGGGGCCACCAGTCTGCCTACCTCACATGTCTGGCATCCTCCTCGGGTCTCAGGCCACCATCTCCTGGGTTTCTTTTCGGCTCCATGTTCGGGTCCCACAGCTACCCCCATGGCTTGCCTCCCACGACGGGGTGGTGGGGAGCTCTCCTCCTAGCTCAACCTTCCTAGTCAGGATCCAGTACTGCTGTGTACCCTCAGAGCCGAACAAGTTCTGCTGGAGACGGCCATTATGCTGCCGTGACTGGTGCCCTGTTTCCGCCTTTCTCCCTTATGTCTGTGGCATGCAATGATGCCTAAGGTCCTGAGCATGCACGCTTCTGCACGTGCTCTGATCAAGGCATCTGCCCCAGTACGTCCCCATCATGTCTGCCAATGCTATGTAGTCACTCCCAGCCACTACCTGGGGCCACCAGAGCACCGATGGCAGTCCTGCCCCCTCCCCGGAGAAGGAGAACAGTCCTATGGATGCTCAATCCTTCTCTTCCCCTGCTGACCCCTGACAACCCAGGCTCATTCCCGAACCTGGATTGCCAGCATGGTGTGAGGTGTGGCTTCCAGCACCTCAACCCTCAGTGCTACCGGGCTGGTCATAGTACAGAAATTTGATGTAGCCTTGGAGCCAACTCCTTGCAGGAATGAATCACAGTTAAGAGGCAGATTATTTAGCAATTATTGAATGAATGAGGTTCAGTGAGGGGGCATCAAGGAGGGTAGAGGGGTAGACAAGGGAAACCAGCTGGGGGAAGGAGAGGATAAAGATGGGGGAACATTATTGGAGCAAAGTGAGCAAAAAATCAGTTGCGAGGGGCAAGTTAACACAGGGCTAGTGCAATCTGGGAGCACCTCAGACAGAAAAACAAAGTGCAAGTAATTAGCTCAAGTGAACTAATTCGTTTGTGTAAGTGCAGGGAGGTAGAGAGGGGGCAGGAGAGAGGTGGGGGTAAGAGATAGGGTTGGGAAGGATGAGTCATACCTGGAATTGGCCTCTTCAGAGTGAGCAGATCACAGCCAGTGGTGGAATGAGGTGAGGGCTTAGAATAAGGGGCAGGAACAGGCAAGGACAAGTTGGGTAGAGATAGTAGAGGGGATGGCAAAGGGAAGGAGGAGGAGGGGTAGGAGAAACATGCCTAAGACTAGGCCTCTTCAGGATGTTGAGAACCCTGCCAAAGAGCAGAGTCAGGTAAGGACTAGTTTGGTAGAAAGGATGGAGGGGAAAGGGCAGGGAAGGAAGAGTCATTTCCCTGTGCTGGACCCCTCCAGGATGCTGAGAACCCTACCGTGGGGCAGAACTAGGTGAGGACAAGTTGGGAAGAGAGAAAAGAAAGGATGAAGGGAAAGGAGGGAAGAGGAGGGAAGGAAGCTTGTCTAAGACTAGGCCACTGGAGGATGCTGAGAACCCTGCCAGAGCACAGAATCAGGCAAGGATTAGTTGGGTAGAAAGGATAGAGGAGGGGAGAAGGAAGAGTAATTGCACAGTGCTAGGCCCCTCCAGGATGCAGAGAACCTTGCCATGGGATACAATTAGGCAAGGACACATTGGGCAGAGGGAATGGGAGGTAGAGGGAGAAGTGAAAAAAAGGAGGGAGGGAAGAAACTTACCTGAGAGTAGACATCACCAAGGTGCTAAGAATCCCAACAGAGGGTAGATTTAGGTGAGGACAAGTTGGGTAGAAAGGGGAGAGGGGAAGGGGAGAGGAGGTGGCTTGGCCAGTGCTAGATATCTCCAGGATGCTGAGAATCCTGCCAGAGGTCTAAACTAAGCAGAGACAAGTTGGTAATGGAAGAAGGTTAGGAGTGGGAGTGATGGGGGAAAGTGGTGAAGGGAGAGGAGAGCATGCTGAGAAGCAGGCTTGGGGGGAGGAAGGTTCAATAGGGGATGTGAGTCATGGAGAGGAACAGAGGTATAGGAGGATGGTTAAGAAGGGTTAAAGCAGGAGCAGTTAAATGAGAGAAAGTTATGTAAAGCAGAGGCAAGGAAGAAGGAGGAGTAGGAGGAGGAGTGCTGTATTGGTGGGGGGGTTCCAGATTTATGGGAAACAATGGATGAAGCCTGACTGACAAATGAGAGTGGTTCAACCGGGGACAAACAAAGTGCGAGTGTCAGAGGATCTGAGGGAGTGGGAGGGAGAAGGGGGGAAGAGAATGAGAATGAGAGGTAGGAGGGCAGTTCTTCTAACCAAAATTTAGAAGTGAGTTTGGCACAATGAGTGAGGCACCTGTTGGCAAGTGGGGGAAGGGACAGGGTGCGGTAGAGGTCACAATGATGAGTGCATGATGGAGCATCAAGGGCAAAATGACAGAAGTTAAAGAGAGTGTCCAATCTGGTTAGGGAGGATTTGGAAGTGGCACCATAGACTACATCACAGTAATCGAAAATGGGGAGGATCATCTTCTGGACTAGTTCAACATTGTCAATATGAAGTTTGTACAATGAAGTGGCCATTTGTTTGGTGAAAGTGACCACTTCATGAGCAAATTTTGGTCAATTCATTGAAAAGACAGCAACTTCACCAGTCAAAATTTCACAAATTCAGAAAATTTGCACTTCATGAATTCCACAGAATTCATGAGTTAAATTGCAAAGTGAATTTCAGCCACTTCACACAACACTAGTTATAATCCATGGTAGTCATATTAATCACACCTGCTGTACTCTTGCCCAAGGCATAATCAGAAAATGTTATCACTTATCTACAACTTCTATGTCTCTCTAAGGCCTTGGTCTGCCTAGGTAGGGCAGACATCTGACAGTCCACACTTCCCTGCTCCAGTAACAAAAAAATGTCATAAGTTGACATTTGTAGAAGATACTAGGCTGTTGATGTGAAGCCCTCCACTCACCCCAATACCATAACCCCCTCCCCATACACACACGGGTCAGCTCACTGCACCCGGAAATAACATATCAAATAGCATAATATAGTGGAAAACTCTGTTGTTTTTCAGTAGCACAAATCCATTACCTTTGAATTTAGTCCAGAGTCCTTTGGCTGCATCAGTCAGGGATATCAAGTAGTCAAACACACCATGCACAATATGGCACTTGGGGGCTTGAGGAGGTTGATATCATATCAGCATGCTGTTAAAGGGCCAAGAAATGTGCAATAATTGACAGCTGTTAGTAATGTTCCTATACATAAATGAAATTCACGTTCAATTGTGCACAAATAAATACAGATGTGAAAAATGTGTATTTAACCGTTTCTTTTATTTATGAAAAACATCCTGTACAGTTCTCTTAAAGGAACCAGTAATTTGGGGGTTTTACTGTGTCACAGTTTGTGTACAGAATACTAAGTAGGAACTGTAGATCTATCACAGCCATACTTAGAGTTCTGTGCACAAACCGTAACATACAGCAGTTAAAGCTCCAGGTCACTGATTCCATGAAGAAAACTAACAGGATGCTGCCCATAAACACATAATACTGCAATATACAGTTTTCCACATCTTCTTTTATGTAGATACAATCAGATATGGATCAGTTATGGGTATAAATATCATTTCAGAAAACAGCAGCATTATAAACTGTTGCCAGTAAGAAATTATTTTCTGTTTTCACGGAGAGGGTTGTGGAAGCATGGAACAGCCTTCCTCAGGAGGTTGTGGAGTCAAAAACAGTAGTGAAATTCAAGCATTCATGGGACAGTCATAAGGCAGTTCTAGGGGGTAGGGGTAGGAAGAAGTAGGCTGTAGGTTAACTAGGATCTGCAGCTTATCCATTAGGTAGGGAAATGGGCAGACTGGGTGTGCCAAGCGGTCCTTATCTGCTGTCAATTTCTATGTTTCTTTATGTACATGTTCTCCATACCTGGTGGAAATGTCTTAGGACAGAGCAAAACTCTTAGAGAAGATGGCTCATGATAACAACGGTTATACCCAGCATCATGTTTTACCCCATATGTTCTTTCTTGTCTCATTCCAAGCCACCCCTGGGTACTCATAAATAACCAACTCTCCAGCACCACAATTAATCAGAGGCAAGACATGTTACTAGTGCAGTATGTCCTTGAGAAAGTAAAGAAAAACTGTGCTCACAGGGGCCCTGGGAATTTCTACTCAAGTGGCATGGGCAAAACATGCTGGGATCCTTCAACATCTTTCAAAGGCAGTGTCTCAATTTGCCATGCTGACTGAAAAAACAATTAAGGGTGTGCATTTGTAGTTTTTATTTGTTTGTTTTGCTTTTTTTGTCTTCCCTCCTCTGGGGCTTTTGCTGCAGATGACTTTGGCTCTTCTCTGAGAGCTCTACTCCACCCTTCTTACCATGTGACCTCTCTCCTGACCCCCAGGACTGGTGCCGGTAAATCCCCCATGGCAGGGCCAAGGAAGAGGAGGTCCATCCCACCCGATGCGTAATCCAGTTTAGCCAGCTGTGCTGGGGGCCGAGAGCATGGTCCGGGTGTTATGGTGCCTGAGACATCCCCTGCTGCTTTTTCCTGGGTTTTTCTTATGCCTCCCTGTTGTGGGATTGCAGACATCAGCGTCTTGCGTGAGGTGCGCACATTATGGGTCCTGCATCACCCTCAAGTCTCCACATGCTCCTGACCTGCACTACCCCTGGGCCTCCACTTGGGAGCAGTCATTTGCAGAACAGCCATTCTCCTCCCAGAGAGAGAGGAGAGCTGTCCTTCAAATGCTCAATCCTCTCCCTCCCTGCCCAACCCCCAGCAACCCGCTCGCACTGTGAACATGGGTTGCCGGCATGGCAGGAGGTAAGACATATATGCCTCAGCCCTCCATGCCACTGGGCCAGCTTTTTGTAGTTTTATTCAGAAGCAATAAGGCACAGGTGGTTGAGGGGAGGCATGAAGACCATGGCCATAAGCAAGAACTTAATAAACCAGGCCAAGTATAATTAAAGATAGTTAAAGCACCTCAAACTCCTTTGAGTTGCTCAGTGATGAACCTTTTGGATACTGCCACCTCCATCAGGCTATGATTGGCCCTCTCTCCAGAAGGCTAGGATTATGTGGCAGCTAAACTGAGACTCTACTTGCCTTGCTCAGAGATCATTCAGTAGCAGGACAAACTGTTTCCTTTGGTTTTGAACCTTCTAAGAAAAATCTTGAAAAATGGTGATGTAGTATTCTCCATAGCTGAGATGCCTGAAGTTTTGTGCTGACATTAGGATCCTCTGCTTGCCAGTGAAATTGTGCAGCCATGCAATAATATACCTGCATGGAGCATCCAATGATGGTTTAAGGGTCAGTGCCCTATGTAATCTGCTTATCTTGATCAGTTCAGTCTAGCTGCCAATATTCACAATTCTTGGGAGCCACTGTTCCAAAAAAAGCCAAGGCATCTTTCCCTTCCATGCTCTCTAGGAGACCTCTAATACAGAGGCTAGTCCTCATCTGGTTATTTCCCTGTTTGTCTAATTTTTTTTATTGTCTTTGGTAACCGGGTAAGGCCCACTAGGCACAAGTTTTCAGGGGTGACCTGGGAGCACTGGGTGGTTAAGTGACTTGCTCAGAGTTACACAGTATGCAAGTGGGGGCTGTGAGAATCGAACCCAGGTCTGGTCTTCTGGATGTACCAAGATCATTTACAGCTTGTTACTCTAACCTCTAGGCTAAATCTCCTTGATGACACTCTTGTAGACTCTTAATTATAGCAGGAAGGGCATTCATATTGCCCTCCAAGGCAGAAATTCTGCATTTTGCTTTCTCCAGGAGCTTTCCGTAAGTCATGGTCTTCTGTGCTTATGTTACAATCATGGAGGCTAGTTGACCAGTTTCAGAGATAAGGCAGCTAGGATCTGAACTGACTGAATGGCTGTAGACAGCCATCACAATCTCTGTGATCTCCTGGCTCACATATGCCTCTGACCCTTCATTAGGCCTCATTTTCTTCATCGCTTTTTTTCTGTCCTCCAGTCGGTTTTGCCATCAAATTTATTAGAAATCTCTCCACTGCAGTAATCTTGGTCATTACTTTAAAGCCCTGATTAGGTGTGTACATAGAAACCACTATAAACCATGTAATTAGTATTTTTTTTACCCTGTTCGAGAGGCAGTGTGTGTTAGGCACATCTAGGTTTGTTTGCAATGTCATGTAGAGTCTCTCAGTACAATAAGACACTCTGGGGTGTTGTTAGTGCTGATTTTACAGTACTTCCAGGTGATACAAGATCTGGTCAGAGCCGATATGGCTGAGGAAAGCTTTTAGGAGTTGCAAGAGTGCTGAAAAAAGAATATGTGGTGCTCTCACTGTACCGGAGTCAACCTGCCACCTACTGAAGGATGCAGCATAGCTGAAGCAGCTACAGCAAGAGAAGGCAGGGATGTGACTAATGTCTGTATAAGACACTCATGAGATTGCACTGCATCCAGTTTTGAAGGTCCCATCTGAGTAAAAAACATAGACAAGGTGGAGGTGGTGCAGTGGAGGGCAACTACAGTACAATGGCACAGGGTATATGGGATAAGACCTATGAGGAATGATTAACCAAGTCGATATTTAAAATATTTATTTCATTTGGGTAAACATTTAAACCATTTTAAATATTGAATTTTTACAAGATATGCCAGCTGAGATTCAATATATGCTATATCGAATCTCAACTGGCATATCCTGTAAAATATCACTTACATCACTTGTGGTCATGCTTTTACACATTATTTCTAATTAATTTGCACAATGTAGATCTGCTGAGAATCAGTTTTAATGTGGTCTTCCTTTTATTATTTTACAATGTGTTTTCCTAGAATATGCCTGCACATTGGTATATAGGGAATATGTGATGTGCTATTGTTGGATACACCATTTATTTGAACGAGCAGTGAGTGACCTCGGATGACCTCACGAGTGGTGGAGCCACAAGTGAGGCCCCAAGGTCACTCATTGCGAGTTCAAATAAATGGTGTATCCAACAACAGCACATCACATCTGTGAATTATGCAATAGGGCCCTTATTTATTTTTGTGTTTTTTTTATTTCTTTTTTGTTTAGTGTTTATTTTTTTAATAACATAGTGAGGATTATTTTGTGCTGTATTGTGAATTCACACTATTTATAAACAGCACAAGTGCTGATTGGTTGTAAATTTGCAGTGGACGAGATGAACGGTTTGAAAAAGATGGCGGGTCTATTTCTCGCTCAGCAAGAGTCAGAGAGAGTCATACTGATATTTTTTGCATGGCTTTATTTACTTATATACAGTTGTTTTGTATTTATGTAGTTGTAAAGTAATTATTTATCTGGTTGATCCTGCATTCACTTATGGCAGAGAGGAGAAGCGAGCATATGGGGAGACTGGAGGAGGAACCTTGAGAAAAGCAGGGTGGTCACATAGCCGACAGCATTTTGAGAGGTCAATGAGTGGCTGTCGGTTCCAATAGTAGTGTTTTCTGTGTTATTTAAAAAATGGCTATATTTTAATATCTGGACGATGCTGCATTTTATTGTGGGCAGGAGTAGTATTTTAGGGCCCGGGTTGTTGCCAGGGATTGAGTGAATGGGACTGCTATAGAGCAGGACTAGTGACAAAGCATTGGGTTGGTGCCGAGATCGTGTCATTAAGTGATCTCGGTTCTGAAATTAGGAGCTCAGATTCAGAGGATCATCGTTTGTTTTTGGTGATAGCTCTTCTTATTATAATAAATAAAATTCTGGAATGCAGAGTCTTTTTTTTTATTTGGTATGTGTGTAGGGTGGGGGGGATAAAGCAGTCTGAAGGTGGCGAGGTATGGAATCGACTACAGCGAGGAGGAAGGGAAGCAGAAAAATAGTTTCTATTTTAAAAGGGAAAAAAGTTTTCTGAATTAAGCGGAGTTGTTGAAATGATGGTGTTATTGTACTGCCAATATGTAAATAGCTGCAGAGGTTGTTGTTGAGGGGACAAGTAGGGGGGAGTTTAGGAAAGAAAATAAAAGTAATTTTAAGTACTGCCTGCAGGAGGGTGTGATAATTGATGGCAGGGTGTTGGATAAATGTCAGAACCATTGTTTATCCAACAACAGTGAGAATAAATGGATATATTTCACTAGTTATATGCTCACTCCTATTGCATTCATATTGTATTTAGCCTGGATAGTTCACAGAAGATGTGGCATCTTATTTTCATTGGGGCGCTACATCTACACACTATTAAGCTGTATTGCATACAATCAGAACATGATAAAAACAATAGTTCACCTTTGGACTAGGCTACCCTGAATAAGTGCATTATAAAAATGGTCGAATCATGTCCACACTGAAAACAAGATATTGGATCTAATCTAGGACATCCTAGTAAATACAGTGCAAAAATGTATAAAATGAAGATCCCTATGAGAATGAGATGTAGCATTTTCCCTGTGCTATCCAGGATACAAAATATAGGATAAGAAAGATTTAATAGAAGTCTGCTATAAACTGAACTTCACTGTGTTCCACATAACCAAGACTGATATAAACAAACAGTTTATTTATTGTTGTAAAACATATTCGATTGCAGTATTTATTTCAAATGTTGTGGCCATGAGGATGGTGTGTACAGTGTGTGTGTGTGTGTGTTTGTGTTTGCTGTATATAATAAACTATATCTGAGACAGTGGTTATCAGACAGTGTCTTAAGAGGTTAAAAAAGCATCAGATCTCAACTGGCAAATCCTGTAAAATGTCACTTACAGTGTGGTCATACTTTATCCATTATTGCTAATGAATTTGCACAGTGCAGATCTGCTGAGAGATAGTTTCAGTGCAGTCTTCCTTTTACACATTTTTACAATGTGTTTTCCTAGAATATGCTTGCCGATTGCTATATACTGTATTTAGCCTGGATAGTACACAAAAGATGTGGCATCTTATTTTCAGTGGAGCTCTACATCTCCACAATATTATGATGCATTGTGTAAAATCAGAACATGCTGAAAAGAATATTTTACATCTGGACTAGGCTATCCTAAATAAATACATTAAAAAATGGTAAAATCATGACCCCACTGAAAACAAGATATTGCATCTAATCTGGGACATCCTGAGTACATACAATGCAAAGATGTGTAAAATGAAGATCCCTATGAGAATGAGCTGTAGCATCTTCCCTGTGCTATCCATAATCAGATAGTGTCTGAAGAGGTTAAAAAAGCATTGAAGCTCAACTGGTAAATCATGTGTCCTTATGGAACAGGCTACCCTCGTCTGTTCACTTATCCCCCTCCCACCTCTCCTTTAAATCTAACCTAAGAGCCAGACTCATGACCGAATCCACTTGCAACTGTTTCCCTGTACAGTCATAAGGCCAAAATCTGTCCCTGCCTTGCTTATGTCTGCTCTTCTATGTATCCTTGCTCTCTAGCAGGGCTGTGCGAATACCATTTCCCGAATATTCAGTATTCAGGTCCCAGGTATTCGTTATTCATTATTCAGTATTCGTTATTCGAGTGTATAATTTGCCTTAATGGAGAATTGCTATATAACTCCTTAAAATGGCTTCAGGATGCCAGACTAGTGGCACTGAGGGTTGAGGTGCTGGATGCCACACCTTGAGCCATGCCGGCGACCCGGATTTGGGAATGAGCCCGGGTTGTTGGGGGCCGGCAGGGGAGAGAGAGGATTGAGCATCCAAAGGACAGCTCGCCTCTCTCTGGGGAGGGATCCAGGCTTGCCTGTCACAGCAGTGGCCCCCAGTGGAGACTGGAGGCACTGCGCATGCCAAGGCAGCAAAGTAGTGGGGTGGAGCTGCGGCGGGCATCACCAGATGCCACTGCACATCCAAGCTTGGGGAGGGTGAAAAACAGAAAAATACCCCCGCCAACTGGGTGAGGCAATGGCAGTCTCCAGTGGCTGAGGCCCACACTCCCAATGCTGGCCGCACCCCCCCGACTCTATCCTCTGGGGACTCCTGGCCTCTCTATGGCACCGGGGGAGATGGGAGTCCTGACCCTGATTCAGAAGTCAGGGGAGTTGCGGTTCAGGCAGGCGGTCAGGAGCCGTAGGTTGAGTGAGGGAACCTGAGAGATGCCCCAATAGGTGGGTGAAGAAATAGATTTAAAAAAAAATGGCTTCAGGAGGGGGAGGATGAGAGGTAATGGCACTTTGGCTTGTACACCGGTGCCAGAGGCTGTCTTCTGCCACTCATGCTTTACAAGGAGGATAAAGAGGTAATAACACTTTGGCTTGTACACTGGTGCCAGAGGCTGTTTTTTGCTGCTGGTGCTTTGGGAGGAGGATGAAGAGATCATGCTATTTTGGCTTTTACATTGGTGCCAGAGGCAGTCTTCTGCCGCTGGTGCTTCATGAGGAGGATGAAGACGTTATGGCACTTTGGCTTGTACACTGGTGCCAGAATCTGTCTTCTGCCACTGGTGCTTCAGGAGGAGGATGCAGTTGTCATGGCAATTTAGCTTGCCCATTTGTGCCAGAGGATACCTTGTGCTGCAGATGCTTAAGGAGGAGGATGCAAAGGTCACGGAACTTTGCCTTGTACCGTGGTGCCAGAGGCTGTCTTCTGCTGCTGGTGCTTCAGGAGTAGGATGAAGAGGTCATGGCACTTTGGCTTGTACACAGGTGCTTGAGGCTTTCTTGTGCTGCTGGTACTTCAGGAGGAGAATGTAGAGGTCACGGCACTTTGCCTTGTACAGTGATGCCAGAAGATGTCTTCTGACGCTGATGATTCAGGAGGAGGATGCAGAGGAAAGCAGTTAATCATGGGCATGCACTTTCCCATAGAATAACACTGGAAGTGTAAGACACCATAACTCTGTCCATATTTGGAGTTAATTAAGTAATAGTCTACTTATGGTCAGAAATATCACAGCAACCTCTACCAGAATGCCATATGCAAGAGCCTAAAATAATTGTGACCATGAAGAAAAACAAGTAATAAGACATAATTAAACCTATAGAATGACACTGTAACTTCAACAGGCCATAATTCTGGCAATATTTGGAGCTAAGTAACAATCTATATATGGTCAGAAAGGTCTCAGTGGCCACTACAAGAATACTATATGCCAGAGCTTTAAAGGGCACCTTTCATGGTCCTTTTGACTTTCATGCATAAATTACCCCTTCTTGCACTGATTATGGAACTGCATTTCATTACTGTCCACTGCAGTTAGTTTTTGGATTCTGAGCTGCTAAAAACTGCACGGTGTACCAGAGCTTCTATAGCAAGCCTGGTGTTGCTGTAGGCCCAGGGTTGTACTGCTGACATCACTATAGGGCAGAGTCAATTTAACAAAACAAAAAAAAACTGACAAGGCATTTAGATTTTGGCATAATGCATTGCTAACAGGGTGTCTTGGGGAAGGGGGAACACATTATGTACACTAAGTACTGGTAGTTTTCCCTTGCAACAATGTTGCATCTGCACAGTGTGAGTCACTCATCTGCCCTAAAGTGATGTCATCAGGAGCCAGCAGCTAAACATCAAAGGCAAGTGCAGCAGGGCTCCAAAACAAATCCAACTTATGGAAGGCAGAGTAAACCTTGGCCAAAAATAACAAATGCACACACCCTTTCGGGTCTAGTACTGCATATAATGACTACAAGCTGCAACTTTCTGGACCATCATGAAAGTTGCTCTTTAAATAATTGTGGCCGTTAAGAAAAGCAAGCAATAAGACATAATTAAGCCCATAGGATAACACTGTAACTTCAACAGGCCAACATACAGATTCACATCTTACCTTCAGAATCGAGAGATACAACTGTGAGGATGGCACTCAAGCATGATGCCCATTCGGACTATGGTGTGCTACCCCAAAAAGATCTTTTGATTGGATGCTACCTGTGAGGGAGACATAGTGAAAGACAATGCTTTTCCAAAAAGGCCTACACACATCCAGGTAGTCTCCCTGTTCTATTTTAAAAAAGCCCCCACCCCATACCGCAAAACAGAAAGAAAACAATTAACAGATTAAATACTTTACTTACCTTTGCTGTTCATACCGATGTGTTACCAAGAGTTCATCATAATGGTGGTAAAATACCTGTATACGAAAAAAAAGGAACAGGAAAAAACATGATTAGAGATACTCTTCAATCACAGTTAACCCCCCCCCAAAAAAAACACAAACAGAAATAAAAGCATTAAAAGATTGCATATTTCACTTACTGTTGCTGGTAGTACACAGTGTGTTAATCGAAGATGAGAATCATCAGACTCTGGCTTTGGCGGTCATCGGTCATCAGTAATACATTCCAGATTTCTTCGGAACCATTATTGTCATCATCATCATCATCATCAGCATCAATAACTTATTGCAGGAGTGCACTTATAGCAATGGTACAAACTGCTGGTAGTCAGGCAACCAGAATATTTCAGGCATGGGAAATACTTTAGACTGGTGATGCCACACTGGTAACTGGAATATTTCAGGCATGTGAAATACCTGAGACTGGTAATGCCACACTGGTAACCGAAATATTTCAGGCATGGGAAATACTTGAGATGGGTGATGCCATACTGGTAACTGGAATATTTGAGTCATGTGAAATACTGGAGACTGGAGAATCCATACTGGTAACTGGAATATTTCAAGCACGGGAAATACTTGAGAATGGTGATGCCATATACTGGTGACTGGAATATTTCAGTCATGTGAAATACTTGAGACTGGAGATGCCACACTGTTAACTGCCATATTTCAGGCATGGGAAATACTGAGACTGGAGATGCTGCACTAACTGACATATTTTATGCACTTGAAATACTTGAGACTGGTGATGCCACACTTGTAACTGCCATATTTCAAGCAAGGGAAACACTGAGAATGGTGATGCCACACTTGTAACTGCCGTATTTCAAGCATGGGAAACACTGAGACTGGAGATGCCACACTTGTAACTGCCATATTTCAGGCATGGGAAACACTGAGACTGGTGATGCCACACTTGTAAGTGCCACATTTCAGGAATGGGAAACACTGAGACTGGAGATGCCACACTTGTAACTGCCACATTTCAGGCATGGGAAACACTGAGACTGGAGATGCCACACTTGTAACTGCCATATTTCAGGCATGGGAAACACTGAGACTGGTAAGCCATATTTCAGGCATGGGAAACACTGAGACTGGTGATGCCACACTTGTAACTGCCACGTTTCAGGCATGGGAAACACTGAGACTGGTGATGCCACACTTGTAAGTGCCACATTTCAGGAATGGGAAACACTGAGACTGGAGATGCCACACTTGTAACTGCCACATTTCAGGCATGGGAAACACTGAGACTGGAGATGCCACACTTGTAACTGCCATATTTCAGGCATGGGAAACACTGAGACTGGCAAGCCATATTTCAGGCATGGGAAACACTGAGACTGGTGATGCCACACTTGTAACTGCCACGTTTCAGGTATGGAAAACACTGAGAATGGGGATGCCACACTTGTAACTGCCATATTTCAAGCATGGGAAAGACTGAGAATGGTGATGCCACACTTGTAACTGCCATATTTCAGGCATGGGAAACACTGAGACTGGAGATGCCACACTTGTAACTGCCATATTTCAAGCATGGGAAACACTGAGACTGGTAATGCCACACTTGTAACTGCCATATTTCAGGAATGGGAAACACTGAGACTGGTGATGCCACACTTGTAACTGCCATATTTCAAGCATGGGAAACACTGAGACTGGTGATGCCACACTTGTAACTGCCATATTTCAACAATGGGAAACACTAAGACTGGTGATGCCACACTTGTAACTGCCGTATTTCAAGCATGGGAAACACTGAGACTGGTAATGCCACACTTGTAACTGCCATATTTCAGGAATGGGAAACACTGAGACTGGAGATGCCACACTTGTAACTGCCACATTTCAGGCATGGGAAACACTGAGACTAGAGATGCCACACTTGTAATGGCCACGTTTCAGACATGGGAAACACTGAGACTGGAGATGCCACACTTGTAACTGCCATATTTCAAGCGTGGGAAAGACTGAGACCGGTGATGCCACACTTGTAATGGCCACGTTTCAGGCATGGGAAACACTGAGACTGGAGATGCCACACTTGTAACTGCCATATTTCAAGCATGGGAAAGCCTGAGACTGGTGATGCCACACTTGTAACTGCCATATTTGAGGCATGAGAAACACTGAGAATGGGGATGCCACACTTGTAACTGCCATATTTCAAGCATGGGAAAGACTGAGAATGGTAATGCCACACTTGTAACTGCCATATTTCAGGAATGGGAAACACTGAGACTGGAGATGCCACACTTGTAACTGCCATATTTCAGGCATGGGAAACACTGAGACCAGTGACGCTACATTTGTAACTGCCATATTTCAAGCATGGGAAACACAGAGACTGGAGATGCCACACTTGTAACTGCCATATTTCAGGCATGGGAAACACTGAGATTGGTGATGCCACACTTGTAACTGCCATATTTCAGGCATGGGAAACACTGAGACTGGTGATGACACACTGTTAACTGCCATATTTTATGCATGCAAAATATTTGAGACTGTTGATGCCATACTGGTAACTGGCATCTGAAAAGTTGTTAAAGGGATGGATGGAATATGGGCACCAGCAACACAGGGAATGAGAGATGTAGCAACACAAGTTGAGGATTTTTTTTATAAGGAACAGCAGTCAATAAGTGGGTGGCAGGTTTAGGTACTGGGAACTGTGGGGCATGCTCTTTCAAAAGAATATACCATGACAGTGGAAGTGATAAAGAAAAAGAGTGCTGGCCACAGATTTCTGTTAGTATGACTATGGATATGATGAACATGTTTGACTAAATGTCAGCATGTTGTGCTTTTATGCTAACAGAACAATGTTGGCTAACACAGAATGGATTGCGTATGGGTCAATGCTGTAACACACAAATGTTGTATCCAGTACAAGATGAATATTTAATGCAATTGTTAGTGGCCATATGTGTACCCAAGGCGAGGTACCTTTATTTTTATAAACACAAGTTATTCCACATGTGCAGGGTCAAGTGAGGATCAATGATGTTCCACCACATCCCAAGCAGTGCTGAACATTCATTCAGATGGGTATGCCCCACATACGGTGACACCAACACAGTGAACTACAACCCTGTCAGCAAAATCGACACTTTGCCAACAGGTCGCTGTGTTGGTGTGTCCGAGACAGGGGCACACTGTCTCCTGGTCCTGCACCCCTGCCCTGAATCAACTCCAACTGGAGTTGATAATCCTAGAGATGGGGGGCTGGGGCAGAGACCCCCGCATGGAGAGTTTGGGGGTGAAGCCCCTATAAAAAAAAATGGACAGGGAGACACATAGGAATCATGTAAACTGCAACTTGCGGTTGACATGATTCTTGTCGGCGAGATGCCAGTTGACAAAAGGGTTGTTGAACCGGCATCATAGAGCTGTTTAGACGGTATGCTGGTAGGGGGCAACAGATATATTTAAGGGCCAACTGTGCCAAGTGTGGAGATGCTTTCTTCCTTTTGATCCAGTACTCTACTAGATTTATGGATAATGACTACTGAGGCAAATTGGGTGCTGACTGTGGCTGCTGTTCTGTTCTTTTCTGCTGCTCAGCCTGTAGTGATGAGCTGAATTCAGCCCAACAACCACCCTTCTTCTCAAGGTTTTCCATATTGCTTTCAGTTTGTGATTCTGAGACTAGCTCATCGTTAGGGTTACCTGCTGGTCTCATTGACCCAGGCATGCAGAAACTAAGTTCTGAGCACATCTGCTTCTGAAAGTCTGTAACCCTGTGAGTGAGCATTATAAGGTGTAGTACCTCACACTTGAAATGTGGATCCAACATAGTGGCAAATATGTGCTTTTTATTGGAACAGAGGGCACGGGGTCATATTGACACAGGACATTATGTCGCATGGCAAAATTGCGCCGCCAATATGGTGCGATTCTTGCCATGTGATCTATCTCTTTTTTCTGTGGGGGGTTCTGCCCCCCACACCTGCTGTTATGGAGGGCTATGTCCTGAACCCCCCCAATATAGATTCTCAACTCCGGGGGGGGTCAAGTCAGGGAGTGCCCAAAGTTGAAAGAAAAATAAATGTTTCTGGAACCGGGAATCAAACCTGATCCCAGAAGCACTGTCTGGGTTCCCTGCTGCTGTTGCTCAGTCTGTTGAGTCACAGCAGCTGGTCGGTGCAACCCACTCGCAGCAGAGGTCTTATCCTCTGCCTGGGAGAGTGAGAATGGTTCAATACTGCGTACGGCAGTATACGCGATATTGCACCATTCATTCAGTGGTGCAGCACTGTAACGGGTTAGCCATAATGTCGTACGTTATTAAGCGTGTGACATTATGACCCGATACCGGAACAGAGATTAGAAAATCTAACTTCTAGTTCTGTGGTGAGATTTTCCACAAGGAATATCACTGTTCCTAGTGTCTGGTTTTCTTTCTCAGCATTTATACTGAATTTCCTCATGGCTTTTTTTCAGGATCTGTACAGCAGGAATTACCTGACTTAGCAGTGCAGAATCAGAGCTAAGGTCACCAGTGTTCCTTTAAAATGGGGCTAAAACCTTTACCAAGCCCTCAATCACAGTCCAGTCCTGATGTCCGAGGACTCCCACCATGTCAGTTTCTATGCTCATCTCATGAAGGGCCCGCTTCTGCTCCAGAAGCCTTTGCAGCATGTAGTAGGTGGAATTCCACAGGGTCTGTACATCCTGGATAAGATGATGCTGCAACATTTGAAGATGCTCTTGTAGCTGATGCAGACAGTTTGTGGCTTTCACAGAGTGATGGAAGTGTCTGCATATGCTTCTGGCTACTTTGACTGTGTGATCTGCCTCCACTGTGTTTGCCAAAGCCTTTGTCACCACCAAATTTAGTGTATGAGCAAAGCAGCATATCCCCTCAAAATTGCAATCTCTAAGTGCTTTTATTATATTTGTGGCATTGACTGTGACCACAAACCCTACCTGCAAATTGTTGCCATCAGTCCATGAGCTCAACATCCCTTGCAGGAATAACAGTATGTTTACAGCCTGGTGATCCTTTTCCATAACACTGACATTTAGCAAAGCAGATATGTAGGGAGAGGGGGAAGAGACAGAACCAGCGCCAGTACCACCATCACCACCAGTGACTGCCACATCTGCAGCACACCAGTGTTCTGTCAGTGACATATATGCATGATTTAAATTCATGCTGGTCCATATGTCAGGTGTATAGTGGAAAACTCCACCAACAGCCTGTGCTAGTATTCTGGCAACTTCTTTTCTCAGATCATGGTAAATGTTGGGAACTACGTATGTGAAAATGTGGCCAGTGTTGGTATATTATACCTGGGGTGCAAATGCTGCAGCAGCCTATGGAAACCTGTGTTTTCCACAATAGAAAATGGCTGCAGATCCAAGGTCATCATCTCACTAATTAAATTGGTGATCTGCTGTGTTGTTGGGCGTGATGCCTGGTATTTGATGCAGGCATGGAAGGCTTGCATGATGGATATAGTCAAAGTGATACCACTTCACATTGATTTTGACTTTGAACCCATGGTGGAGGGTGTTACAATAATAGAAGATTGAGCAGAAGAAGGCAGAATGGGTGATGCTCCTGTGTGGTGATGCACTACAAGTGGTGTAGGGGGAGTTGAGGGCACACTGTCTGTCTCAGTAATAGAATCACTACCAGTACTTTGCACATCTACTGGACCAGTACCAGAAATGGGGCTGACAGGCACATGTTGTGGAGGGGGAAGAACAGCTATGGATCTTTGAAGTGCACTGGGATGTTTCATTTGGAGATGGTTCATCATTGATGTTGTGAGATTTGAAAGGTTTTTATCACAACTTATAGTACAGTTCACACAGAACATACTGCCTTTGTTGGATCATCTTTCACAACACTAAAGTACACCACACTTTTCCTCACACTGACAGTGGAAGTACGGGCCCCAATAGGGCGGCCATGGACATGTTTTGCCCCTTTCCCCTTATCAGACCTGGGTGCAGTGGATGCAGTTATTCTGCCCCTTTCTTTCTCCACAAAAAATGTAGCTATAGAACTATGTTGTGTATCAGATGGAGTTGAACTTGACACAACTCTTTGAAAAGACAGGGTGGACTTTATTTTTTTATTAGGAGAAGAAGGAGGAGGAGAGTGACCCTGACCAACCTGCTTGCTATGACAAGCAGCACTGCATTTTTTGGCAGCTGCACGTTCATGTTTCTCACACAGATATGCTGCATATTCAGCCTCATCGCCAAATTCGCTTAGGTGGGTATCACTGTTAGATGATGTACTGAGCAAGTCTTGTAACTCTGGCAAATATTCAGAATCAGATGAATGCTCTTCTTCAGAATCCTCCACATCAGCAAAAGGAAATGTGGTGAGAGGAAACTTACGAGGCTGAGCAACAGTACATTTTGGCAGCAAAATTGGTGCTGTCATTGTAACAGTCTTGTGGTCAGTAATAGTCACAGTACCTATGGTCATGAGCACAGTTGGCAAGGTAGTAGCACTGTCAACAGTAGTCCTGGTGCCAGAATTACTATCAGGAGTTACAGTCGAAGAAATTGGCATCGTATTCCAGCTAGTTGTAATACTGGCAGCAGTAGTCATGGTGACAGCAGAACACTCAGGATTACTAATGGAGGCAAAGGTTGTGGTGACAGTGGCTGTGCAAGGAGCACAAATAGTGCACACTGTTATGGCAGTGGTGGTGTCAACAGTACACAAAGGATTTGCTCTGGTTGCTGAAATCATGGCACTGGTGGTGGTGGGGCGGAGCACACTGATAGGTGATGTTGCCTTTATGGGGGCAGTTGTGTGAATAGCACTACCACTGCTAGTGGGGATGGGTTCTTGTTCTTGTATGTTGGAGATGTCAGCTGTAAAATCCTCCTACTTTTATAAAATGATGGTGCTGCAAATGCAGTACTAGTTGTAGTAGTGGTAACAGTACTAGTACTACACCTCAATACTACTGACACCAGAACCTGAAGGTTTATCAGGGGGAGAAAACTATTTTAGAGTGGCAAATATGAACAGACCTTCTCTCACCCTGTTCTTGACCGCCTACGACTGGTGGTGAAGATGACTTGCTTGGGCTGGACCATGCATGTTTATGGGATTGATGAGACATGGTCTGTAACTTACTGTGTATTTTATTTGTGATTAGTGTTTTTGTTTATGTTGGTGCCTCTTGCATAAAACAACAATACCCACACCGCTCAAGTGGCAGCTAATAAAGACAGGCTGATTCTAAAGAGAGATGGAGTCAGCAAACTTCTTACTTGTGTGGTGTCAGTTGTGCAGTTATACAGTACAGTAATTCAAGCTTTGAAAGTGCACCAAACAACATACAACACACAGAACCCAGTGAGTCATGCCTGACACACACAGAAATACTAAAACAGTTCACAGAAAATTTACGTGTACACACTTACAGCAGTGCACGCACAGGGGGCGAAGACACAAAAAAAAAAACTCACATGCACTGGAGGCCACTCAGCTGCAGTGAGCTGTGGAGGGAGGAGTCACTTGCGACACCCTTCTTACTCAGCTGTTCAGGGAACTGAGCTAAGAACCAGACCACAGTCAGCAACATAGAGACATAGAATTTGATGGCAGATAAGGACCGCTTGGCCCACCTAGTCTGCCCATTTCCCTACCTAATGGATAAGCTGCAGATCCTGGTTAACCAACAGCCTACTTCCTCCTACCCCCCCACTAGAATTGCCTATGTCTGTCCCATGCATTCTTGAATTCTCCCACAGTTTTTGACTCTATGACCTCCTCAGGAAGACCGTTCCATGTATCCACAACCCTCTCTGTGGAGAAATACTTCCTCACATTACCTCTGAGCCATCCCCCCTCTATCTTCAAATTGTGCCCTCTTGTTTTTGCACATCTCTTTTTCTGAAAGATGCTACCCTCTTGGACTTTGTTGATTCCTTTGAGGTATTTGAAAGTTTCTATCATGCCCCCCTTTCCTCGAGGCTATACATCTTTAGTTCCTTTAGTCTTTCTTCATATGTCTTCTGATGCAGACCCTGCATTATTTTGGTTGTCCTCCTCTGGACAGCCTCCACCCTGTCTATGTCTTTGCGGAGATGGGGTCTCCAGAACTGTACACAGTACTCCAGATGTGGTCTTACCAACTGTCTGTACAGAGGGCCAACAGCTTCTTGTTTTCTACTGGTAATGCCTCTCCCTATGCATCCCAGTATCCCCACAGCCCTCCTTACTGTCTTCTCACATTGCTGGCCCACCTTTTGGTCATTTGATATGACTACCCCCAGGTCCCTTTCCATTTTGTTGTTGTCAGTATCTCACCCCCCACTGTGTACTCTTCCCCTGGGTTTTTGTTTCCCAGGTGCATTACTTTGCACTTCTTTACATTGAATCTAAGCTGTCATACATTTGACCATTCCTCCAACCTTGCCAAGTCCCCTTTCATCCTTTCTATCCCACCTTGTGTATCAACCCTGTTGCAGATCTTTATGTCATCAGCAAAGAGACATACTTTCCCTTCCAGTCCCTCTGCAATGTCACTTATAAAGACATTAAAAAAGGACTGGCCCCAGTACTGAACCCTGCGTTACCCTACTAGTAACCCTCCTTTCTTCACTGTGGACTCCTTTTACTATTACCCTCTGTGTCCTGTTGTCGGACCAGTGTTTTACCCAGGCTACCACCCTAGGACCCACTCCCAGGCTGGCTAATTTGTTTATTAATCTTTTGTTGTGGGACTATGTCAAATGCCTTGCTAAAGTCTAGGTAAGCCATAGCCACAGCCCCTCCCCTGGTCTACTGCTTTAGTCACCCAGTCAAAGAAATCAATTAGATTTGTCTGACATGACCTTCCCACTGTGAATCCATGCTGCATTGGGTCCTGTGCCCCACTGGCCTCTAGGTACTCAACAATTCTTTCCTTCAGAAGTGATTCCATCATTTTCCCTACCACTGAGGTCAAACTGACAGGTCTGTAGTTTCCTGCCTCTGTCTTGCTCCCACTTTTGTGAAGGGGAATCACATCTGCCCTCCTCCAGTCCTCAGGTACCACCCCTCCTCCCATGATTTATTAAAAAGGGTAGTTAGTGGTGTTACTAGTTCTTCCCTTAGTTCTTTTAAATTTCTGGGGTGAATCCCATCAGGCCCCATTGCTTTATCCACCTTCAGTTTTAAGAGTTCTTTCAGAACCCTTTCTTCTGTAAAAGGACTAATATCAACCCGCCTATCCAGAGTGCTTCTATTGACCAGATTAGGTATTTCCCCCTGCTTTTCCATTGTGAATGCTGAGCAGAAGTATTCGTTCGGTATCCCTGCTTTTTCACTGTCGCTCTCTGCCCAACCACCTTCCTCTTTGTTCAGCCTCAGTATCCCTGCCTTAGTCTTTCTTTGCTCCCTAATGTACCTATAAAAGTTTTTATCCTCCTGGCTATCTTTTCCTTGGTTTGGGTCTTTGCTATTCTGACTGCCTTACCCGCTTCCTTCTGCTTTAACTGGTACAGTTCTCTGTCCTGCTCCTTCTGTGTTTCCTTATACTTCCTGAATGCTATCTTTTTTTTCTTACCTTCCCCACCACTTCTTTTGAGAACCATAGTGGATTTTTCTTTCATTTTGATTTGTTTATTTGCTTCACACAAAGACTTGTTGCCTCTGTGATGGCGGTTTTGATGTTTCCCCATTGTTGCTCCACCCCACCTTCTTGCCTGTTTGCTTGTGCTTTTCTGAGGCACTCTCCCATTTTGACAAAATCAGCCCTCCTGAAGTCCAGTACCTTCACTTTTGTGTGGCTTGACTCTACAGCTAAGTTATTGTGAACCACACTGTTTGGTGGTCACTTGATCCCAGATGGCTGCCTACTTCAAGATTAGAGATCCTCTCTCCATCCCCATTTGAGAGTACCAGGTCTAAGATTGCTCTCTCCCCAGTGGGTTCCAAAACTAGCTGACTGAGGCATGCCCCCTATAGGGCATCAAGAATGGCCCTGCTCTTGGATGTGGCTGCAGCAAAGGTGCTCCAGTCAACATCTGGCATATTCAGGGCCCCCGTCAGCAATATGTCCCCTTTCTCTGCCATCCCAAGGATGCCTTCTATAATTTCCTTGTCCATTTCCACCCCTTGAGATGGGGATCTGTATACAACCCCTGTGCAGATTGTAGAGCCATTTCCAGTCTCCAGGGTGACCCACAGTGCCTCCTTGCCTCCCTGTTTACCTTTTAGTTCTGTTACTTTTATCCCTTTCCTTGCATAGAGAGCTACTCCTCCTCCTCTTCTTCCCTCCTGTCCATCCTGTAGATTGTGTACCCCGGTATGTTGACATCCCAGTCATGGTTCTCTGTGTACCATGTTTCTGTGACTGCCACAATATCCAGGCATCCCTCTTCCATCAAGGCCACCATTTCAGGGAGCTTTTTACCTAGACTACAGACATTGGTACTCATTACCCTCCATTTTTTTATGGCTTTATTTCTTTTTGCTCCATCTCTGTCCTTACTGCCTTTGTCTTTTTCTCCATTTACCCCTGCCCTTCTCCCTATTGACCACTCTATTGTGGTGTTTACCTCACTAATTACCCTGATTTTGGGGGGGCTAGGATTTCCCTTCTCCTCTTCAGTGTCTCCCCCCTTGGCTAGTTTAAATGCTTGCCACTGAAGCATTTAAACCTATCACCAAGGATCCTGGTTCCCCTCCAGGATAGATGCAGACTATCGCACCTGTATAGGCCTGCATCCCTCCAGGTAAAGCCCCAGTCCCCAAGGAAGCCAAATCCCTGAGCTCTGTACCAGCTTTTCAACCAGTCATTGAATCCCATGGTGCAAAGTGCCATAGCCTCATCCATGCCATAGACAGCACTTCTGAGAAAGTTACCGTGTGTGCTACTTGTCTAAGACCCCTCCCCAACTCCACAAACTCCTGTTGCACTGCTCTGATCCCATTCTCAGCCAGGTCATTTGTCCCTCAGTGAATAATGATTTCCAGCTCCCTCCCCCTTGCCGCTGATCCCATGATCCTGAAAATTCATTTCCTGTCCCTCCAAGCCTTGGTGCTGGGCAGGAACCTTACCTCCCTTTCCCCTCCCTTCCCCAGTTCTACCCCCTAACAATTGAGTCCCCCTCCAGGAGTTGTTTCCTTCCCCTGTGGGGTCCTGGGCCACCCTCCTGTGGGTCTCCATTGTGGAGGTTTCCAGCATCCTCCTTGGTCTCTACTGCAGGTGCCTCCATAGAGGAACCATGCTTCATCAGAGTGTAGAATGAATTGTGGAGAGGCAAAATTAGAGGGATGCACCTCTCTTCCACCACTCTCACCCTCCCTGAGCCCACTGTGGTCCAACCACTTCTCTTTTTTGGCAACCTTTGAGGTAGTGGTGGTGGCCTGGGTGGGGGAGCAGGTTTCTGGAGTACTTGCGAGGTCAGCATGGAGATGAACAACCTCCTGCCTCAGATCAGAGAGGTGCCTGCAAATAGTGTCACAATGCAGTTTCCTGAATGTCTCCTGGAAGGCTGCTGCTCCACAGCCAGTGTATTGCACCACTCCCCACATGTCTGTGTCCCTTCCAGTTACAGATGCTTTTTGGTTTTTTGTTCTCGTTTTAGTGTGTGAAAGCTTGTGAGTGTCTCTACCCCCTATTCAGTGTGCTGTGCCTTTAAGAATATGAACAAGTGTATGTTGTTAGCAGTTTTGAGGAAGTGATGTCAGTGCCCCTGCTATAAAGGAAGTTATGCGCTTGGGGTGGGTGGGTGAGGGAAGGGGTGGGTGGGAGTAAACCTATGTTGTTCAGAAACAATCACCTACAACTCTTACTCTCCACCCCGGGGAGTGCCTTCCTTCCTTTCAGACACCTATTTCACAAAGGATAAGTAACAGGTCTAGTCACAACTGACTGCAAATATCTCCCAGCTACAGTTCCTCCAAGGCAAATTAAAGTTAAAACTAAGAAAAGTCCACCCCAAAAACAGAATTAATACTAGTTACTTACAAAGGTCCAAAAAGTAATCATTCAGTTCAGTGCAGTCTAGAAAATAACCTCCTTGATTCAAGGAAGCTGTGGCTGCTTTCTCACTCTCCCTGTCTTCAATGTGAGAAGGAGACTGCAACACCTCTGAGACAAAAAAAAACCTTTTCAGCAAAAAAGAAATAAATAAAATAAAGGCAAACAGTAATTTTGCTTAGCTTAATGATAAAAAGTCACAAAATGTAAGCGCCACCTGTAATAATTTCACAGAAAATAATACCCTGTAAGAAGCACTTTGCTACAGAGAAAAATAAAACAGTAACAGAAGACATACCTTGCAAAAGACAATTTGAATCAGAAGATTACAGCAGTAATCTGTTAGCACACACCTGTAGGCATACCTTGTAATACTGCAGCAGAAGGTATACCCAGCAACAGCAATGTGAATCAGAAAAAAATAAAGCAATACAATGTTAGCAACAAACAGTAACAATCCCTGTGAGTACAAAATAAAAACAACAACACACAGTAAATCTGCCTAGCCAAAAGTCTTAATCCTTTCCCTTACTCTGGTAAGGTTCTTGGTTCTGTCCTTTCAAGCAAGCTAGAAGGAAAGAGCTCAGGTGAAACTAGATGCCTTGGCCAGCAAACCTAGCCTTCCAAATTAATGGACCAAGCCTGACCCAATGAGAAAAAAATACAATGCCTTATAAATCACAAAATAAATGTGCGCAGAAAACTGTGCAGGCACTTGCAGGAAACAGATTACAAGAGCAACAAAACAGTGCCTGCACAGATGATGTATGCACCTCAGTGAGCTGCAACCCAGACAAAAGGATGTCAGATTACAATCACACCTCACTTATGCAGGGAACCAGGCTCAGAACCTGATGACAGCAAAATAACAATTTGCTTCACAAAAGAAATAGAAAATACCACAGAGGCTGTGTGGATTTGGAACAAAAAGCTAAGCAAGCACAGCAGTGGGGATGGGGCAGTCAGCAAAATCTTGAGCCACTCATTGTTAATGAGCCCAGTAGCAGTTACTCACTACATGCAAAAGCCAAGCTGGACTTTGTTGACAAAAAAAGTCCTGATAAGAACTAGTAATACAACAGAAATGTTCTTAAGCAAAAAATCAAATCACACTACTTCAGCTGAGCTGTGAAACTGCAAGCAGTGGGGGAGGGCAGTCAGCATGCAGCAGCACACACAGTTACACACACAGATTCACTCACACATAGACTCTTCTTTTTCTTGAAACTGAGCCCAGTTTCAAGGATGAAAAACAAAACTGCAGTCAGATGCAGTCACAAGGTGATCAGATGTCAAAACTGAATTGCACACAAAACGTTTTTAAACAGTAATAAAAGTCACAAGTGGTACACTAAACATAGCTAGCTCTCTCAGAAATTACAGTCTTCTCTCACCTACATACTCAGAGTGAGGAGATCACATGGTGTTCCTGGCTGTGAGCTTCAGAAACAGTCTCTGATTGGCAAGCAAAGCTCTGTGAGATTTTGAAATCTCACCCACCAAATTGTACATTCTGAATAGTGGCTGAATAGTGAACTATTCAGGATGGCCATCCAAATATTTGGCAGGCCTACTATTCGTGATATTCAGGGAACTACTAGTCGGACCATGCACAGCCCTACTCCCTAGTACAGCTGCTCGCTTGCCCTGCCCTGCTCTCTTATCAGTCTCTGATGCATTCTCTCTCTCTGACTCTGTCTCTGTCTCTCAACCTCTATTAGGCATGATAGCGTGTGTGAGTTGTATTTTTTTGCCACATTTAGCATGTATCAACTGGCAGCTATTTGTGCAATGACATTGAATCCTCCTGTTTAGTGCCTGCGTTCACCTTGTACTGCTTGAGAGTTGCTTTGTATTTTTATTAGCAGAACTACATTGTATCTGTGATGTGATCATATATTTGTATTCTCTGTATTTTACTACTTCTGTAGAATGCTTGCTGCCACATGTGTGGCCTGGGTCATGACCGAAATCAGTCCTTTGGATCAGCTCATTCACCCGGTTACCAAAGACATAAACCAATCAATCAATAAATAAATTAATTAATTAATTAATGTCACTTACAGTGTGGTTGTGCTTTACCAATTATTTATAATGACTTTGCACAATACAAATCTGCTGAGAGGCAGTTTCAGTGCAGTCTTCCATTTACACATTTTTACAATGTGTTTTCCTAGAACATGCTTGCTGATTGCTATATACTGTATTTAGCTTGGCTAGTACACAGAAGATGTGGCATCGTATTTTTAGTGGGGCTCTATATATACACAATATTATGATGCATTGCATAAAATCGGAACACGTTGAAAAGAATATTTTACATCTGGACTAGGCTACCCTGATAAAATACATTATAAAAATGATAAAATCATGACCCCATTGAAAACAAGATATTGCACCTAATCTGGGACATCCCAATTAAATACAATGCATACAATCTGTAAAATGAAGATCCCTATGAGAATGAGATGTAGCATCTCCCCTGTGCTATGCAGGATACAAAGTTTAGGATAAGAAATACAGTATTTAAAGGAAATCTACTGAAAACTGAACTTCACTGTTTTCCGCATAACCAAAGCTGACATAGTTTCTTTATTGTTTTATAACATATTAGATTGCAGTATTTATTTTGAATGTTGTGGCCATAAGGATGGCGTGTGTGTGTGTGTTTGCTGTATATAATAAACTATGTCTGCGATAGTGCTTATCAGCTAGTGTCTTAAGATGCTAAAACCCAGTGTAAATCTTGGACATTCCTTGTTGAGAATGGATGAAATTTATGAGGTATAAATCTTTCTTGAAAGAGAATACCTATCCAACTTAAGCAAGTAGCAAGAAAATGCTTAAATGCTAAGTATTGAAATGTGCAAGATGTTGCATTTCTAAGGGGGTAAAGAAATCTCCAGTTTAATAGGCAACCAATATTTCACAAGCTGTTTCAGTTTCTTAATGGCCATCTGATAAGCAGTTGTGAGTTCTGTCTACAACATTGGATACAGAAAGAAGGGATTATTTAACTGTCATGGTGATTTGCAGTTATGGAAGGCTACACTGAAGACTCCTAAAAGATGTGTTCCACGGAAACACCTTTTTTCAAGGGAAAGCAGGATGGCTGTAGGCTCCGCCCATAACCATAACAATTACCAAGGCTGTGGCCAGGTACCTTACTATGTCCCTGTGTGAACAGTAAGATCTGCACTGCCAATAGCCCCTCATATCTTATTGTTTACAAAAAACACATCAAAAAAGTACAATAGTTAAACTGTCACTGACAGAAATCCCTTCACACAATTTAATATATTTGGCCAAAAGTTCAGCAGCTGACAGTGCTCTCATCATACACACAGTACTTTTGCAAAATGAGTGCTCTCCACATTGTACTGATTGAAGAAGAAGAAGAATAATCAGCATTTATATAACGCTTTTCATACATCTAAAGCTCTTTATAAGCAATGCTAGACTGGTAGTGAAGTGACTGAATGTGTGGTGGCGGCCATATTGCACATCATCACCCACACACAGCCTGGATAATTGCATGAACCCATTTATGGGAAGGGACTGTTGGCCAGGACACCGGGAATGTTCCCTACTCTTTGCGAAGAGTGCCCTGGGTTCTTTTACTTCCACCTGGACACCCACCAGGACAACACCAGGATGGGCAGAAGGGACCTTAGTTTAACATCTCATCCGAAGGATGGCACACTCCAACAGTACAGCACCTCCCAATACTGCACTCAGATGCCAGTGATTTTTAGGTGCAAGTCCAATCCTGGTGTGGGACAAGAACCCACGACCTTCTGGTCCAGAGGTGGATGTGCTACCAACTGAGCCATGCTGACACCTCATATAGAATGGCAAACACCCACTTAAAGGGGAGGAGCCTCCCTGCATGTGTGGCACAATGCAGATTTACAATCCATATGTTAACATATGTTATTTAGGATAGTGCCTGCTAACATCCTGAAAGGGGTCACAGACATAGTGTTATATAGTGTTGCAACATGCATATTTCACAATGCTACATTGAAGCAACAAGCCCTCACCCACCTCACTATTCCAAGACCTCTGTGATGTCCAGTGATACACCTCCATCTTCATTTCCCTTTTCAAAGCACTTCCTGGTGAGCAGTGGTAACCCCTGCCAGTCTGCATCCCTGATCCAATCACTTCCTGGTCTCCAATTTCCCATCCAGTTACCATAGGCTGGTTTTGTGGTTGTCCATGCAGTTCTCTTATCACCTAAGCCATCTTCCAATAAAGATGTAATCCCCTAGCCTTTTTATGCAGTACTTCAATCGTTAGATGCAGTCCCCTAGTCTCCCAATGTTGTCTCACCATCAACCAATCAAAATTCCCCCTGATATCAATGTTATGTCCCTTATCACAGATAACCTCTACCCATTTACTGATGAAATATGTCCCATTACCTCAGCAACCCCCACAGCTACCAAAGTAACCAAACCCACTGTTAACAATGCACTCCCCCGTACGTGATGCAAGCCCCCTGTTACAGATGCACCTCCTTGTTACCAATGTAATCCACCTGTTAAGCATGCAGTTCCCTGTGACTGATGCAGCTCTCCCAATTTGCAGTATCCCTTGTACCCAGAGCCCCCAACCAGTCAGTCCCAGGTTCCTTCACTTGAAGAATTGCTAATAATAACATTGGAGGTACCGCCACAATGTTATTGCTGCCAATAATGCCCCAAGTTGGGAAAATCTCAGTGCTTTATGAATGACCTTGTGAATACAAAACTTTGCAGGTACCCAAAAAATGTTTGTGACTCTGTTAAACATGGCTTGGCATGATCAAGAACTGTACAGATGCAAATAGGTCTCTGTAATCCATTTGTGCCTGCTAGTGGGACTGTAGCACCTAGAAAACAGCACGTGGAGTCAGTAAAAAGAAGGAAACATGTTAATTCTGTGATAACTATAAGAGAGGCAATCTCCAATAAGTTTTCCATAAATTCTTTCACTGATCACATAAATGTGAAATGATAGTACTGTACATGTAATGCCTCATTGTACCATAGATGTTGTGAAATGATATGAACAGTTCAGTGCTATACTGCTGCTGTTCTATATGACTTACCTATCATTAGCATAGGCTGCCATTTACCAAGTGTGGGATTAAGGTGTGAGATCATTTTTGGAAAGGCCAACATGTTTTATTTGTACACTATGACAACAATCAAGAGCTTATAGTAGCTTGAAGAGAAATGAATATCTTCTTCCCTCCTCCTATTCTCTCCATTCATCTGCTGCTCATTGCTCTCATATCCATCACAGGAAATCTGTAGCAATCCAGTCGGATTTCTCTCTCTCAACTTTTCGGTTCTGTGGAACAGCTGCCTTCTCCACATCCATCTCTGTCCCTCTCTACACCCTCTCAAACCACTCTTTCTGACCCACTTCTCAAAAAAATGCACCTGCAGCTAGGCTTCTTCCTCTTCTCTCTCACTACAACAACCCTTGCCCTCTCCACCTCAACCACTATCTTGGCTATTGGTTTGCATCTTACTCTGTAATTTGAATTGTATGCCAAGTGATTATTGATGCCATATGTTTGTGGAATTCTACCTTACCTCTCATCATGGCTACTGTATAACCAATGCACATGTATACATTTTTCATTGCTTCTTTTCTTTCTCTGAAATTCATTACTTGTACTGTGATTTTATTGTTCATGGACCTGTTGCTGTCACTTTGTCATTGCTGTTTTACTCCCTACTGTATCCCTTCCCCTAGGTCACACCTGGAGATGAGCCCTGGCTCAGCACGCGTATCCCAGTCACCAAATCTTATATGAATAAATATAGGAAGAAACAAACAAACAAATAAACTAAATAAATAAATATAATTTCTCACACCATAGGCATGGGCTTTTGAAGAAGCAGTGATGTTGGATGATTGATTGTTGACTTCTTACTACTGTCAATATGTTGCTTAAACTGTAAAAAAAATGTTGTAATAAAAGTTTATTATAGTTTTATCAACATACATTAAAAACTACAGACACATACACCTGAGTAAAATAACAATAAAACAAAAAATAACAAAAACTAGAACAAATAGAACCAAACATTTCATGGTTGTTCTTAATGCATATTTAATTATCAGTAAACAACCAGCCCATTAACAGGACACTGCTCACACCAAGTAGAACTTCAGAAAAATCACTCAGTTCAAGTGTTTTTTTTTTTTTTAGCTTGAAACCATCTTACAGTATGAATCTAATTAAACTCAAAAACACCAGCCCCAAGAATAGGGGAGGTCTTGACAACTGTGACTCTTCTACATTTTAGTTAGCAGCAAAGTTCTTACCACTCATTCACATATGTAACCACTCTTTACAAGTGTACACCTTCCCCACTGCTTAAAAACAGGCACAGGGTATTCCCATAAACATGGGTGCTAACAACCAAGAGGTCAACAGCTACACTACCTTCTGATGAACCAGTCAAAATACTTGGAAAACTGTTTCATAAACAAAGCAGCAAATTCATGTACAGTAGAAATCCAATGGGCACAATGCAATCAGGCTTTAGACCCTGCCACTCAATGGTGACATCCACTAGAATATTACCACAGAATCCTGTGAGTTGTCCTTATGAACTGTGAAATGAAACTTAACTGCCATTTTCTTCAGCAGAAGGCATACTTAAGCAGTGGTTTGGTAACTGCAACACAGTTCAACTTTAGTTGAAAAGTAGTAGCCCATTGAGATAGCAAGGGCAAAATGGCATGGAAAAAATGGTGATGACAAAACAGCGCAAGCACATTCAGCGGCCAATGGTTGCCCCTCTCCCAAGGTGCCCCCCCCGGAGTTGGTTTATATAGTAAGGGGGTATGGGGGGGCAAAGCCCTCCACAAAAAGAATCCTCGTTATATGTGCTTGCACTTTTCTCTCTGGGCTGTTTGTGGTGGTCACCATTTACTCCTCAATATTGTGACGTGGAACCTTAAAAAGTAGGGGTATTTCTAAATCTTTCTTATCATCACCATCGCCCTTATATTTCTTTTCACTTTTCTGCAAGCAATCAAAATGCATCACAGTAAAAACACTACATGCAAAATTATAAAACTTAGAAAAGAAACAGATGGAACAAACCTAACATCAGGCCTTTAAGATATGAACTATTCACTGTGACTAATGGCCTTCATAAAAAGGAGGGTTTTTAACAAACTTCTGAATTATACTAAGGGGAGATTCACATTCCTTGGGGTACATAGTTACATAGACCTGGGGCTCCACAGAATATGCCATATCCCCATGGATTTCAGTCTTGAGGTACTATAGGGAAAATCAGTAGCCTTTCTGTAGCAGGCTGCAAACTAGTGTTGAAACATGCCATGTCAGGAGGAGTTAACCACAGAAGGAGAATCTAACCCTTGTAAGGCCATAAAAGTAAGTAGAGAATCTCATAGTAGATTGTCCATCTCATTAGAATCCATTGCAATTTTGCCAGCACTGAAATAAAATGACAAGTGGCCTCTCCCACCACTAGTCTAGCTGCTGCATTCTGTATCACTTGCAGTCAGCATAGGGATTTTGTTCTCACAGTCCATTGTAGAAGTAACAAGAGCATGGACAACTGTTGCAAGCTCCACAGGGGGAAATAATTAATAAATAAATATGTTTATTGCACTGCAGATTAAGAAAGAGCATTTGACATTGGCAGAAATATGCAAGTCAGAATTTAAAGGCTGATTCAGCATAACACCCAGACTGTGAATGGGTTTACCCAAAAGCAAATTCTTGCCACAAATAGTGGGGATAATTAAAGCCAATGGTTACTGCAGATTTGATAGCTGGTTCTCCCTCCTCACTATCATCAGCTCCGATTTTCTGGACTGAGCTTTAGCCAGCTGGATCTCAGCCATTTAACAATATTAGCTATTTAGTAAAACACCAAAGCCTATATATTAGAAGACAAATTAAAATAAATATTGCAATCATCCACATACAGTTCATTTGAAGGCCAAATTCATGCTTTTTGACAAGTTTAGTAATGATAGGAAATACAAATTAAATAATTCTGGGGCAGGAGCTGACCCCTGTAGAATTCCAAAACGGACTTCAGCCACCAAGAAACTGAAAGTTCCCATCTGTACTGCTTGTATTCATCTCCATGTCTAATTTTTGCTGTTAGTGATCTGCTTTTTGCATTGGAGGGTTTTTGTAACACTGACCCGTGTCTAAATTTATGTGTTTGTGATTTCTCCTATGTTCCCCTTCTCCCTGGGTTGCACCTGGAAATGAGCTTTGGCTCACTGATGCTTTTCCCATTTAACAACTTTTAAATAAAATAAAATATAAATAAATAAATAAACCTCAGGAAATTACAATGAAATTAGTTTAAGACTATTCCAGAGATCTGTACAAAAGTACACAATCGATCCAGTAGAACCACATGGTGCACTTTATCCAAGGCTACAGATAAGGCAAGACAACCCAGTACTGATACATGCCCTTTGTCTATTCCTATAATTAGGTCATTAACAACTCAAGCCAGTGCAGTCCCTGCTAGAACCCTTTCAGGAACTGGCTTGGAAATAGTTAAAATATACAGTAGATCCAAACAAAACTCCAGGCTGCCCTCTGCCTTTGCTAAGGAGTGTTTTTTCACACTTGGGACGCCCCAGCCCAAACATCTGAAGTAATCTATGAAACAGAGGAGTTACACCACTGTTCAAATGCAGTTTTTATTCCTGCTTCTATATTTATCTGAACACATACAGACCAGGGTAATGTTAAGTGGCAAAACCACCACTTCATCAGACCCATGAAGATTGCTGTGTTAACATCTCTTTTTCACCTGGCAGGAGCCAGCTGGGGGTCAACATACTTTCCCACAGTTGCAGTGGAGCTAGCTAGGCTGACACATTTGAAACAGTGGGGACGGAGTCCACTGGGTTGGAAAGGTGTTCTTACCTGACAGGAATATGTTGAATGAAAACTAGAAATGACAAGAAAAACATGAATGAATGAGAGATGTTAACACAGCAATCTTTGTGGTCCTGATGAAGTGGTGGATGGGCCACAAAACGGCAGTCTAGTCCATAAGTGGTTAGCTACATAAAAAAGAAGGAATAAAAAACTGCATTTTGAATGGTGGTGTAACTCCTTTGTCTTATATACTGCAATAGTCAAGAATGTTCAGAAGCTCAAAACCTCATAGCAAGTAGCACATCTTATTGTGAATTACCTGAAATAAATACTGGATTCTGCCGATAAAATATTAATTCTGGTACACAAACACAACCAATAACACAACTTAGAGAAGGACAAGGATGCATAACTGAAACAATTTCCATTTCCATTTAACACAGTAACATACTTCAGCACTGTGGCAATGGAAAGGATTTAAGGTCAATCTTGTCCACTCTGCCTGTCACATGGCAGTTGCTATGTATGGATTACCCCAACAACAGAGTATGGGTTACGTGAGAATTAATCCATACCGTGGGAGAGGAGGGGTTGTGAGGCACCAGGCCACAGGCTGAGTGCTTTCAACCACCCAGACGTGGGTTAACTCTTAAGTTAACCCATGCTCTGCAGTGGGTTAATTCACTTATAATATGGCCCTAGCTCTCTCCCATTTGCAGGTCTCCTTCTGTCCCATGGGCTCCATCTCTCGTCCAGTGACTGTCAACAGTGAGAGTGACCACAGTCACTCATTTCTTGAGATCGATTTGTTCTCTCCCCAGCACGATCCCGATAGCCCTGCAGTGTCTTGCAGTCAGTGTGGAGAAGAAGTAGAGTCTCACTCTCTCCCATCTGTGTAAGCAGTCCATCCATTGTCCACTGTTACTCCTCAACTGCAGGCTTCACTGTACAGTTCATGCCACTCATAACCATGCTCCCGATAGCCCTGCCCCCAGCACAAAAGGATGGGTATAAACTCACTCTGGACAGCAACCATGGATTAATTGTCACACAAGGACATGTATGCACTCAATCTGGAGCACAAGTGTTGATTTCTTGGGAAGTAATCCATGGTTAGGTGATGTGTTTTCATGAATAAGCAGCTAGCATTTTCCCTAGCCATGTTATAAACCCAATTTGACTATGAAACACATCCAAACTGCACAGATTACAGATTAGCCAATTGTAATCTACCGTACTTGTATGCCCAAACATGTGTAGAACTCAGAATGCCTATCTGTGTTAGACAAAGAGCGGCCAGACATTTGGCACATTTTGAAACCTCTGTGCCCAGTACATTTTTTATGTTTAAATGTGATTCAGATGTCAGACCAGGAAAAAGGCACCACTCAGTTTTTGAGAGTCAATAAAATTACACCAACCACAGCTATTGTGAACCAACTAAATTTATTTGTCCAGAGTTATTGTGGCCAAAATCAGTTGAAAGTCCTGTATACAAGGTAGAAGCACTAAATTGCCGGCTGCAATCAACATGGAACTAGTGGTGGGTGAAGTGGGCTCAATCCGCTCTGCGAAGTGTTTTGCAGAGCACAGGAGGATTCACAGAGTGCTCCGCAATGCGAAGCAGAGTACTTCGCATTAAAATGAGGAACGCAAAGTGCATTAGAAACAGCAACTTCACGTTACTCCGCCTCAACTGGTCACTACTCCTTCAATTTTTAAGGGGAAGTACATTAGTGGCAGTTAACTTCATCTCACTTTGCCTTGTTTTTGAGCTCCGAAGGCAGATTTTGCATTGATTCATGGGAGTTCAGGTCACATGGGCTCTATATAGATCTGCACAGCCTCAGTTCGGGGTAGTATGAGTAGGAAGGAGTAGTAGACAGTGTGCTCTGATAGCTGTCTCTAGGAATCTTTTAAAAGCTGTTCAAAAAGCATCTTTGCTTTTTTGGGGGGGATACAACTGTAGTTCATCGATTGTAGGAAACCCTCCTGTGCTCACATCATCGAGCGTTTTTGTTTGTGTGTGGATTTTGAATGTTAATTTACAACATTGAGTGTGTGTGGTGAAAGACAGTGAAGTGTGCTGTGTGGGGGAGGGGCATATCTGTGTGTAGGTAGATTTAAGTTGGAGAACTAGTGATTTCTTTGTGTTTTGGTTATATTTTTGTTATATAACTGACTGTGTTACTGTACACATAGTAAATTTGTCAGTAATAGTACAAATTTTCTTGCTGTTTGTTGTGTGAATGTGGTGCAGCATTTCATAAGGTTAGATTGTTTAAATTACAAATTTACATTACGTGGCAGTACACTGAACTTTTGCATTTGTGTCGCATTCCACGTTCAGCATTGTACACAAACTGTTCTGTGTTGTGTGTGCAGTGTTGTGTGCATCAAATATAATACACATTTTAAAATGTGTGACACAGACTAGTGTAAGTGCAACTAAGCGCAGCAGTGTGAACCTGCTATCCACTGCAGCTGCCTGATTTTGTACTGTGATCGTGTTCTCTGTTCTTAGTTTTGCTGCATGTAGTGCCGTAAAAATCAGCACTGTCGGTATTCAGTGCTCCCCCCCACCCCCACGTTGAAAAGGTATTTTTTACCAGACTGGATTGTTTTTGTGACCCCATCAGCACCACTGGTTACTGAAGTTGTTTTATTTCTGTGACAGTGTCACAACACAGTAGTCTCTTATCTGTTGCTGAAGCCACAGTTGTTTATTTTGCCTTACATCCAGCCAGTGTCCCTCCAGTCAGAAAGTGAACGTATCAAACTCTGAATTTGGTAATAATATTTGTGGTTGATTCCCCAAAATGACTGCAAAGAGATGCGCAAGTAAAGCTGTTTCTGGTCATGACAATGTTGGCAGTAAGAGGGTCCGTGGGTGTGGTAGTAGCACGTTGATGGAGAAGTGCATTGATGATGTGAGGAAAGGTATTTCTCCTGCAATGTTTTTTACAGCTCAATCAGTAGCTTCACTCATAGTTGGAGGAGATTATGTTTTCCAAGCCGGTGATGTTAGTGTTACTGGTGTTAGTGGTGGTGGAGGGAGTATTAGCATTGTTGCATCAAGTTCTAATTCCGACCAGTGTACCGTATCCAAACATATTGAGTGTGAAGCAGTGCAAGTGAGTGACAGCGTAGATGATGTCGTACTTCACAGTAACATCCCATTAACTGAACCTGATTCTGATGATCATGTCAACGATAGCATACAATGTGATATTCCATCCACCGTGGCACTTAACGTCACGCATTTTCCATGCAGTGATTCATAGTGTGGTGAAAAAATATCAGGTGATGGTGGTGTAGATGATGATGATGAATGGGATGATGCTGATGATGATGATGTTGCTGTTGTTGCAACATGCAGTCCACGTGTTAGCATCCAAGCAGAAGATGTGGATGTGTGTGACAGTGACATTGATGAATATGATGAAGATGTAATTGACTCCAGTTGGGAACCGGAGAAAGAGAAATTAAAAGTGGCTGTGTCTGAATATGTTTGCAGAAATCCCTCCCCTGGTAAAAACTTGTGATTTACCAGTTCTAGTTGATGATGATTTGATGATGACCCAATAATCAATATGATAGGTAGTCATGGTCAGTTGCAGTCCAGGTGTGCAGTGCCAGAAACATCACGTGCCCCCCCACTTCAGTGCTTAAAATAACAGACTTAAATAAGCCACATCATCATGGACATGTTAAAAGCAGAGCATCACACTCCCTTGTTTAGGATTTTTTTGTTCAAGGTGCAAATGATGATTCAGTTGCAATCTGCCAGGTTTGCCATGTGCGTGTGAGTCGAGGCAAAAAGAGAGCCATCTTGGGACAGGATGACAGCAAACGCATCTTAAGAATAGGCACTTGGCTCTGTGGACCCAGCACAAGCTGGCAACTAATACAAGACTGGGGCATTCACCTGTATCACTGTCAACCATAGCCAGCATGTTATCGCCTTTCATGACTGTTAAGCCCAGTATGAAATTAAAAGTGAGCAGTAGTGCGGTAATAAGAGCAGAGAATTACTACAGGCATGATGAGGTGGAGGACCATAATGACTTTGAAATGTGTCCAATGCTGGTAAGAGTAGCAGTTTTTGTGGTGGTGGTGGTGGTGAATGCAGTATGTCTAGTGCAAGCGGTACATCAACCCTGGTTGGCAAATCTGGAAAAATAATGTCATTTCTGGGTTTGTCATCATCACCTGTGCAACCGTCTTCATCAAATGTCCACACTCCACCTCCTGCCAATGCCATTCATCACAGAGCACAACCATTTGTAACCAACAACACACCCCATGTAAAACATTCAAGTCAGCCCACGTTACAGACTGTTTTTGTGCATAAGCTGAAGTACCCCCCTAATCATACAGTGTCATGTGAACTTAATGCTGCTGTAGCAGAAATGCTGGCAATTGATCTTTTGTCCTTTTCCTTTGTGGAGAATTCTGGGTTCTGGTGGTTTGCTGCCAGTGCCTGTGCAAAATGGAAAGTCCCATCCAGGACATACTTTTCTACCTGTGCTGTTCCCAAGTTGTTCCACACTGTCTCAGACTCAGTAAGACATGCCCTTCAACATTCCTCCTCTCCATTCATCCATTTAAGTATGGACGTGTGGACAAGTGGCAAAACAGCTGGGAGTTCATATCTATGTATAACTTCACACTGGGCACAGGTGCCGGGGGTTGTTTGTGATGTTGGTTGTGTGAATAATCAGTGCAGTAAGGTAGATTGTTGCGGCAGCAATCTTCCTGGAATTCGCCAGCATGCAACAATTGTTATGCGCAGTGTGACCTGTTCACACACTGATGAGAACATGTTGGACGTGGTACAGACTGAAATTGACAGATGGCTAAACCCCCTGTCCCTGAGATCTGGGTTCATAGCAAGTGACAATGGGTCAAATGTGGTGAAATGCATCACAAATGGTGGATGGTGGTTTTTTTCATGTTTCATGCATGGCCCACTGTTTAAATCTTGTGGTTCAGGAGCTTCTGCAGCACCCTGACATAAAAGAAATGCTGACCATTGCACATTGTATCTGCTCTCACTTTTCAAGATCTGGAAAGGCTGGTGACCAACTGAGGCAGTTGCAGATACAAAACAGCCTGCCTCGGCACCGCTTGAAGCTGGAAGTTGTCACCCAATGGAACTCCACGTTATACATGGCAGAGAGGTTGTACGAACAATACAAAGCCATCTCAGAATATCTTGTTATGCACACTAGCCGTGACAGTTCTGGGGCCTCCATGTCTATGACGACTGAACAGTGGCACCTCATGGACAATTTTGTGGCCTTTTGAACATGCTACACAGGCAGTGAGTGATGAGTCTGCCTCCATTAGCCAGTCAATTCCACTGCTGCGGGTGCTGAGGCAGACATTGATGAATGTGCAGCATAGCCTTGATGTTGCCAGAGACTGTGATAGCAGTATGTTGCTGCAACACATGCTGACAGTATTCGACCAGAATCGTCACATTGTGAGCATTCAGCGTAATGAAAACTTTGCCATGGCAACAATGCTGGACCCACGATACAAACATGGAATTGCATCAGTACTGGAGGAAGGGCCTGAACAGGTAAAAAATATCAGTGGTCAACTGGTTCGCTTGGTTCATGGGGCACAGAAGTCACGTGCCCAGGTGTGAAAACCTCAGCAGCATAATCCAGCTGAAGGTGTAGCTGGAGGACTATCAAGCATATCATGCAAGGGTAAGAGGACTATAGTTCCTGGTGGTCTGTCATCCAAAGTGGGTCAGGGTGGTGTCAACCCACTTTGGGAGGCTTTGTCCCAAGTGGGTATTTGTGAAATGAATGATTCTGGAGAACAGGCTGATGCATCAACAATTAGACTTAGTGTGGCACAGAGAATGATTGAGTCATATTTGTCTGAAAACAGGCCTCTGACAATAAGTGAAGATCCTCTTTTGTACTGGAGTGGAAAGGTCAGTGAATTGCCAGAGCTGACTGCAGTGGCACTGAAGTACCTCACATGCCCACCCTCCAGTGTAAGTGTTCAGAGGGTATTCAGCTCAGCAGGTGCAATAGTCAGGGATCGTCGGACAAACATGTCTCCTGCAAATGCTAGTTTGCTAACATTCATTAAAATGAATGAGAGGCACATACCAACACAGACTGCAACCTCGGTATTTGTACCCAGGCCTAGTCATGGTGGTCTTGCTGATGTGGAAATGGAGCATCCTGGTGACACTGGCAGTGGCTGCCTGAAATGGCCCACCACTGACGTAGATGATGACACAATGGAGAAAGAATTTCCCAGTGGTCAGACTTCAGACATCGATGACTGTGAGGGGAGTTTTCTTTATGAGGATGATGATGTGGTTATTGTTGGCAGGTTTTAACTGCAGTACTTAGAAGGTGGTGTTCCCCCCACCCCGGACCACCACCACCACCACCACTGGGACTGATGTTATGCAAGTCTGCCACCACCATGAGTCTGTCTGCCCCTCATGGACCACCACCACCACCCCTGGGACTGATGTTATGCAAATCTGCCACCATGAGTCTGTCTGCCCCCCGTGGACCACCACCACCACCACCACTGGGACTGATGTTATGCAAGTCTGCCACCATGAGTCTGTCTTCCCCCCACAGACACCACCACCACCACTGGGACTGATGTTATGCAAGTCTGCCACCATGAGTCTGTCTGCCCCCCACCGCCCACCACCACCACCACCGGGACTGATGTTATGCAAGTCTGCCACCATGAGTCTGTCTGCCCCCACGGCCCCACCACCACCACCGGGACTGATGTTATGCAAGTCTGCCACCATGAGTCTGTCTGCTCCCCACGGACCACCACCATCACCGGGACTGATGTTATGCAAGTCTGCCACCATGAGTCTGTCTGCCCCCCATCGACCACCACCACCACCACCACCGGGACTGATGTTATGCAAGTCTGCCACCATGAGTCAGTCTTCCCCCCACAGACACCACCACCACCACCGGGACTGATGTTATGCAAGTCTGTCACCATGAGTCTGTCTTCCCCCCACAGACACCACCACCACCACCACCACCGGGACTGATGTTATGCAAGTCTGCCACCATGAGTCTGTCTGCCCCCCACGGACCACCACCACCACCAGGACTGATGTTATGCAAGTCTGCCACCATGAGTCTGTCTGCCCCCACGGACCACCACCATCACCACCGGGACTGACGTCATGCAAGTCTGCCACCATGTGTCTGTCTGCCCCCCACGGACCACCACCACCACCACCGGGACTGAAGTTATGCAAGTCTGCCACCATGTGTCTATCTGCCCCCCACGGACCACCACCACCACCACCACCGGGACTAATGTTATGCAAGTCTGCCACCATGAGTCTGTCTGCCCCCATGGACCACCAGTCCACCCGTGCACCACCACCACCAGCTTCTTAATATTTAAACCATAAAATGAGTATGTGCACTCATGTTTGTTATGCTGCCTCACTTCCTTAAGTTGTATGTTTTGTTTTCTCTAGCTTTTCAGAGCCACAGTGGCAAAACACATACATTACGCAAGTCTGCCACCATGAGTCTGTCTGCCCCCCACGGACCACCACCACCACACCGGGACTGACGTTATGCAAGTCTGCCACCATGAGTCTGTCTGTCCCCACGGACCACCACCATCACCACCGGGACTGAAGTTATGCAAGTCTGCCACCATGTGTCTGTCTGCCCCCCAAGGACCACCACCACCACCACCGGGAGTGATGATATGCAAGTCTGCCACCATGAGTCTGTCTGCCTCCTATGGACCACCACCACCACCACCACCGGGACTGATGTTATGCAAGTCTGCCACCATGAGTCTGTCTGCCTCCTATGGACCACCACCACCACCACCACCACCGGGACTAATGTTATGCAAGTCTGCCACCATGAGTCTGTCTGCCCCCCATGGACCACCACCATCACCACTGGGACTGATGATATGCAAGTCTGCCACCATGAGTCTGTCTGCCCCCCACGGACCACCACCACCACCACCGGGACAGATGTTATGCAAGTCTGCCACCATGAGTCTGTCTCTCCCCCATGGACCACCACCACCACCACCACTGGGACTGATGTTATGCAGTCTGCCACATGAGTCTGTTTGCCCCCCATGGACCACCACCACTGGGACTAATGTTATGCAAGTCTGCCACCATGAGTCTGTCTGCCCCCCACGGCCCACCACCACCACCACCGGGACTGATGTTATGCAAGCCTGCCACCATGAGTCTGTCTGCCCCCCACCGACCACCACCACTGGGACTGATGTTATGCAAGTCTGCCACCATGAGTCTATCTGCTCCCATGGACCACCACCACCACCGGGACTGATGTTATGCAAGTCTGCCAGCATGAGTCTGTCTGCCCCCCATGGACCACCAGTCCACCAGTGCACCACCACCACCAGCTTCTTAATATTTAAACCATAAAGTGAGTATGTGCACTCATGTTTGTTATGCTGCCTCACTTCCTTAAGTTGTCTGTTTTGTTTTCTGTAGCTTTTCAGAGCCACAGCAGCAAAACACATACAGTACACTTCTTTTGTTCCTTTTACAGGAGAACAAAAACAGGCTCCATCGCTAATATTACTCGTTGGGAAAGATGCTGTTGCTATACCGTACAGAGAGGAACTGATGTAATTTCCATGTGAAATCCATTCTGGTAAGTATGAAGATTTTATTTCATCTGTTTCATTGCATTCTAAAGACTGCTGCAAATATTGCACACACCAAATTGTCTTAGTAGTTGACATGATGTGTCTCTGAAATATAACTTGACAATAGGGATTGAGATTTGAGAACCAGGGAGGGACACATAACAATGAAGTTGTAACTTTTAAGAAGTCATTCATTTTTTTTAGGAAACTTTGAGATACTTTGTTGTTCTGTCAAAGTGGCCTTACACAAAAAAGTTCTTCAACATCAGGCACACCCTTCCCCTGATCCGAGCTTGGGCACTCATGCAACACACAGAAGTCATTTCATTAGATGACCATGACCATTATTAACAACCAGACTGCAGAAGGATGCTGATAAAATCTGTGAAGAAGTAAAAAAATAAGAAACCATTACAGACAAAACTGAAAATATGATTCCCCAACCCACCAAAGAATAAATAAATACTTACCTTCATGTGCTTGAGAGTTATCTGTCTCCATTTAAGTGCAAAAAATTCTCATTGAGCATTGGAATATGCACACCAACAGTTTATGAGCCACCTGTGTGATGCAGAACAATAGCATGAGTACATGTCCATGTCAAGTTCAACCCCCCTTATCATCACTTACAAAATATCTATCTATCTATATATATATATATATATAGATAGATAGATGATGAATATATAGATTATATGGTAACGGTGGTGCTACCATAGTTAGAGTTGAGGAGCCATTTCATATTAAACACCCAAAACTTTGCACCTTAATAACTTTTGCAACCGTTTGACAGATTTGCCTGAAATTTGGAATACTGATCAGAACCATAGGCCCAGGATCTGCCAAGTTTATTACTACTTGGATATATGACTGCGGAGTTGTAAAAGCGACAGTCTGTACGTGACGTTACACTTTTCTGGAATTCTACGGTGCGTGCCTACAGGTCGTGCGGTTTTAGCGACGGTCCAAATCTTCAGGGAGGCGTGCGGCCAGGGTCCCCAATGTGCCTTTCAGATTTCGTGAAAAAATATTAAAGCAGGTTCAAAGTTATTCAAAAACAGTTTCCCATTATAAGTCATTGGAAAAAGTTAACAAAAAGTTCGACAGTCACATAAATGCACTTTAGTGTCGAAAATAGCCCTGTTAGTGTCATAAATCTGCCATCTTGTTTTCAGTTGGTGATCAGAAAAATGGTTGGCATTTAAAATTGAGGCCCTCTAGCAACCTAATTCTTTTTGCTATTCACCTAAGTGGGCCCTGAGGATATAGCCATGTCTTTATTTTGGGGTAAAACACCCAGAAATATTTTTCAAATTTCTGGAAAAAGTAGTGTCGCAAAGTAGTGTCTCACTTGTGAAAGTGTAGCAAATTTTGCGGCTTCGATAAATCACGACACTACTTTGCGACCTATGCCCAAAATAACAGTAATTCTTGGCACTCTGCGCAAAAGCGGTTGGGAGTTTTAGGCTGAAATTTGGAGGGAACACAGAAGACATCTCACAGATGTGCCTTTCAGTGTTGTTTTGAAAAATATTACATGGTGGCAAAGTTCGCGGCACTCCAGTTGACGTTTTTCCCATAGGATAACATTCTGAGCGCCGCGCATTGCAAGAAATCTTTTGGCACCCTGCTGCAAAATAGCAGTTTGGTCTTTTTTCCTGAAATTTGGAGGAAGACAGCCAACAGCCCAAATGTGCCTTTCAGTGGTTTGGTGAAAAACATTACAGGAGGCAAGATTATGGAGCTCCAAACTTTTTTTTTTTCCCATAAGATAACATTCACGGCGTTGCACTTTCTTTCAGGGCCAGTATCTAGAAAGCGGTGTGAGATACAGACTTTTAAGATCAGAAAATTTCTTAGCCCTAGCGAGTGACTAAAATTCAATTAACCAGGACAGTTATAAATAATATGACTTTTAAATTTTTTTCTCGTCATACGGTTCCTGAGATATAATGTATTTAGTATTCAAGATTTCATTTTCTGCGCTGATACTCATTATTATGCATACATTATTTGTACTCATTGTCTTTCTCTATGCAGGTTTTGGGGAAAACCAGCCTGTACACTTACATTACTGTTACTGTTGCCCTTTCCGCTTGTGGTTCTGTACCCGTTTCACTTACCATTGACGTCTACGCCACCATGTGCGTTATCCTTTGCGTTTTCATTTGTGCTTGCGTTTCTGTTATTTTTTGCCACTTGTGTCTACAGTACTGTTTCTCTTTCTGTTTCACTTTATGTCACCATGCCATTGACATTTCTGTTTGCAGGCACCATGTTACTATGTGACAACACATCACGTGGCAGACCGTTCCGTCGACACCATGTGTGTTACCCTTTCTGTTCTCATTGGCGCTTGTGTTACCATGTGCCCATAACAATTCTGTTTGCATTGCTGTCCTGTTAGTATGCCACAACACATCATGTGGGGGCGCGGGGCCCTCCGCCACCGCGTTATCTAGTGGGCCAGCGCTCCTGCCGCTGCATTACATTCACTATTTCTCGTTATCATTCTCAAAAATAAGAAATTAGAGGCAAAAACTCCATTTAATGCATTAGTTAGTGTTGTTCCACAGTGACAAAAGTGAGAAAGATTAGCTGTTGGGGTTGAAAACCCCTTGCACCCACCCACCTCCCCAACCGGCATTGTGGTGTGCATTTGGATCGTGGGTCCTAACTCTCACCCCATTTCCTATACTTCTGCTGCTTTACATGTCATGGGGTGAGTGTTAAGGGCTGATGATCCCAATGCACCCATCTCACGTCGTCATCCTTTGCGTTTTCATTTGCGCTTGCGTTTCTGTTACTTTTGCCAATTGTGTACCGTACTGTTCCTCTTTCTGTTTCACTTTGCATCACCATGCCCATTGACATTTCCATTTACAGGCACCCTATTTACTATGTGACAAGACATCACATGGCACACAGTTCCCGTCTATGCCACCGTGTGCGTTACCCTTTCTGTTCTCATTCGCGCTTGTGTTACCATGTGTGCCACTGTCAGCATTTCTGTTTGCGTTGCTGCTCCTGTTACTATGCCACAAGACATCATGTGGTGGGAGTGCGGGGCCCGCCACCGTATTACATTCACTATTTCTCATTATCATTCTCAAAAAGAAAGAGTGAGGCAAAAACTCCATTTAATGCATTAGTTAGGGTTGTTTCATAGCGACAAAAGTGAGGAAATTAACTGTTAGGGTGAAAAATCCCATTGGACCCCCGCCCACCCCCAACCGGCATTGGGTGGCGCGATGGGATCGTGGGTCCTAACTCTCACCCATTCTCCTATACTTCTGCTGCTTTACACATGTCATGGGGTGAGAGTTGGGCTGTGATCAATGCCTGTCACCGGAATGGCGAAATCAATAGGGATTTCAACCCCTAACAGCGAGGCCTTCACTATGTCGCTAACTAATCGATGGGCTAAATTTTGCCTCTATATATATATATATATATCTACTCACCAAGGCTACTATTAGTGTACATCCAAAGGGCACCTTTCAATCCAGTTGAGATGATCACATTTAATTTGGTGGAATCGTCTCGCACAACACATTGGACCAGCAACACGAACCTCACAGTCTAGTGAAGGAAGCTAATTGTACTTTTCTAATAGACAGGAATAACATCAAGATGACTACCTTTGTATTTTAAAGGAATTAAGGGTTTCCTCCCTCCCTCTATTCAGTCTTTCTCCATTAGATTGCAAAATTCTCAGGTAACAGGGTCACAGATTCAAGGTCTTCTTAGGGTCCCTTTTTTCAAGAAAACTATAGGTCAAAGATCTGTTGTCTACATGGCTTCAACAGTTTTTACTAGTACAGTATCCCTAGCGTAGTTTCTAGTTGTAGAACTGTTAAGTCCTTTAAGTATAAGCTTGTTCAATGGCTTGATTCTCTTACTGATTTTACCTGTTTGCAATAGATATTGATTATTATCAGTATATTTGTGTGTTTCATTCCTGAATGCTGTTTTACTTAGTATGTCCTGTCTGACAGTATGTTTTTTATGTAAACTTGTTGCTTGTGAAAACGGGCATCTCTTGCTAACAAGTATAAAAATTAAAAAAATGCAATGAAATTAAATCAATCCAGTCCTTTTTTTAGCTTCCTCTTCTCTGCCTTAGTTTTACGGTCCTTGCCAGGAGCCTCAAAAACATCATCACCATCTAATGGGAACACAGATGGTAAATGTCCCTGCTTCACTTAAGCTCTGGTGGTTATAGCAACTACAGCAGAGTACTGGGTGGCATGACAATATATAAATGAAGCAAAGTCTGGGTGGTCATGCCTGATAACAACTGGCATGGGTAGGTGAGGTACCAACCCCATTTCTACCTCATGTGTCTTTTCTTGAACAATCATTTGTATGATGACTGTAGAGTAGCAATGAGTATCATCATGCACACAGATGACTGCTGTATCCGGCCCTTTCTTATTCCCAGTCACCAGATCTGCTCACATAAGAGTCTGGTGGCTCCTTGAATTAATCAGTCCCATCATCTGCTTTGATCCAATTTGCACAATAGCCATAAAGTGACCCTAGTTTGCTAAGGCTAGGTGAGCTGTCTCTTCCTTTGTGTTAGGATAGTTTCTTACATAATGTCCCCTCTTTTGGCACCCATGACATACAATGTCTGCTACAGGAATTCACTCCCTCTTTCTGCTCTCCAGTCTTGTTTCACTGGGGCTGGTTTTGACAGTTTATAAGTAAAAGCGTTCCTTACTGGGTTGCTGGGGATTTGCAGCTGCTGATGTCCCTTGGAACTCTCTGGGTCTGGATGGTTGGGCTGCTAGGAAGTCTTCCGCCGACGTGATGGTTTTATCAGCGGAATCAGGCTTATGCTCCTGAACCCAAAGTTATACATCCTGTGGTAAAACTTTAATAAACTGTTCAATAATTACCACCTCAAGAAGTTGATCCTTGCTCTTGTTTTCTGGCTGCAACCATTTGTAGCAGAGCTCCTTGAGATGGGCATAAATCTCTCTGGGGGTATCCAGTGACTACAGTTTAAAAAACCTAAACCTCTGGTGATAGGTTTCAGTGTTTATGTCATAGCTCCTGAGGATCTCCTGCTTCACATGATCATAGTCCTGTGCCTCTCAGGAATCCATGTGGATATAAACCCTTGGCCATGCGCATGTTCAAGTGATCCTTCAAACATTGTGAGGTAGTCTTCAATGTCATCACTGTTCGAAAGTTTAGACAGTTCAGTGTCTTTTGGACTACTGGCTCTTTCTGTATGCCCTGCATTGATGGTATGCAAGACCCTCATGGTATCTGCCCATTTGGCATCTTGACTTCTCACTCAATGTCTATCTCTCACCTCAATGTCTCTATCTCTTTCCATCTGCACCTGTTTTATGCAGAGCCATTTCAACAACTCCCCTACATCATCAGATGGAGGGTCTTTAAAAGGAGGCAGTTCCCTTAATTCTTCCTCATCCTCTTGCATCTCTTCGTCTTTAGGCTTGGCCTTCCTCCAAGCCCCCAGGTCCAGTCCAGGCAACAGTTTCTCTCCTAGTCTGTTGGCTATGGTTCTGGTCCGAACTCCACGGACTTTGTTCTCTCGGTCCTCCTCTGGCAACTCTTGGTGCATCGGTCTAACTGGGATATCTGGGTGATATCCACCAGAAAATGTTCCCCTAGCCAGTCCAGATGTTTCCAGCAAGTTATCCCACTTGTGACATCAAGTCTGAGGAGGGGTTGTGGGATAACAGATGGACCAGACACACAAGTTCAGGTTCAACACACAATCTCTGTATGATGTTTATTTCAAACAAGGCCTTATCTTTTAAAGGTAAAGGTTGCTTTTGCTAAATTGAACTTGGAGCAGGGAAGGACGCACAATCTTGAGCCGGGAAGGTTGCACAGTCTTGAGCTAGGAACTAGAAAACTGGAGGGTTCAGGCACAATCTTGCTCAAATTATAAGGGAAGTGGGCCTTACTTTTAATTTTACACTGATTTTTGCTTGTTTGAATCAAGAAGGGGTTTACAATACTGCAGATTTTTTTTGTAGATTGCTACTTTACATGCAGAGGTATTAAAATGCTGCTGATTCTTTTTTTCTTTTTTGTGAATCTGGTGCCTTATTTGTAGCTTGATAGTATTTTGTTGACTATTTGCAACAAACATTTAAGTTTTGACTGGTGTGTTTTTTTCATTCCTGAAGTTAGTCGAGTTGTGTATTACAGCCAGACAAGGCCTCAGGAGCTGCTTGCATCACAGGTATTGTCAGCCAATAGTTTTTGTGTGGAGTTTTTCAGAACTGTTCTGACTTGTATACACCACACGTCTGTAAGCAGCTTCAGACAGAAAGGCCTTGGGTAGGATTCACAAAAGGGATGCACTGGCACATCTCCGAGATGCACACTGGCACTATTCATATTGGGCAGAGATGCTCCAGCATCTCGGATGCACCGTGCCACACAGGATGTGCCGGACCCCAAAAATAATGATATGCGGCACATCTGGAGTGGGTGTGTAGCCGCATGCATGGCACATCCCTATTCACAAAGCAAAATGAATCCACAAACACAGTATACACAGTGCAGGCAGACTGCAGTATAGCAGCAGCAGACCAGGCAGAACACCAGCAGCAGCACAACAGGGGACACAGACATGGATGGTGCACCATTCCTGATGGTGGGCATGATAATGGGGATGAGAAGACGGGCAAACCACTAATGTGGCAGCAGAAGACACTGTAGGTAGCCTGCCCCATGGTGGTATCATGCCAGACTAACATTTCAATAACTGACAGATATAGAAACAGTCAGCCGATACACCTGAACAGGGCAATTCTGAGGCAGCTCTGTGAGCTGTGCCATGATGAAATGCAGGGATCCACCAGAAGGGGTCATGCCATATCACTGGAGACCAAGGTGACAACAGCAATGTGTCTGCTCACCACAGGAACCTTCCAGAGGCCAGCTGGAGATGCCACTGGCATATCCCAGCTGTTCACATCCCGTCTCCTCATGCAATACCTAACCGCACTGCTCCCACATATTTTGGAGTTCATTCAATTCCAAAGCACACAGGCAAAGTGGACAGAAGCTATGCAGCAGTTCTACAGGGTGGCACACATGCCAGGCTTCATAGAGGCCATTGACTACACCTATGTGGCAATTCATGCACCACCTGGTGATTAGGCCATGACATACATGAACTGCAAGGGGTTCTACTTCATAAACTGCCAGGTGGTGTGCAATGCCACAGGGTGCATCAGCAATGTCTGCACCATACACCCTGGGAGTTCACATGATACCTTCATATGGCACCAATCTACCCTATGCCAGCAGTTTGAGACTGGAGATATTCCTAGTGGCCACCTAGCCGGTGAGTGGGGCATGCATACATGCCCACAAACAGCACACAAATGTCAGGAGGTAGTGCAGGTGTGTGGGGGCTGCAGCAGGGCCTGTGTGAGGGGAGACACTCATGTGGGACAGTGGAGGTGGGCATGCTGATAGGAAATGCACACATCAAGGGGGACAGTGCAACAACACAACACAGCACAGCATAGGAGGTGAGGTGATGTGGAACAGCAGGCACATGTGGCAAGGCAGAATGCTCCACACGCACCCAGGCACGGCTGACTGCTGGGCAATGGAGGGTACTCAATGCTGGACTGGACAAGAGCTGTAAGTCATAGAATCGGGCATGGTCAGGTACAGGGCAGATGAGGGCAGCCAGGGCAAGTGGTCACTTGTGAGTGCACAAATGCACCATTCCACCAGGAAGGGGAATCACACTGGGAGGTGGGCCACAGGGACAGAGGTGGACAGACAGTAGCTGCACCAGTGTGCCATGATGGAGGGGGAGCAGTGGTATACAATGCACATGTATGCGGGGTACTAACAGACTGCTTTGTCCCCCCACAGGTGATGCAGTGTATCCCTTCCAACCTTGGCTCCTCACCCACTTCCACCGTCCTGGCACAGAGGTGGAGGAGCGTTACAACAAGGTACACATCGCTACATGCACTGTCATCGAGCATGTCTTCGGCATGCTGAAGATGTACTTCAGGTGCCTGGATAGGTCAGGTGGTACTCTACAATACAGCTCAGAGAAGGCCTAGGGCATATTCCTGGCCTGTTGTATGCTGTACAACATGGCCATTGACCATGGAATAGCTGTCCAGGCTGAGGAGGGCAACAGTTCTGGGGAGGAGGAGGATGCTGCAGAGCAGGGGAACCATGAAGGAGGTGGCCAACCACCCCTGGCCCTCAGGGACCCATGCCTGGTCGCCAGGTCCCGGCAGTACAGGGACACCATAGTGGAAGAGCACTTCAGAGACCGAAGGTGAGTAACACAAGTGGGAAACACTGGGCAGCCCCAAACCCACCCACACACACCCACAGACACACACACACACACCACAGATTAGACGACAACCATGCAGACGATGTGGAGTGCACCCTTGAGAAGTGACAGCAATGCACAGACACACACACAGCAGGCCATGCATAGAAAGAAGAGACATAGTGTCTGTGCTGGGGATGGCATGGATCAGCGTACATCCACTGGCATACGTGCACAGCAGACACAGGGCTGCACTCATCCTGCCCAGGCCACACAGCACAACACCAGTTGTCCTGGCAATGCATAGTGCACCACACAGGTGTCCCAGACAGGCATTGTACCAGGCAGGTGCATGCCACTTCATGCCACTCCAGGCACTGTCAGCCTGGTGTGTAGACTGCAACAGATACTGGTAAAAGGGACCATGGGGGCTGTCAACCCAGGTGTTAGTGGGAGCCACCACAGACACCATGAACACGTGGTCAACCACGACCTCACCTGTTGATCACTGAGTTAGTGCCACTGGCTACAAGGGGGGGTGTCCGCCACCCCACTGGGGTACTGAAGTGAGACTGTGAATGGGTGCTCATTGGTGTGTCATCTCCAAGACCCTGGTTGGATCCAGGGGTGTCAGGGCTAGCCATGTATGGTGACAGCATCAGCAGCAATGGGTTCACATGACACTGTGACCTGGAGGTACATGAGGCACTCCTGGGGGTGCAGTTGATAGGCCGGTGGCCATGTGGTGCACTGTTTTCACTCACTGCCTTGGCAGCGAGTGCAATCTGCACCAATGCAGTGGTCATGCCCACCCACAGTAGGCAAGCCTCTGCCGGCATCTAGGTGCACCACGCAGATGACGACTCATGCTCCATGGCCAGCTGTGTCCAAATGCCCCTCAGCTCCACACTGAGGGATGCCTCCCCTCCACAGTGTCTCACAGGAGCTGTGCATAGCCCTCCACCTCATCGGCAGGCGATGCATCATGGGGGTGATGCTGATGGGCAGATGGGGGCCCGGCCTGCTGCACTGAATCCACTGTAGGCAGATGCCCCACAGCAGACCACTGTATGGGGGGGAATGGGCATGGGCAGCCACTGTGTGTCCTGGGGCTCCTGCATCATGGTCCCCTGCTGCCTACTGCTGCTCCACAGCACCCTGCAGATTAGTGTCAGCAGTCCCTGTTCCCACAGTGACACCAGACACAGAGCCCCCATCAGCCACCACCATGGGTGGTTGTGCTGGCCCTATGGGTGAGCATGGGGCCACAGGACCTCCAACACCACATGGTGATACCTGTGCATGCACATGTGCCTCAGCCGGGCCACTGTTGGCCATGTCCTCCCATATCTGTGCGGTGTCAACATCATCATCATCGTACGCCCTCTCTGTTCTGGATGCCAGCACCAGCAGGTCATTCGCAATGTCAACCCTGTCCTCTGGGTCATTGTCAGTGAGACTCAGTAGTTTAATCAGCCATGAGCTACCATGGCCACCAGCCATGGCACTGGCCACTGAGGAGTTTGATGGCCCTGCACCACCCACCACCACATCTGGGGCTGCAGTGGCATTGGAAAGGCCTGGCATGGCATCTGTCACAGCCCTGGTTGAGGCATGATTGCCCAGCCTCCCCCCCCAGGTCCTCGGGGAGTCCACTGGACCCTGCAGCACCCATGGTACGGAGTTGAAAGAGAAAGGGGAAACATGATTATTGACATATGTAATTAATGTGTTCAGACAAGCATGAACAGGGAGACATGCACATGTGCCATAGGTATGGTTGACATGCCATACAGGAGAGTGCCACCCATGGGGTCACTGCTGCAGCCATGCACCAGCATAGGCAGACATGCACTGAGGCCTGTACAGGCCCTCAAGGACATGTGTTGGATCAGCCCCCCCTGACCACCACCTGTGGGTACAACATCCCAGGTGACCACCCCCACCCACCCCTACGGTGGGCCCCCCCACAGTGCTGCACAGAGGCAGTATGTCGTGTGCCTGCAGTACACTATAGACAGGCAGGGTTGAATGGTGACATGTTCAGTGCACACTGACACATATGTGCTTAGCGGCCCATGGTGGGGCTTGTCGGGGCACCCATGGCATGCACACACAGACCAGCACAGTGCTTGGGACATGTATACTCAGTGCTGCAATGGATTGCCAGCTCTCTGGAAGCCACCACCCAGAACTCCCATCACTGTTGTCCGGCTCTTGCTAGCCACCAGCCTCTCCGCATTTGGGGTGATGCACAACGCAGTCTGCGGCCCACCCCCTGTTGCACTAACAGAAGCCCTGATGGTGGCCATCTTCTCCTTGGCCCTCCACTTCTCATTGTGGAAGAGCTTCCTGCACTCCTGTGGTGTTCAGTTGAAAATGCCATGGGCATTCACATGCCTAGCTACCTGCTCCCAGCCCTCGTCCCTTTGCAAGCGGCTGCCACCCCTGCCAGAGATGCTCTCCCAAGAGAAATAGGCCTCCAGCAGCACCCTGTCCTCATCAATCAATCAATCAATCAGCCAATCAAAATCTTTATTTATCCAGGCAGACATCATTGAGCAAGGCTCATCTGCAAGATGGACCTGCGGATAATAAGGTCAGGTACGCAAGGAAAAATCTTTATATATAAAAAATATATATCCACATATACACAAATATATATACACAGTATACAAAATTACATATGTAAACAGAGGCAATAATAATACTTAGGGTACGATACCTGAAGGGCATAATACAAAGAACCATATACAGTTGCGAAGCGATAAGTGATGGGGCCATTCACATAATTGCATATTGCAGGAGAACCATATACAGATGGCAGCCCCCATGTGCAGATATAGTGCTGCCGCTTAAACTTGGGGAACAAGTTTCAATGCTGCCGGATGGTACAGCGTTGAGCAGGGAAGGGAAGAACCAGGTGGAGGAGTGATCAGAACCCAGAAAAGTGTTCATTGTTAGGATCCCAGGGTCGCTTTTTAGGAGGCAGGGTAAGGAAGTAAAAAGGTAGGAGAAGAGCTGGGATAAGGACTGGGTTGCTAAAGAGGACTATGATGGATACTAGGTACTTTGAGTGGTAGGAGTAAGACAACAGACCATGAATACATATAGGAGGACAGGGATAGGAATAAGATCCACCGGGTGAGTGAGATTGCCGAGGATTAAGGGTTAGAAGTGGGTAGGATAATAGACCTAGGCTGGGATCAGGGAAAGCAGAAGTAAAGTTTAGACATCTCTGTCCAGCTGCATCATCCTGTGCGGACATTGTGGTTCCTATGGGGGACAAAATGCAGGCATCAGCACAGTACGGGCAAACGTGGATGTGTGCCAGCAACTTGGCTGGATGCTGCACAGACACCGCACCCTGGATGCCCTCAAATTCCCACTGTCAGATGGTGCTGATAAGCTGTAAATGGTAAAATGTACACAGACCTACCTTCAAGGATGCAATACCTGTCGGTCACCTGTGGAGTGGGGAGGTGCATTCAGGAGCATTTATGCCTCAGGGCATGCAAATGAGATGGGGAGCAACTGAAATGAGATGCAAAGCAGGTGAGATGCCGCTGAATTTGGCAATGAGCTGACTTGGGACCATTGTCTGTGAATTGCATAATAGCCCCCAGCTCATCTCAATCAGCAATGCGCAAGTGGGGCATTGAGCGCATCCCCCTTTTGCACATTCCCAAGCATGCACGGTTGCATTGGGGCATTTCCTGAATGCGGCACAAGTCGCATGGTGTATCCCCGTGCATGTGCGATGCAGAGTAAGTGTCATGCCATGCAGAGCACATCCTGTCCGGTGGTTCCATTAGCACAATCGATAACAGCAGCACATCCCAGTCCACATGTGCTATTGGGTCTGTGCTGCATGATTCATTGTGTGCAAGTATGGAGCATCAGTGTGACATTGCATCAATGCACACCTGCAGTTCATGGAGCGCCACTGGCAGTATGCGCAATCCCAGTGCACTGTGGGTGGTGGTGTTTGCCATTCACAATATGGTGGATCTGCGTGAAATGCGCATGCATGACCTAGACATGACCCCTGACCCTGGTCTCCCACCCGTACTGTGCACACTGCACATATGCAGTGATGCACAATGAGTGGCAATAATGCATTGCCACACCGCAACACTGTGATATGAGATCCATTGCTTGATAGCCTATCACTCATGTGATGTGAATAGGCTATTGCACACCAGCAGCCTGTACTGTGCACACCTGCTCCAAAAAAACTGATTACAATAATGCCAAGTGCACAAGCAGCTGGGCCCAGAGCCATGAACTGGGGGGAGGTGGAGCTAGTCAACCTGGTGGCACTAGTTATGCCACTAGAGGGGCAGCTCATTGGGTCACAGGACCTCAATGAGCAATGCTCTGCAGTGTGAGCAAGGGTGGTGGAGCACCTTGTGTGCAGAACAGGTGTGGAGCACATGGGGGTGCAGTGCAGGCACCACTATGGTGACCTGCATCACTGGAACCCAGACAGGCTCTGGAGCCTTCAAGATCAGGCATGCGGGGGTGTAGTGCCATGCCCAGGTAAGTCACAACTTACAGAAACTCTAGTAGGCAGGGGTATGGTTCCAGGAGGGGGTGGCAGTGTGCCCTGGAGCACGACCCCTCACCACGGCACCACACACACACACACACACACACACACACACACACACACACACACACACACACACACTCTTGTGGCATGCCATGCTGATGCTGCATGTGGGGTGCAGCCATGGCCTCTGTGTGTCAAAGTGTGCGGTAAAGTAGATGACAGGGGGGTGCACTGGCACTGTGGCAGGTGCATTGTGGTTCTGACAGTGGCACGGCACACATCCATCTGCACACTACCATGGTGGGCACGGGCTGGGGTGGTGTGTGTTACTACATGCTGCCTAGGGTGCAGTTACAGTGGATCACTAAGGGGGTGGGTCCATCACGGCATGCTGGCACCAGTGCTGTTGCTGTGGGTCACATCACAGGTGGGGGTGTTGTACACAACTACTATTGCCTCATGGTGCTTTTTGCTTGTGTTTCACTCGCAGGACTGGCAGGCAGGTGGAGGGCCATGGTGGCAGTGGAGGTCAGGCTTGCTAGGGCTGGTGGAGGAGGCCAGTGATCCGGTCATGTGGGTGCAGGTGAGTGTTGTGCTTGTGCATCTTCTGCATGTTCTTCAGGGGGCTGGGGCAATGCCCACAGCAGGCCATTGCCTGCTACATGTGCAAGTCTGTATGCTGCACATTGCTTACACACATGGGGTTTCGCCCTGGTGGTGTGTGCTAGGGCCACAGTGCACATAGCTCCTGTGTGTCCATCCACCATGTACGCATCTGCTGAGGACCATTAGCACACTGTGGTGCCCCATTGGTGTTCAGACGGGGCCTGCATGGTTGTGCAGCCTGCTGGCATCTGTACATGCTGTGTGGGACATGGCTACATGCACCTTTGCGCATCACTCTGCATGCACATGTGGGCCTTGTGCTGTCTCAGTACCATTGCATAGTCACAGTGTGGCACTGTGTGCCAGCCTGTTTCTGGTGTGCAGTGAGCATGGTGGGCTGTCAACTATTGCCGTGGGGGCTGCCTCCAACACACTCGCATGGTGGGCAAGGGGTGGAGGTGTGCACCATGGCACTTAGTTCCTGTTGTCTTTGTCCCCACTGTAGATCCACGGAGAGTCCAGCCAGGTGTGCTGGTGAGGTAGAGGAAGAATATATTTTTGGCCTGCAAGGAATCCAGCTGAGCAGGGTGCTCCAGCGGGCATTGGCATCACTGTACAGGAGGCAGGGGCAGCTCCTGCAGGCAATAACCCTGCTTGTGAAGGTGCTGTGTACCGGGGCAGAAGGGGTGGAAGCCGGGCTGTGGCCCATCCAGGCCATTAGACCATTAGGCCAGTTGTATATAGCCTCTTTGTTGCTTGACCCCCACACTCCATACCCATCTCCATTACTAGATGTCTTCCCCTGTTCCCCAACCCCCCTACTATCCCCTTACTCAGTGATCTGTTTCCTGTAACTGTGTTCATTTCCACACCACCCTATCCCTGTTCTTGGTGTTTTGTACCTTTGTAAATAGTTTCTGGTGTTTATATTCATGTTTGAGTAAATCTTTTTATATTGATGATGGTGTCTGTGGTAATTCATTCTACCCTGTGGTGGTGCCCTGTTGTGCTTGCTGGTTTTCACTGTACCTTTGTTCCCATTCACAATGTACCCCTGTGGTACTGCACATCTATGTGCCATGTCCACCATTCATGCACGCTACAGTGTGTGCCCTCCTTGTTGCATATAGCCTGTTGGGTGGCCTTTCACTGTGCTGGCTTGCACATTGCCCCTCTTCTGTATGTGGTGCATGCTGTTTGGTTCTGTTTTATTGGTCCCCTGTTGTTATGCTGCTCTTCTTGTGGTCCACAATGCCTGTGGGCATGTTCCACCTGTGCAGGACATGGCCTTCGGCCTGTATGCCATTGTGCCTGTCCCCCTGTGTGCACCTGTGTTGTGGGTACCATGCCCACCCTGCTGTGTTCCTAAGCACTGGGACATGTGTGGCACCCTCTGCCATGCTGACCAGTGCACCTCTGCTGCTGTGCCACACCTCACCAGTCACCCCTGTACATGGCATCTGTGCCTGTTGGTCCCCAGTGCTGAGTGTGTGTCTGGCTCTTCCAGGTGTAGCCATGTGTGCTCTGTCTGTACACCTCATCTACTTTGGCCACTCTTTGGCCCTTTGGCCCTGTGACCAGTCCCTGCAGGGCTATTGACCTGCATCCTTTGTGCCACTGCAGTCTCCCCCTGTTGCTCTGCACCCCTTCCTTATTCAGTGTTGCGTGGTCCAGGGTGCTTCTGCGCTGGGGCAACTCAGGTTGCACATTGGCGCTTCAGTGGTATTCACAGTGGGGATGCTCATAGTGCATCTTGTGGAGCATCCTTCTGTGAATACCACTGTTTAGGGATGGTGTATGTCATTTGCTCCAGCACATCTCATTTGCACTGAGAGCATCTGCCTTGTGAATCCTGCCCCTTATCTTTTGAAGGTAATGGTTGCTTTTGTGAAACTGAACTTGGAGCTGGGAAGGCCGCACAATCTTGAACTAAGAACTAGGAAACTGGAGGATTAAGGCACAATACTTCTGATCTTTTTGTAGATTGCTACTTTACACACAGAGGGATTAAAATACTGCTGATTCTTTTTTCCTTTTTCTGTTAATCTGGTGCTTTATTTGTAGCTTGGTATCATTTTGGTGACTTTTTGCAGCAAACATTTGTTTTCATTGGTGTGTTCTTTCATTCCTGAAGTCAGTCGAGTTGTGTATTAGAGCCAGACAAAGCCTCAGAAGGCTCAAACTGGATTGCTCTGATTGTCCTTACAGCACAGAGCAGGTGGATTGCTTGTACCGTACCCTCCCCCATTCCCACCTATCCCCAGCTAACCTTGCTTTATGGGGTTAGGCAGGAAGGTGTGACAACTTCCTTCTCAGACACAAAACAGGGTGGGGTGTGCCACAGAAGGCAGCCAGGCAGCATTGCATAAGCTGGGGGGATATCTTCTTGTGATTGCTATTGTAAAAAAAAAAAAAAAGCACCAAAAAAAAAAAAAGTTGGGGACTCCTAGTACATAGTCCCTAGGAAAAGGGTCACACTACTAAGGGGGAGTGAAGTTCCCTAATAGCGAAAAAAAAAAATTCAGCAGGGAGGGAGAGAGACATGTTGCGGAGTGGTGCAATGCACTGGCTGTGGGATGGCAGTCTTCCAGGAGACATTCTGGAGGCTGCAATGCTGCCATGTTTGTAGACACATCTCTGCTCTGAGGGAGGAGGTTGCCTATCTTCAGGCTGTCCTGGCAAGAAGTAGGAAAACCTCCTCCACCCAGAGCCTAGAACAGAATTGGGAAATCTCCTCCACCATCCAGGGACCACCAGGGCTGCTGCCTCAGAAGTTGCCAAGAATAAGGAGTGGTTGGACTATGGTGGGCTCAGGGAGGGTGCGGGTGGTAGAACAGAAGTGCATCCCTCCAGTTGTACCTCTCCAAAATTCATATGCCTTTCTGGCGGAGCGTTGTTTCTCTATGGAGTCACCAGCAGTGGAGATGAAGGAGGATGCTGGAAATCTCCACAAAGGAGACCCACATGAAGGTGGCATAGGATCCCACAGAGGGAAGGAAACAACTCCTGGTGGGGGACTCAATCATTAGGGAGTAGAACTGGGGGAGGAAGGGGAGAGGGAGGTAAGATGCCTGCCTGGCACCATGACATAGAGGGACAGGAAACGAATCCTCAGGATCATGGGAGCAGCTGCACAGGAGAGGGAGCTGGATGTCATTGTCCACCTAGGGATAAATGACCTAGCTGAGAATGGGATTAGATCTATACAGGAGGAGTATGTGGAGTTGGGAAGGGGCCTTAGACAAGTAGCATGCACGGTAACCTTCTCAGAAGTGCTGCCTGTCTATAGCATGGGTGAGGCTAGGGTACTCCGCACCCTGGGATTCAATGAAGGGTTTTGGCTTCATAGAGGACTGGGGGTCTACCTGGAGGGATACAGGCCTATAATGGTATGATGGTCTGTATCTGTCTGGGAGGGGAACCAGGATCCTAGATGACAGGTTTAAATGCTTCATTGGCAAGCTTTTAAACTAGCCAAATAGAAGGCACTGAAAAGTAACAGGGAATTCCCAGTCTCTCCCCACAAAACAAAGCTCTAAGGCAGAGAGGTCAATAGGGGGCAGGACAGGGGTAAATGGAGAAAAAGGCAAACGCAGTAAGTACAGGGATAAGGCTAAAATGGGTAAGTCATCAAGAATGGAGGGTGATGAGTACCAATGCCTGTAGTCTGGGTAACAAGCTTCCTAAACTGGTGGCATTAATGGAAGAGGGATGTCTGGATATCATGGCAGTCATAGAAATCTGGTTCTCAGAAAACCATGACAGGGATGTCAACATTCCGGGGTACACAATCCACAGCAGGGACAGAGAGGGTAAAAGAGGAGGAGGAGGAGTAGCTCTCTACATAAGGGAAGTGAACAAAGCAATGGAACTAAAGGGTAAACAGGGAGGAGAGGAGGCACTGTTGGTCACCTTGGAGACAGGAAGTGGCACCACAATCTGCACAGGGGTTGTGTACAGACCCCATCTTAGATGGAGGAAATGGACAAGGAAATTATAGGAGGTATCCTTAGGATGGCAAAAAAAGGGAGCTATTGTTGATGGGGGACCTGAATATGCCAGATGTTAACTGAAGCACATTTGCTGCAGCCACTTTCAAGAGCAGAGTCATTCTCGATGCCCTACAGGGGGCATGCCTCAGGCAGCTAGTGCTGGAACCGACTCAGGTGGGAGCAGTCTTAGACCTGGTACTCTCAAATGGGGATGGTTAGAGGATCTTGGATTTATAAGTGGGTAGCCATCTGGGAACAAGTGATCGCTAGACAGTGTGCTTCACAATAAACACAGCTAGAGTCAAGCCATACAAAAGCAAGCGTACAGGAACTTTGGAGTCTGACTTTGGTAGAATGGGAGAGTGCCTAAGGAATGCACTAGCAAAAGCGCAGGAAGGAGGGGTGCATGAGCAATGGGGAAAAATCAAAACTGCCATCACAGAGGCAACAAGTCTTTGTGTGAAGCAAATAAACAAAACAAAATGAAGGAAAAAAACACTATGGTTCTCAAAAGAGGTGGTAGGGAAGGTTAGGGAGAAATAGACAGCATTCAGAAAGTATAAGGAATCACAGAAGAAGCAGAACAGAGAACTGCACCAGTTAAAGCAGAAGGAAGCAGGGAAGGCAGTCAGAATAGTAAAGGCCCAAACCGCGGAAAAGATAGACAACTCAGTTAAGAATAGGGATAAAACCTTTTATAGGTACATTAGTGAGCGAAGAAAGACCAAGGGAGGGATAGTGAATCTTAATAAACGGGAAGGGGTAGGAAAGAGGGTGACAGTGAAAAGGCAGAGATACTGAACAAATACTTTTGTTCAATATTCACAAAAGAAGAGTAGGAAGATGCACCTAAACTCAACAATAGAAGCACTCTGGATAGGTGGGTCAATACCAGTCCATTCACAGAAGAAAGGGTCCTGAAAGAACTCCTAAAACTGAAGGTGGACAAAGCAATGGGGGCTGATGGGATTCACCCCAGAATTATAAAAGAACTAAGGAGAGAACTAGTGACACCACTGATTACCCTTTTTAACAAATCATGGGGGGGGGCATGGCGCCTTAGGACTGGAGGAGGGCAGAGGTGATTCCCCTTCACAAAAGTGGGAGCAAGGCAGAGGCAGGAAGCTATAGACCTGTTAGTTTGACCTCAGTGGTAGGGAAAATGATGGAATCATTTCTGAAAGAAAGAATAGTTAAGTACCTAGAGGCCAGCGGGACACAGGACCCAATGCAGCATGGATTCACAGTGGGAAGGTCATGTCAGACAAATCTAATAGATTTCTTTGACTGGGGAACCAACGTAGTATACCAGGGTGGGGTGTGGACATGGCCTATCTAGACTTTAGCAAGGCATTTGATACTGTACCACACAAAAGATTAATAAACAAGTTAGTCAGACTGGGAATGGGTTCCAGGGTGGTAGCCTGGGTAAAAAACTTGACTGGACAACAGGATGCACAGGGTAATAGTAAACAGAGTCCACTCTGAAGAAAAGGGGGTACCACAGGGTTCAGTACTTGGGCTGGTCCTCTTTAATGTCTTTATAAGAGACATTGCAGAGGGACTGGAAGGAAAGTATGCCTCTTTGCAGATAACACAAAAATCTGCAACAGGGTTGATACTTGAAGTGGAAAGGATAAGAAGAGGCTTGGCAAGTTTTGTGGAATAGTCAAAAGTATGGCAGCTTCGATTCAGTGCAAAGAAGTGCAAAGTAATGCACCTGGGAAACAAAACCCCAGGGGAAGAGGACGCAATGGGGGGTGGGATATATTAACAACAACAAAAATGGTAAGGGACCTGAAGTTAGTCATATCAGAAGATCTAATGGTAAGCAAGCACTGTGAGAAGGCAGTAAGGGGGGCTGGGTGGATACTGGGATGCATAGGGAGAGGCATCACCATTAGAAAACAGGAAGTTGTCATCCCTCTGTACAGACAGTTGGTGGGACCCCATCTGGAGTACTGCGTGCAGTTCTGGAGACCCCATCTCCGCAAGGCCATAGACAGGATGGAGGCAGTCCAGAGGAGGGCAACTAAAATGGTACAGGATCTGCCCCCGGAAATCTTACAAAGAGAGACTAAAGAAGCTTAATATGTATACCCTCGAGAAAAGGAGGGAGAAGGGAGACATGAAAGAAATTTCAAGTACCTTAAGGGAATCAGCAAAGTCCAAGAGAGTAGCATCTTTCAGAAAAAGAGATGTGCAAGAACAAGGGGGCACAATTTGAAGACAGAGAGTGGACAGCTCAGGGGTAACATGAGGGAGTATTTTTTCACAGAGAAGGTGGTGGATGCATGGAATGGCCTCCCTGAAGCGGTCATGGGGTGAAAAACAGTGGGGGAATTCATGAATGCATGGGACAGACATGAGACAATTCTAGTGGGGGGTAGGAGGAAGTAGGCTGTTAGTTAACTGGGATCTGTAGCTTATTCAATAGGCAAGGAAATGAGCAGACTGGGTGGGCCAAGCGGTCCTTATCTGCCATCACAGTCTATGTTTCTATGTTTCAATGGCATATCCCTTCTTCAATGCATCAGTTTGCAGCAACAGACTATGCATGTCCTTCCACTGCACTTTGTCAGCACCCACTGATCCACTGATCTACTGATCTCTTTAACAAAAATTATTTCATTCTCTGTGTTGGTCTTGTGTGTTTGGGTGATGGGGAGCTCAAAAAAGGAAAAAATCAAAAACAAGCTAAAGACAAGGAACCTCAGTGCAGAAGCACTGAAGCAAGGATTATGCCAAAGGGCACTGGCAATAAAGTCAAGTTTCAAAGAAACACACGATCACACATACCCCCGTAATGCAAAACATCATGGCATGTATATGCAAATCACCATGACATTTTAGGCTGGTTCCTCTTAAAGCAGAATTGCATGGTGCCAAAGGGCCTCTCACACAATGTGTAATTTACATGGATTTAAATAACACAACGGGGGTTTCTGATATTTATACCCCGGTATCTTAATTTTTATAATACAGTCCCCATGTAACTTTTTACCTTTATCAAAAACACTGAGTGTTGTGTATTTTCAACATTTACAGGTTTAATACACATAGGCATATATATATATATATATATATATATATATATATATGAAATACAAAATCATGCATATCCCCATAGTGCAAAGCATCATGGGCTGTATATGTGAATTACCACAAAATATATGTGTGATTTTCTATTTCTTTGACTTGGCTTCCTGGCCAATGCACTTTCGGGTAACCCTTGCCTCAGTGTTTGCACACTAAGGTTCTTTGTCTTTTAGCTTGTTTTTTGTTTTTATTGGGCTCACAACAGCCCAACCCAGACAGACCAACTTAGGGTAGCTGGTTCATTCCACTGGGGTGACAGACAAGGCACACTGATGAATCCTGCTAGGACAAAACATGTGTCTGTGTCTTCTGTTGACACCCTTTGCAGAGTGTGTGAGAGGCCTTTCGGCACCATGCTTTTCTGCTTAAAGTTGAACCAGCATGCTATATTGTGGTGATTTGCATTATAGGAGCACCACCTGGGGGGAGGGCTGCCCTTGGTTTGTCTAGTAAAATGGGCCACCCCAGTTACATCTGCAGTTTATTATAGAGCTACTGACGCCCAAAAGAAAACTTTAAAAACCATAATAGTTAGGTACAATTCAGCTTGCATTCCATATGTATTCTATGTATTTCTCCTCCTTGACATTTATTACTATTTATTAATCATTCTCCTGATGGTAACCCTGCCTATAATGGGCCCATACCTGGATGACACTTCCGAACCACCAAGGCTGTGTACTTGCAGAAAAAAGTCCTCCAGCTCAGTGGGAGACCTGCAGTAACACCCAGCTATTTGACCATCCCCCCCTAACCCATGGCAGGTACCACAGCCCCCCAGGACTCAACACACTGATACTGTGTCTATACCCAGGACTGCTTAGCAGCCTTTGCACCCCTTCAACAACACACAAGGCACAGACTCGCTGGAGAGCAAGGACAACCCACTTTTTCCCTAAATTACCTAGGATGCTCATCCTGATCCTACTACTGATCTCGAGAAACGTTCACCCCAATCCTGGCCCTATGCCTGCGAACACCCAGACCCAGCCACCCACAGGGGGGTTGTGGATTGTGTCCTTAAACATTGGCAGCCTGCTGGCGAAGCTCACTCAGTTTGAAGCCTGGGTGGCACTTGTGCAGCTTGACGTTATTGCACTGACTGAAACCTGGCTCACACCCAGAACTGCTGACACAGCAATCTTCCTGCCTGGGTACAACTTGTAGAGGCTTGATCACACAGTGAAAAGAGGGGGTGGATGCCTAATCTACACTTGCAACCATCTCCAGTGCCGTAAAGTTCAACTGCCTGTGGTGCCTGCAACGACTGTGAATGCCTTGCAGTAAAAATCCTCATGGGCAAGGGGAAGAAATGGCTGATTGTCATGTCGGTATACATTCCACCTGGATGCCAGCAAATGGGGTTAAATGATTTCTCCAGCCTCTATACCCAGGCAAGTCACAATAAGGAAACTATTGTGCTAGGCGACTTCAATTCTAACTGGCTAGCCAACTGCAGTTCTTCACACAGGGACTTGATTACTGGACTATACCTAACACAGGTGGTCCAGAGTTGCACAAGAACCAAATGCAGAATGGGAACATGCACTCTGATTGACTGGGTACTGACCTCCCACCCTGAGAGAATTACCAATGTCCAGGTGCTCCCAGATGCGCTGAGTGACCAGTTCCCTGTCCTATGTGAATGGTCCTCCAAGCTGCCAAAACTACTCCCAAGGCTGGTGAGGAACAGAGTCATCAGAAATTGTTCTATGGCTGCCTTAAAAAAAAAATTGGACAATACAGACTGGAGTATCCTGGATACCTGTCCCTCTGTTGACGAGCCTTCCAGCTCTTCCTCGATCAGTTTAACTCAGCTGGAGACAAGTATGCCCCCTTTCATAAGAAAATGATAAAAGGGAGGTGCATGGACTGGATCACCCACAAGTCCTTGGTTTGATGTGGGAACGTGATCTGCTATGGCACCGAGCAAGAGTATCAGGGATAGTAGAGAATGCGCAAAATTACACAACTGCTAGAAACAGGTGCACATGAGCAATACAGCAAGCCAAGGACTCCCACTTCAGAATTCAGCAGTCCCAGTGCCTGAAAGGTGACAAAAAATTATGGGCTACCATCAAGGACCCTGTAGGGACTTGTGGTAGGTCTCCACCAACCATGCTCCACCACAGTGACAAAGTCACAGTCAACGAAGTTACCATAACCAGTATTTTCAATGAGGCATTGACTGACTACATTGCAGTCATACCACCTAAAACAACCGCTCACAAGGACAAAACACTGAGCTGTGAAAACCTGCCCCTGCTTTCTAGCACCAGCCCAAAATTCTACTTTTGGAAGGTGATCACCAAGGAGACTGCTAAATACCTTGCAAGAGTGCTAGATAAAACAAGGATAGAAACATAGAAACATAGAAGTTGACGATAGATAAGGACCGCAAGGCCCATCCAGTCTGCCCATTTCTTTTTATACCTTATAAAAAAGAAATGGGCAGACTGGATGGGTGGGGATGGGATTGATATGAAACTTATCTCAATCGCCTCCATGAAGTGGTCATACCTATCGCTAAGCTTTTTAATGTCACTTTGGATGTCAGCCTTCCCGTCTACCTGGAAAACTGCCCTGGTCACTCTGGTTCTAAAAGGAGGGGATCATTCGCTTGTGTCCAATTATGGACCCATCTCCATCCTGTCTCCTCTCTCCAAAGAACTGGAAAAAATCATTGCAGAGCAGATCTCTGCTCACCTACACAAACACAACCTCCTCAGCCCGCAACAACATGGGTTCCACAAGTGGCACAGTACCAACATGGTCCTCACTGAATTCACAGGCAATGTCCATGAGGCACTAGACCAGGGACAATTAGCTGGAGCAATCTATATCAATCTATCCAAGGCCTTATGGATCACAAGCTGCTGCTCCTCAGGTTAACCTGCATTGGGTTGTCCTCGGGCACAGTTGGGTGCTTCTCTAGCTACCTATCTGAGCGCTCACAGAAGATAAAGATTAATGGTACCATCTCAGAGGCCAGGAAAGTCATGGTTGGGGTCCCGCAAGGGTCCATACTGGGCCCTCTCCTGTTTAGCCTCTTCATAAATGACCTCCCAGCTGCGTGCCCCTCTGCCAAAATCCTGCTCTATGCAGATGACATGGTGCTATTCCTTAGAGGCTCCTGCCAAGACACGCTGACCAGGAACCTACAGTGCAACTTCTACCTGCTACAGGAATGGTTTAACACCAGCTTCCTAGTACTCAATAGTAAAAAGACTAAGACAATGCTCTTTACCAGTCGCTAGAAGAGGAAATCTTCCACACCATTTTAAATAGCACTAAATACGGTCTCCACCCTCGAACAGGTTCACTTTTTCTAGTACCGGGGGGTTACAGTCGATGAGTGCCTCTCTTTCAAAGAACACTTAAGTAATATCACTAAGGCTGCAAACAGGAAGTTGGGGATACTCTACAGACTCTGCTTCTGCCTCACCCCTGAATCCAGACTTCAGTCGGTTAATGGCACAGTCTTGCCAATCCTGGACTATGAAAACATGGTTTATGGTGCTGCCATGGACACTAGCCTACACAAAGTCTACCTTACCCTCAATAAAGCATGCAGATTTGTCCTGGATGTGGATTGCTTCACATACACCTGTGAGTTCTACATAAGGACAAAGTGGCTCCCCCTCTGGGATAGAATAAAGCTCCAAACCTTCCAGCTAGGAAAGAAAGCCCTACTGGGATCAGCGCCTGTCTCTCTGCAGGCATTATTCAGACCTGCCCCAGGTGAGCATGCCACAAGAAGCATCTCCAGGCATGCCTTAGTTGTTCTGTTCAGGAAATCAGCCCGGGGAGACAAGCCTTCATGGTTTAGCCACCTGGCTAAACGAGCTTCCAAACATGATTAACATCCTTCAACGCCTAGGTCACTTCACATCTGAACTCCATAAGTCCATCTCTCCTCCAGTCCTCTACCTGTGTCAAACGTAATACCAGCATCTGGCCAACTACTCAACTTCCCACTTGCTCTGGCCAGGTTGCACCTACTTCCTTCCCCCCTACCCTCCCCTCCCTACCAACCCTCCCACTTGTCCTTAGTCCAATGCCCCTCACTACCTCCCCACCTGCCCTCTGTCCAGTTCACCCATACTACCTCCTGCCGGTCACATATCCACTTCCTCTGCCCCCCCCACTCCTCCCCTCCACCTGCCCTCTGTACATCTACACAACCTCTAGCCCATGTTCCTGACCTCTTCCTCCCCCCCCACCTCCCCACCTACCTGCACTTTCTAAACCCCAACTTGTCTCTCTCCACTTAACTTCTCTCAGATGGCTGCACAGTGTGTACCTCCACTGGGAAACTGACAATGCTACCAGCTGCTTCATTCATGTCTTGACTTGTGTAAACTGCAAATGTATTTGCTACCGCTTCCTATGTAAACTCTATGTTAGTAGTACAACCCCAGTGTCAGTTTGTCTGCTGTAATTATGCTGTTGCAACAAAATGTATCTCCTTATGTGTTGATGAGGATCCTTTGTAAATGAGCTCTTAGCTCAAAGGTTTGTAATTTCCAGTTCCCATATAAATAAATAAAAAATAAATACTGAGTAAATTTGCATGAGTACATGATTTTATCCCTTAGATTTCCTTTACAGTTTTTCAGCCTCTGTAGTTTACTGTCTACTTCAAGTCATAATGCTCTGTTGTGACATCACAGCCTTTTGCCATTGGAGTAACTGTGATGTCATAAGCAGAGCATTATGACATCAGGTAGGGAGAAAGCAACATGAATAGATGAACTCTTCAGGAACAAAGATCCTGTTTTCATGCAGATGACCTCAATAATAAATAATGGGGAGGAAGAATACTGAACTAACGTGAAATTCAATCTGAGCTGTGCCTAAATGTTGTGTTTTGTTAAAGTTCTCCTGAAGGTGTCAGCTGCTCTTTAAGTATTTCCCCATCAAGAGGTTGTGTGCAGATCCAGTCCCCTTCCCACTCCCCGATGTGAGACCGGAATCCTCCTTGTTCCCCTCCCTTGTCTTCCCACATATGGTCACTGAACACAAAACAGATTTTCATATATTACAGAAACAACACACCAGCCTAATTTGTCAACTGCTTTAATGCCCACTGTCTCATCCATACAACACTATGTAGCGAGAAAACAGTTCATAGTCCCACGGCTTGTCAGCCCTTGTTTGCTGCTACCATCTTTGCAAAGGTTCAAGTCCCAGGTCTGACTATGGCTGGTTAAAAATCTGAGCTGTCCATGTCTTCTTCTTTAAGATCCCCAATGGCATCCGCCCAGTTGCTGGATAGGTTCATGGGTGACCCATCATCCTGGACATCTTTTATGATGTTTGTCGCTGCTGGCTGAGTTGTCCCCTAGGAACTTCACTGGCGGGGAAGCAGGGTAATACATTGCTCTTCCTTCCCTATCAGCTCTGCTGTGTGACCTGTGCTTTGTGTACTGGGGCATGGGCTTCAGCAGGTTTTCTGGCCTCTCTGCCTCCAGAGTCAGGTGTTTCTTTGTTTCTGTGGGTGCAACATGGTGCCTTGACTGGGGGCCAACATCTTAGAGGTGGAGGGTGCCATTTTGTGTGAAGCTGGGCTCCTTTGTTTAACTTCCCCAAAGATTGCCAGACATTTATTTTGTTCTGATGCATCCCTGGACAATCACATATGTTCCACATCTTTCTGGGTGATGTAGTTCCAACCTTCTGATTGGGCTATTGTCTATTGATCCAATTTGTTATTTCTTGAGGAGTGTTCCCTACAAAATCAAAGACCTCTTTGTACACACTCAGGTGGAAAGTGCTTTAAACCGGTACTTGAAACCCTTGTCCCAAAGAGTGGCTTCTAATGGCCCAATTGCTTTGCATCTCAGCAACCTCGTGAGAGAAGTCGCAATAAAGATATATTTTAGCCCCTCTCTAGGTGAGCTCTCCCACTACCCTGGCCACTCTCAAAAGTTTCTCTTTGACAGAGTACTGAAGTAGGTATGCAATTTTCAGTTAGGGGGGCTCTTATGCAATTATCAGTTGGGGCTTCAGGAGCTGCCAGTTGCCCCCTTGCCCTGTGTACCCTTCCCACATCCACAGAGCCTCTCCATTGTACACTCTTTAGTCATGGCAAAAAGTAGTTGAGGAGCCCCTACATGCTGAGACTCTCCATGCCCTCGGGGATGCCAGGGATCCTTATATTATTCTGGCATCCCTGGTTTTCCTGGTCTTCAGCCCTGTCCCATAGGTTTTGTAACTTTAACTTATGATCATCCAGCTTTTTCAGTATAGAGTGTGGGTAGATTTCTAACTCATCTGTGTGCAGCTCCGCAACATTTATTCGATCTTGTAAATGTTTAACATCTTCTGTGATCCCTGCTAGGGCAGTTTTGATCATCGCCATGTCCAACAGCAGAGATTCAAGCATTTGGGTGATGTATCCTAAAGAGTCAGCCACCGGACGAGTGGGGGTTCTACTTTTGGGAGCAGCCATGCTGCAGTGTGAGGCCCTGTAGTAAAGTCAGTTAGAAGACCCAGTTGAACAACAAGATTATCCTGCATAGAAAAATGACAGCTTGCAGAGTTAGATTGAGCTCTCTTTTGATTTTTCATATATTTGCCACCATTTGAGGTCAAAACACTTGGTGCCACAAGAATTGTTCGGTTTCCCTCTCAAGCCGCTCTACTACTGCATTCTCAAGAAGTGCGAGGACCGGGGATCTGCAACTTGTGGTCAGCCTGACATACAGGACGTCTGCATTACTAATCCATTTGCCAGTCTAGGTCTCCCGATTTACACCCATCCATATCAGGATATTCTGCCGACACTGGGGCAACCATAATAAAACAAAGCTGAAAACGATCACTGTAAGTTAATATACATTTTGTTCAGGACAGAACGGAGCTGAGGATTCGGGCATCCATTTTCATTAGCAGCTAAACCATGCCCCCCCAAGATATCAATTTTTAAAACAGTGGGAGGAGGATCATGGTGGATTCCTTTGCAAATCCTTCCCACTCTACACTGTTGCAGTTAAGAAATAAGGACTGACGGGTGTGCTTTGTGCTGGGATAATAGTATGCCTAAGGTGGATTGAATCATGAGGTCAAAGGCCAAGCGCTTCCACCACCCGTGAAATGTCATTATTGCAGCACAAAGCCAAAGTACACCCATTGCCTTACTACAATTTTAAAAGAGGTCAAATATGATTAGTAACAAATTATTTAAAAATATTTAATTTAAATAAGGAAACATGAGAACAAAAGGAAAAAAAATAGTCCTACTGAGCCATTGTAATTTTGTTGTTTGGCCAGTACATGGCAGATTCTGCATTTTGTTAAAAATACTAGTAAGTGAATTGAAGTGATACAGTGATGACACAGGTTTGTCTTCTTAATGTAAACAGATCAGTGAAGTGACTGATGTTTTTCAGTGCTGGTGTGCTGTGATATTTGCATTGCATTCTGAGCTCCTCAGCTAATCGGGTTTCTAGATTTTTTTATACCCATTTTATAATGATCATTGGCATTAATGAAATGACACTCAGAAAGAAAAGTAATTGGTTGAAACACATCACATAGGGATTTTTGAAAGGTGCATAAATTCCTTAGATATGCACAGTTCTGTAATACTAACACTGACAAGAATGGATAAAAATATGTACAAAAGCATGTGCTACCCTTTCACTCACCCAGGGGACACAGTAGATCGTGCAACGGTCATAGTAAAACTGCATAAAATATTGCGATGTACCCCTTCCTCAGCATAGCAGGTGGAAGTCATGAGAGCAGTGGAAAGAGAAACGTGATGAGGAGTGCAGGCAGGAGGTAAGCAGCCCATCAGGCAGTATGCTACAAGGCGTCAGTGAGTCGGGACAATGAAATGCGTAGTACAGCGATTCAGAAGGGAAAGTTTAAACAAATAAACAGCGATATCCCAAGAGAGGTACCAGTTATCAAGAAAAGTGTTTGAAAAGAAAAAGCTGTGCCTAAAGTTATTTGTTTCAGATGTATGTGTTTCTAAGTACCGTGCTGTTGTATACAAATGTAAAATGTTTCCCACAATGCATAGGTAATGTGTTACAGATTTAAACAAGTGAAGTGTAAAGTTATGCACCAGTTGTTAAAAAGTTTTAAACATTGCTGCAGGTTCTAAAGAGTGTAAGCAATGAAAGCAGCATTTGTTAAAAACATTAGCAACGTAGTCGTAAATATATAAATAAGTATGGTTCCAGAAAACAACTTCCTGGTTGTGAAATACAATGCTATTGATATAAAAAAGAACAAGAAACAATTTGTGTGGTTTTATTTGCATAATTACTATGAATAAATATTACAGAAGTACAAGCCATACCAGCCATGTTACAAGCACATTTAGCCACTTGAAAGGAAGCATTTACAAGAAATTAATGCATGGTTGGGTGGTTGGAACACTCGGTCTTCAGCGTCGTGCACCAACCCCCCCAACCATGCATTAATTCCTTGTAAATGCCTCCTTTCTCATGGCTTAATGCTTACTTAATGCATATTGCAGTAAGAGCAAAATTATAGCAGTTTCTCTATTTAAGCGTTAAGCAAGTATGTTGAATTCAAACAACACATCAATCACATCATACCTTCTAGAGACGGGATCTGGCAGTGACAGCAACTAAAATTGATGGCCAGGGTCAATATCGGCACACCCCCATAAAACAACTGGCTTGTAAACCATGGTATAACTAGCAAGTTCATGCACCCATTATCTCTTTTTTAGAGGGGTCTGAAGTCTACCCAGTTTCATTGCTAATTTCACCGGCTAATTTCACAGCTGGCACACCATTGTAGGCTCAGTTTCACCTCCCACTACCTACTACATAACAATGGGCACCAACGCACTTCTACTAGGCCTGCTCACATTTACCCTTCTGGCTCAGACCATCCCCTGTCCTCTGCCCCCACCCTCCACCCCAAGCATTTCTCCCCTAAGCCACCCCCAAACAGCTTGGCCCCTTCCCACCGTGGACACCCCCCAACTCCTCTACATCCACCACCTACCAACACCCCCACTTCCTCTGCCCTCCCAGGCCCATCCTGGACCCACCTCTTCCTTGCCATACCTACCCTCCATGCCTTACCCATCCCCTGCATCTCAACTATCAGGACCTCACATCGGCACCACTCTAAGGGTCCTTGTCACCACCGTCCCCTAATTAGATTAATCACTCTGCTCTTACTGCTCTCCAGGAATATACATCCAAACCCTGGACCTGTGCCAACTAGCCATCCCATACCCCACTCTGGAGCCGATCTCTGTGTTGCATCACTGAACATATGCAGCCTTCTAAAGAAATCCATTGCACTCCTGTGTTGGGTTGTACAACAGCAACCCGATATTAATGCATTAGTAGAGACCTGGCTCTCCAAAATAACCCCTGACTCCGTTATTTCCCTCCCTGGATACAACTTGTTTAGGGAAGACTGAGTTGGTAGACGTGGTGGTGGGTGTGCAATCTACATGCGGGACACCCTTATAAGCCATGCGCCCCCTGCCCATAAGTTTGACTATGGCACCCAAGCCCTCATTCTAAAAATTACCCTTGATCCAGCCAGGGGCTCACTCTTCCTCATGGACTCCTACATACCCCCAAGGAACCAGAACCCAGCAGTCCAGTCTCTCATTGACTACCTCACCTCCCTATCACACAAAGTCGAGCAACTCATCCAAGGTGACCTTAATGTCAATTGGCTTGGTACCACTGCCTACCACATCTGGGACTCCTTCGCTGCCCTGGACATGTCCCAGTTAGTCACCCAGCCCACGAGATTCAACTGGACAAGTGGCTCCAGCACTCTCCTAGACGTAATACTATTGAACTGCCCTCATAAAATCTGGGATATCAACGTCCTCCCCGACTCACTTAGTGATCACTCACCTGTCCTCTGTCTCTGGTCATCCTCCACACCAAAACCCATGTCCCAGGCCACCTTGCACCAGTGTCTATGCCCCAGGGGTCTCAAAAAGCTAAAATTGCATCTAGCACAGCTGGACTGGTCTCCCATCCGTCACGCCCCTGATAGTGACTCTGCCCTAGACCTCTTCACCACTGCCTTCAGCAAGGCCTGTGACCTTTTCGCCCCCCACACCAGAATCCATACTAAAAAACAAAATGCCACATGGATCTCCCCATCTCTTATGCAGACTTAAGCATAGGGATAATCTCTGGTACATTGCTATAGAATCAGGCAAGTTGGCTGATAGACAAGCCTACAACGCAGTGCTTAATTAGTGCACCTGGACCATTAGACGGGCCAAGGCAGAGCACTATCACACCACCCTTACATCCACTTGGAGTTCCACCCGGACTTTCTGGGACAACATGAAAGAGCTTAATGGGAAGACCAGCTCCCCACTACCATCCTAGCTCCCCATCGATGGCACTGTCACTGCAGACCCAACTTGCATAGCTGATTGCCTCAATACTACCTTCTCTGACCTAAGCTCTGTCCTCCCAAACAACTTTTTTGACCCAATCTCCACCTCTATCCCCCCTGCCTTGGATCACCCTCCTTTCTACCTGCACACTATATCCCCCCATGTAGCCAGGCAGCACCTGCTAAAAGCCATTGGTAGCAACCTCCCCAGCTGTGACCCCCTAGACTCCAAGATCCTCTGTCTGGTCTTGGAAATCATCCTAGTCCCCCTTACAGACCTACTAAACCGGTCTCTAAGCCTCGGTAAGTTTCCCAGTACTTGGAAATCAGCTAAAATCACCCCTATACATAAGAGTGGAGATCGGCCCGCACCTAACAACTACCAGCCGATCTCTATCCTCCCCTGATCTCTAAAGCCCTAAAAACAATAGTGTCTAATCAATTCCCTGAGTACCTGGCCAAATATGACATAATGTGCCTAGAACAACATGGTTTCTGCCCAGGACACAGTACCACTACTGCTCTCCTGGAGTTCTCTCAATACCTGCACTCTGCTCTTGACTCTGGCAACCTTGCCAGCGCAGTGTTCATAGACCTCTCCAAGGCTTTTGACACTGTTTGTCACCCCTCTTGCTCGACTCTCTCCTCCAACTTGGCTTTTCCGCTGACCCCTTGCCTGGTTTTCCAGCTACCTCTCTGCTAGATCCCAGCATGTGAAGATAAATGGCTCCCTGTCTAATACCCAGCCCATTTCTTTCGGGTTACCCCAGGGCTCCATTCTGGACCCTGTACTTTTCAGCCTCTACCTCAACACTCTCTCCAGCTCCTGCACAGGAAAAATGTTCCTCTATGCCGACAATGCGGTTCTCTTTACATCCCACCCCGATCCCTCTTCTCTCTGGGTATCCCTCCAGCACACCTACAAACAAGCTGAAAAATGGTTACTTGACCACTGACTTGTCATTAACCTAAAAAAGACTAAGTCAATGCTCTTCTCCCATCACCAAAACAAGTCCAAGAATGCCCCCCGCTTCATTCTCCCCAGCACTCTGCACCTGCTGGAGCAAGTGACATCTTACAAATATCTAGGCATCACTTTTAACTCGGCTCTCACCTTCCACACCCACATCAATGCCCTAATCTCTGCCATAAATTCTCAGATAGGCCTACTATACCATCATAACGATTGCCTCCCGAAGTTGCCCTCCGGCTGGCCATCACCTCTTCCATCCTGTCGCTAGTGGACTATGACTTGCTCATTTACTCTGCAGTGGACAATACTGCCTTGACTAAAATTCAGCTCTCAATCATAAGGCCTGCAGGCTCCTGACCCGAGCCCTTAGCCGCACTCACACTTGCCTGCTCAACTCCACCACCAACCTACTCACCTTTGAGGAGTGTCTATGCTACCAGACCTGCCTACTCACCAAAAAATCTCTTCTAGGGCTCTCCCCCCTGGGGTCTCTGCTTCCCTAAGGCATGCGTCCTCATCTGTTGCCACCCGTATCTCTGTCAAGACCACCTTTCTGGTGCCCAGAACCAAGACCTTGCTAGCCAAGAGGTCCTTCCATTACTGAGCCCCTGCTTGGTTCAACTCCCTCCCCACCCTGCATCACAGTCATTGCCAAAATTGGTCCCTTCAAAATCACCCTCTGGAACCATCTGTTCGATGCTCGCTGCTGTAGATGCACCTAATTAATCCCACTGTGGGATCCTCCTGTCAGGGCTCCTGATTTGACAACATCCTCTGGACAGCCTATCCTCTCCTCCTCCTCCCACCCCACTCCTCATCCCTACCTCCACCCTCTTCAGGTATTATCTGGGTATGTCAAGGGCTCATTCCCCAATGTAACCCTTGGGTACCTTGTTTTTGACTGTAACCTATTATAAGTAACATTATTATGTAACCTATGTGTACTCTATGTTTAATGTTCTGCACCTGTACTGTTCTCACTGTTGTAACCATACTATGTAACTCTGTCTACCCCCTCCCGTGACGAGGTGCCTTTGCAAATTAGTCCATGACTCAAAGGTTGTAAATCCGACTTTTCTAATAAATAAATAAATTGCTGGAGTTTAAGCGACTTGCTTAGCATGACACAGTGAATACGCGCGTGATAGGATATGAACCTGACTCTCCTGGTTCCTAGTTCCCTACTTGAACCACCAGCACACAGTATCAGGAAACATGATACACAGGCAATGATTTTAGGAAAGAATGAAGACCATTGGCTTATCAAGGTTTTTGTTTCCCCACAGCTCAGTGGGAATACCTGGTCACATGATTTTCTTAACAGTACCAATCACATCCAAGTTTAAAAGTAGATGCAGTATCAAGTGATCTGCTCTTGGTGTCTGTTCCACATATTCACCACTAATTATGAGAAATGATTCTTTCTAATGTTTTAATAGAATTTTTCTTTTTGCTAGTGACATTGTATTCCCCTGTTTTCTTGTGGATCTTCTGAAGAGATGCTTTTGCTCTGATGGTTTAATCCTCACATATTTGAAAAGCATGACCCCCAAGTCTTCTTCTTTCCTAGGAAAAAACTCCCATTGTGCCAGTCAGTCTCCATAACTCATATTCTCCAATTCCTTGACCATTTTTGTTGCTGTCCTTTGGACTTTTTTGATGATGCCAATATCCTTTCTCAGATATGGGGACCAGAACTGCACATGATACTTAGGGTGGAGCCTGATCAAGAAGCGCTGCAATGGCATTATCATATATTTTGAACTGCTTGTGAAGCTCCTCTTGATGTATGTGATGATTTGTTTTGCCTTGCTAGTTGCAGCCCTATGCTGTTGGTCCCATTTGAAAGTGCTGCTGACTTCTATCCCTAGGCCTTTTTCCTGATGTCTTTTTGTAACCCTTAAACCAATTTAAGTAGCATTTTGCTTTTAAATTATTCTTCCCAGTTTGCACTTATTTGCATTTATCCTCACTGTAATTCAGCTACCATCACTCTGCTAACTTCCATAACTTGTTCAAGTCTTTCTGCAACTCTTTTATTTCATCCTGTGTTGCATCTACTATGTACATATTGGTGTCATCAGCAAATCCAGCTATTGGTTCCCACCTCCAAGTCACTTAAAAATATATTGAATAGTGGGGGTTTGAGTACAGACCCATGTGGGAGAGTGTTGATCACTTACTGTATTTCTATGTTGCTAGATAGCATTAATTATGTCTTCTATCCTGCAGTCAGTTCATAACACATCAGTGTTACTCAACTAGCTATACAGTACCTATGTTTTCTATGTTGTGAGCAAGCACCCTGTGTTGGATAGTGTCAAATGCTTTGCTGAAGTCCAGGTACACAACATCCACACAAGTCTTTGTATGTCAAGTTTCCAAGTGACATTCTCAAATAAGATCATACAATCTGTCTGTCATGAATTCACTTTATGTAATCCATATCGGTCTTTACAATACATGTCAGTTATTTGCAAGTGCTCAACAATTCTATTCCTTTTGATGATGCCCAGCAGCTTCTCTGGTATGGATGTCAGGCTTACTAACCAATAATTCCCTGCCTCAACTTTGGGACATTTTTTTAAAATATTGGAACTACATGGGCCACTTTCTAATTCTCTATTGCATAAGCAGATGCATTGACTGATTGACTCATTGAATATAAGTGTGGGATGGACAGTGTTTTGAGCAACTCTCTTAGGGTTTTGGATGCATTCCATCTGGGGCCATTGTCTTGTTTGTGTTAACCATCTTGAGTATTTGTTCAGTTCCTTCAGCTGTTATTTGTATGTCCTGCACTGTGCCTTCCTGTGCTCCTTTGAATAGCATTTTACTGTCAGTTATTGCTCCATTTGCCTTTCAGTGAAATCTGATTGAAAACCTTATTTAGGCACTCCACATGTGTACTTCTTTTTTTTTTATTGAGTCACAGTTTTTGTGATCCTTCATGAGCCAGGCTGTTTTCTGCATTAACGTGACAAATTAGAAACACAGAAACATAGAAACATAGACTTTGACGGCAGATACGGACTGCTTGACCCACCTAGTCTGCCCATGTCCCTACCTACAGGATAAGCTGCAGATCCTAGTTAACCAACAGCCTATTTCTTCTTACCCCCCACAAGAATTGCCTTATGTCTGTCTCATGCATTCTTGAATTCTTCCACAGTTTTAGACCTCACAACCTCCTCAGAAAGGCTGTTCAATACTTTCTCGCATTGCCCCTGAACCACCCCCCCATCTTTAAATTGTGTCCCCTTGTTCTTGCACATATCTTTTTCTGAAAGATGCTACCCTCTTGGACTTTGTTGATTCCACTGACGTACTTAAAAGTTTTTATCATGTCCCCCCTCTCCCTCCTTTCCTCAAGGGCATACATAATAAGTTCCTTTAGTCTCTCCTCGTATGGCTTCTCTTGCAGACCCTGCACCATTTTAGTTGCCCTCCTCTAGACTGCCTCTATCCTGTCTATATCCTTGCGGAGATGGGGTGCCCAGAACTGGATGCAGTACTCCAGATGGGGTCTCACCAACTGTCTGTACAGAGGGATAACAACTTACTGTTTTCTGCTGGTGATGCCTCTCCCTATACATCCCAGTATACCCCCAGCCCTCCCTACTGCCTTCTCACATTGCTTGCTAACCTTAAGGTCATCTGATGTGATTATCCACAGGTCCCTTTCCATTGTTGTTGTTGTTACTACCTCCCCCCATTATGTTATCTTTCCCTGGGTTTTTGTTTCCCAGATGCATTATTTTATACTTCTTTGCATTGAATCCAAGCTGCCATACTTCTGACCATTCATCCAACCTTGACAAGTCCCTTCTCATCCTTTCCATGCCTCCTTGTGTATCAACTCTGTTGCAGATCTTTGTGTCATCTGCAAAGAGGCATACTTTTCCTTCCAGTCCCTCTGCAATGTCACTTATAAAGACATTAAAAAGGACTGGACTTAGTACTGAACCCTGCAGTACCCCACTAGTAACCCCTCTTTCTTCAGAGTGGAATCCATTTACAATTACCTGCTGTGTCCTGTTGTCCAGCCAATGTTTTACCCAGGCTACCACCCTGGGACCCACTCCCAGGCTGGTTAATTTGACTATTAATCTTTTGTATGGGAATGTGTCAAATGCCTTGCTAAAGTGTAGGTAGGCCATGTACACAGCCCCTCCCTGGTCTACTACTTTGGTCACCCGGTCAAAGAAATCAATTACAGCTACAAATATGTTTTCAAGAAAACACTGTCTCTTTCTTTATTTTTTTTAGAAATAAAATTATTCAACCATTAAAGTGCAGCTTGTTTGTGAAGAAGCCAAAATCATCAAACGTGACTCAAGGATTTATCTACATAAACATTGGCATTCATAATTCTCAGTTGTGCACATATTAATTATAGAGCTGTTTCAAAATTTCTACTGCAGGATATTGTAGGAAAACATAGTGTTGTTTCAGTATAAAAACCTTGACATTTTATGTGTTGAGGAAGGGAGACAAAAGATCTTTAAATATGACTTATTCATGAGATACATATTTTTTCATATAATGGGATGTTTAATTGTGCTTCATACTTCCCATACTGATGGAAGTGAACTGACAACTTTCATAAAATGTTAATGATTTTTTATGCATAAAAAATGAAAACATGGCTTTTAATATTTAATCTCTCAGCATCCCTCTCCTTAGAAGGTCTCTCCCTCTCCTATTCACTCACTACTCTGCCACATACTCAAAGATTTCCTTGTGCTGTCCTTCTGCAAGCATATGTGGGTAACAGAATCCTGCATGTATCAGTCTGAACTAATAAAATGCTGTTTCTGATTTTTAAAATGTAATTAATAATTATTTGGACACATATTTAATATATGTTCATGACAGAATAGAATAGATGTTTGTGTTGTATAGCCTATTGCCTTTCATATGCTAAGTATCTGAAAATACAACTGTATATAAATAAACATGGCTGCCATTAAGTTTCATATTTTCTCTGGTGATGTATTGTGATAATAATGTGTTATTTACAATGTATTTTGCTGATTTATGTGATCTTTTTTTTATTTCTTCCTTGCACTTCTCCTCCTGGGTCATGCCCGGAAACAAACCTTGGCTTCCTGTGACTTCCAGTCAACCACATTTCCAATAAAAAATAAATCAATTAAAGACTTAACCAAATCCACAGACAGCCTTAGACAGTTATGGCCTTGATCTTATTGAGAGGAGGACAATTGGCATAGACATTAAGGATGTCAGTTGCTGGTTTTAAGAAACAACAGTGAAATTTGTCAAATTGCGGTAGTACCTTTAGGAGTCCAGAAACTCCCTTAGAATACAAGGGCAGGATATTTGATGGCCAACTGTGATTTCTAAACAGGAGAGTGACTTGCTTACACCACCATGTTCCCCTAAAGCAGGAGGGTAGTGTAAAGTGCATATTGGATTGAATGGTTAGTGAGCCGCTTACCTGTTTGCAACCAGTCATAATCAATGCCTGTGTACCTATACAAAGCAACTAATAGTACATTGCATATAGGCACACTGGCATGTTGGTAGGTTTGGAGAGGTGGTAATTAGCCATTAGGCCTCACTAATTACCACCTCCCAAAACCAGGTCTTATGGTCAGTGCTTCCCTAACCCCCCATCACCAAGTCATTAGTAATGCAGCATTACCCCAGTGTCAAGTGGTCCTCTAGAAGAGCAGTCACCATCTGTGGGCCCTAACAGCCAGATTTCTCCAGTCCTGAAAGCCCCATAGTACCCTATCAGCCACATACCTCCTGTGCGGTATCCATTGATAATAGTGACCAAATATGGGTGACCGTCAAAACAACAACTCCATATTCAGCCTTTTTGGGATGGGCTTTGTGCAAGTGTAGTGACTACTTCTAACACAAGGTTAGGGGAAGGCAACTAGAAAAAGAGATTGGTGAGGGGAAGGGGAGGGATACGGAAGAGGGTTATCGGGAGGGGCTGTGCCTGCTGCTACCGAGTCAGCTGTGTGATGTGGTGGTGAGGGAGGCTGGTTCCAGCACAGCAGGCACTGGGAACGGGAGTGTCTAAATGTGGTATCCAGTGATAATAGTGACCGAATATGGGCGACCGTCAAAATGGCAACTCCATATTTGGTGCTGTTGGAGTGGGCTACCTGCAAGGGTAGTGAGTACTTCTACTATGAGGATACGGGAAGGCGACTGGAAAAGTGTATTGGTGAGGGGAAGGAGAGTGATACAGAAGAGGGTTATCGGGAGGGACTTTACCTGCTGACACTGAGCCAGCCATGTGGTGTGGCGGTGAGGGAGGCTGGCTCCAACACAGCAGGTACTGGGTTCAGGGCTGGGGATGGTAGGGTCTAAATTTTGCCACTGCCTGCAGCTCCCAGACTTCATTTTTGTTTTGGCCGAATTTGTGCCCCTTCCCCGAAATGCAGCCCCCCTGGAGTTAAGAATCCTAATTAAGGGTGGTGCATGATTCAAAGCTCCCCATGGGGGTGTGTGGGGGGTGTTTCCCCCCTCAAAAACACTTTAGGCTGCAGGGTGTTGGTTCGCTGGTAAGTGTATATCGCTGATTTGCTTTTCAGCGGTATACACTCGCCATAATAGTGATCGCCGTTCTGCCATGCGTACACTGATATGTGTTCACTGCATGTCATAATACACAATTGTATGCTGCATTTTTTGATCAAGGCACATGAGTGTCCAGCAGAGTTGTTCCCTATATAATCCACCCCCCCCAATTTATGGTTCCTCAGTTGTCCAGTGGTTCCCATCTTCCAAATCTTTCATTTTCACAGACTTTGGTGGTCCAGAGGTCCCCCTCCTGTTCCCCCGTGTCCATAATACCTGACAGTCCAGCAGTCCCCCCCAAAACCCTGCTGTCTCTGGTGTCCTCCAAACACTTGCCAATTTACTGGCTGCTCAGCAACCAGTTGTGCTGGCTTAGTCCACTGTGGCACATTTAGTGGAGAACTGATCCACTCACTGGTTCAAAAATTAAAGTAAGAAGCAGCTAAGTTACTACTGGTAAATTTTATGGGTCTAAAGTATTATTCATTACCTGAGTTTATTAACCATACACTATAGGAGAATACACTGAATTATTAGCATTCTACTTTAATTAAGGTGCCTGATATTTTTAGAGCATTAAGAACAGGAGTGAAGGGAACCATAGTTTTAGTGGTTAAAAAATGATACTGATTATTGTGTCTCCATCTCTCTCTACCTAGTATAATGAGCTGTGAAGGTTCGATGGTACACCCATACCTGACGACAGTTCTTATAAATAATATTATTTTTATACTGTAGTGTATCATTATGGTGTGCCATAATGTTAGCAAGTGCAAAACGGTGGCTCACAAAAACAGCGAGGACAAAACAGTAACCACTGTTTTAGCAACTTTGCCATTCCCCCTCCTTGACTTGTGCCCCTGGAGTTGGTTATTTAGAGTAAGGAGGTGTGGGGGCTTCAAGCCACGCAATTAGGTGCGTGGGATGTAGCCTCCTTTAAAAACTGTAGTCACTCTTTCTGCCTTCGCAGTGTAGTGTTCACTATTTACTAGTCGCCATTTATCACTCGCTAGTATCACATGGGATTGTGTGTTATTACAGTGTGTAGTATACGGAAACAAAGCCAGAATTTTGTAAAGATTGTATATATATATATATATATATATATATATATATATATATATATATATTATTTAATTGTCTAGATATATTAATTTCCTGAAGAAGTGGTGAGGTTTAACACCATGACATGTTCATTTAGACAGTACATCAACTGATATATCAGCACAATGGTTTATGGATATTACTTTTGTAATAAATATTTAATTTTTGAACTGGTGAGTGGGTCACTTCTCCATTTAGAGTGGTACAGTACATTAGTAAGGTTGCATGGAGTGGTTCCCTCCCAGTATCTATTTACTTTTGTCTATTGGCATGGTAACCATACCCCCTTTTTTCAGTGGTTGCGATAGCTTTTGGGGGCAAATTTGTATAAGTTCAACAGGGTCACAATGGTCACGGTGGACCTACAGAAACAGGTGGCAATGAATACTTAATCCTAGCATTTGTGATTGAGAATGGGGTCTCAGTTCTATTGGAGCAGAACATTTGACCTTTTTTTGTAACATTTCATTACATAATTTTAGATAAAGAATGGTGTAATACAAAACCAGCTTCCACAGATACATTGCAGATTGAATAATAAGAACAAATAAATGCTCAAAGGGCGTAACATTCGGTATACTAAGCAGTTTAAACACTTAGGATATTCAAAGCAAAATCTCATGGCAGCATAACAAAAGTTTGAAGAATAAAAAGGAAAAAATCAATAATTCAACTTCATAACAAGTCACTGTGCCTTTAACAGAATAAAAGTATAACCCCAGCCCCCCAAAAAAGGTGGGGTTACTTGCGTTCCCTACCTGGTGCCCAGCCTAGACTTTCACAGGCCTGGTGTTAATGGTAGATGCACTGCTCCTCCAGTGCCAATAGGTTTTAAAAAAGGGGGACCAAGACTTCATGAAGGGGGCACCAGCCACTTTTCAGTAGGGTTACCACCTGTCCTTATTTTCGCAGGACAGTCCTGATTTGGGCAGCTGTGTCCTGCAGAAAAACATTAAAAATACTAAATGTCCTGACATTATAGTAGAAAAAATATTTTCTGATTTTCCTCTAAATGTTGCAAAAAACTATAATACCTTAACTAAAATACCTTAAAATAATAGAAAACACAAGAAACAACGTAAAAACTACAACACTTAGTCTTAATTCTGATTATTTAGAGAAAACATGTCTGCTGCATTGGTCAAGATGACATATTGTCCTGCGAAAAATCCAGTTTCAGTAAGAAATGTCCCACTTTGGGCTTCTTAAAAGGTGGTAACCTTACTTTTCAGCACTGCAAGGGTGCATGGACTTTACTTCAGTAGCGGCTAACTTTCTTGCAGGAAACTCCCCCACCTGCCCCCTCCCCCATTAGGAGGCAATATAGTGCAGTGAGTTAAGGCTCTGAGCTGCAGATCTGGAGACCTGGGTTTGAATCTCACAGCCACCTAGGTGCATACTGTGTGATCCTGAACAAGTCTCTTAACTTCCTTGTGCTCCCAGGTCGCATCTGGAAACGAGCTTTGGCTTAGTGTGCTACTCCTGGTTAAACAACCTTCCCTTCCCTTCCCTTCCCTTCCCTTCCCTTCCCTTCCCTTCTGGTCCCATGGATGAGGAAGGGAAGGTTGTTAGCAACCAGCAGTGACCATATGGAGAAACACTGCAGGTACTCTCATAAAGCATGTCACTGGCTGCATTCCAACAATTCAGTGCCAGTTTAAGGTGAGCATTACCTGCCAGAGACAGCACCAGATTATACTGAATACCAACTGGGGGACTTCCCTGCTAAGTTACAGTGTAGTTAGTTTAGTTATAGTAGAGCTGTTGCACTTAAAGTGTCCATTTCAATGTAACTAATCATTAATTACGTGCAACAGGAATTGCACTGCAGTTACATGTTTGTTTTATTCAACTACATTGCAACTGCCAATTGATTCTTAAAATAAAGTGTAACCTGAATGGTAACACTTTATTTTATAGAGCTTTAAAAGCCCTTGGTTTGAAATGTGTAAAGTAGTCACTCTAAGGTTGCCACCTTTAGAAGAGGCAAAAAATGAATCCTAAATCACACCCTAAACTCTATCCATAGCCCCACCGCTTTTCATGACTGACTCTACATTGTTTCTCCTCCAAAGCCATTTGTTAGGTCAGTGAAGACTTTAATGGAGCAGTAAAAGACAACATTTAAAGCAGCAGTTCAACAAAAATGTTAACAGTCTGTACCTGTTAAATTTGCTTTGCTATGTTCTTCCTAGTTGTTAATTAACTTATTTATTTGGTTATTTTTTAGCATTAAACATACAGAGATAAATGAAATCTTATTTACAGATATGAAGTGGGGTGAGACAAGGGAAATACTGTAAATAGTGTATGTGCTATAAGGGAGACAAGGGAAAGACTGTAAATAGTATATATAGCATACAAAGATACATAATAAATTGTTTTGTTTCCTATAGTATGAAATGCATATTGTTTTTTTTCTGGAGCAATTTCCTTTTCATTTCATTAATACAATTTCAAAGCCAAAGAAGTGATAATAATTTTTTCTTGTGGAAAAAAGGCTAATTTAAAACATTTAAAAATGCCTAAATTCTGCTAGAGATGAGAAAATTTACCAGCAAATGAAAGTGGAAGACAGCTGGATCTTTTACTGTTACAAAAGGTAGGGGCAGATGTTTTGCCCAGCTATGCTGCTGTGTTGCTTTAAGATGCAGAGTGGAAAATATTAGGTTAGGTATCTACTGATAGTTTTAATGGTCATACTTTATATCTCCCAGGTTGACTGCTTTTACAAAGAAAAGGCTATACTGACAACAGAACTTGTCTGCAACCTTTACATGCAGGTGAAACAATGAATGATATGAAAAATCTGTTTCAAAAGTATGCAAGCACTCAAAATGGCTCAAAAACCTGACTAGCAGTGTGCAAAACTGGATCACCAGATAGGGACTCTGAAAACCGGGTTACCAGATGAAAAGCCTGACAGGTGGCAACCCTAAGTCATTCAGGGAAGACTGGGGGAGTTCAGGTAAAGTATTTGGAATTTCACTGCTGTAATCTCACTTGGTGTCATTTTGGGATCCAGCATTTCTTGTTTTAGATTACAAATTTCCTGGGCTTTATACAGCACCAACATATCATTTTTCCTGTCTTAGTCACAACTTACACAACATTCTGTGCTGCTGCTCCTTGAAACTGGGGGGTTGGTAGGTTAGCTGTTGCACCAGAGATGTGGGATGTACTGTTAAGTTGACTGCCTGAAAAAAATGTGTTTTATAATATCTAGTTAGAGCTTATTTTGTATGGAATACAGCCAGTTCAAAATGCTTGTTATGCACAGCTGAAAAGTTGTTGTGCATGTTCTAAAGATGTTCAATCACAAGGGTGTGATGTGCACATTTATGGACCCCAAACTAAAAAGAGTAAGAAATAAGTGACTTAACTGAGACATGAACCCAGGCCACCTGGAATACCAATCTGGTTGCATTATCAGCTGTGCCACCAAGGAAACTGAAAATTTGGATGCCCTGAGGCACCTTTGTCTTTCTCTAATGCACAACCTTGTGCTGAAGAGATAATTATTTTTCAGTCACAAGGGTGTGTGATGTATACATTTATGGAACCCGAACAAACAGAAGAGAGAAATAAAGAAGTGCCTAAGCTGAGACATGAACCCATCCCAACTAAGACACGTCTTTCTTTCTCTCCTCTGTTTGTTTACATTCTAAAGATGTTGTTGTGCATGTTCTAAAAACAGTGCACCTGACTTTCGCTCTTGCTCCAACTGCCGCTGTTTCCCTGTTCCCACTTTCACTTTTATTTACTTCTGCTCCAATCACACACAAAGTTATGATCCAACACAAAAACTATATACTATAAAAAAAATATGGGTGAACATACACAACTCGCCTGTGTTTGTATCTCAGGGTTGAAATAACAGCAAGGACCTTTCAAACTTCCATCTCAAGGTCCATATGCTGTTATTTCTACCCTTTGATGGAAACACAAAAAGTTGTTGTGTATGGTCAGCAATACATTATTTCTCATACAGTATGCCAGACTTAACAGGAATGTGGTTACGTGGGATGACTGGCTTAATCCAAATGTTCCTTAAGGAATGGATTTCTTTCCCATATAGTCCCATAATAATTTCACCTGATAATGGGGACTAAAGTGCCAAGTTAATTTGAACAGTTGTTCTAAGGAGTGCTAAGGAGTTGACCTTTAAAACATGACTCCTGGTGCTGCACTCTGATCATGTGGTGGCAAAAATGGCAGCCAAGAAAAACAAAATATGCCTATGTGATAAAGTTAAGGTCCTTGATGCTCTTGAGCACCAGTTTGCCTCTTGAGTCTATAACCAAAGCATTTAGAATTTTGGAATCACAGGCCAGAAGGATCAACCCAAATTGGAAGATGATCTGTAAAGACTGGCAGGTAAACAGCAACCCCAATCACAAATGCAAGAATAAGGGAAAGCACACTTATGTGGATGGGGCACTGCTCATGAGGTTTTAGCAAGACTTAGCAAAGGAGGCTTGTCTGTCAGGTTCAGTATTAAAAAGCAAGGCAATGAAATGGTGCCAGCAGTGTGGTCTGATCACCATATGGGACTGTCTCTCTGAAATGGAGTCTATTATTCACCAAAAGTCTCTTGAGTGAACCATGGCAGAGCAAAGTGATAGACTTCCTTAAGTAACACAGCAAAGTAAACACACTACAGTTCAGTGCTGTATATACCAAGCACCCCATCTCACCGTCGCACTGCGCTGCACTTAATACCACAGTCTCCCTCCTTTCACTGAAATCAGTAAAGCACAATGCATAAGAAAAATATATATTTAAAAAAATTCAACAACATGAAGACAAATACTATAACTGAAGACAAATGTACAAATATAATCACTCTAAACACCATGGCCCAGATATTCAAAAGGGTTGCGCCATGCGCAACAGGGTTGCGTGTGCGCAACTCCAAAAATGCACCATTCTGCGATATTCAGAAGGGGTCAGTTGCGCCACCGAAAACATGCTGAGCAACAGCGCAATGGAAATGAAGGCATGCTAACTGCGGGGCGGGTCCATGCATAAAGTGCGCAATGCGATATTCGAACACTTTCTGCAATGCGCAAGAGTGGCTCAGCCGGAAGTTGCGCAGTAGTGGAATTGAGCCAAAATAAAAAGGCTCAAGAAAGCGGCGCAAGAACCCTAGCAGGCCGCAAACTGGGGGAGAGAGACAGAGACAGAGAGAGAGAGAGAGACAGAAGCTGGAAGGGCAGACAGGGACAGTGGGTCCAGGAGGACAGAGAGGCCAGCGAGGGGTGCCTGGTGCAGTGGAAGCAGCAGTGGGGGCAGCGGGGGTAACACAGGAACAGCAGCCGGGGGGGCAGAAGCCAGGGAGATGGACAGTGCCAGCTTCCACATGGAAGCTGTAATGAGGGGGGTGAGACACCATGCTGCAGGAGGACGTGGCCGCGGAGGGGCCCATCGGTGGTATGCCCCCGACAGGTGGTATCGTGCCTGCCTCAGCTTCGAGCTGTACACAGACATCGAGATCGTGGCCCGGTACCGCCTGAACAGGGCAATACTGAGACGGCTCTGTGAGCTGTGCAGTGATGTGATGCAGGCACCCTCATGACGGAGTCACGCTCTGTCTGTGGAGACCAAGGTGACAGCCTGCATGTGACTGCTCGCCACGGGCACCTTCCAGAGGCTGACAGGGGACACCACAGGCATTACACAGTCAGCCACATCACGCATCCTCACCCAATTCCTCAGCGCACTGCTGCCTCATGCTGCGGAGTACATCCAGTTCCCCAGCACTGCGGCAGAGTGTACAGCAAACATGCAGGAGTTCCACAGGGTAGCACGTATGCCTGGCATGCTAGGGGCCATAGACTGCACCCATGTGGCCATTCACACGCCACCTGGCCCCGATGGCCAGGCATATCGGAACCGAAAGGGGTTTTCCAGTGTCAACTGCCAGGTGGTGTGTGAGCCACTGGACGATTATCAATGTCTGTGCCACACCCTGGTGGAGCATATGATGCCTTCATATGGCACCAGTCTGCACTGTGCCATCGATTTGAGAGTGGGACATCCCCACGGGTCATCTAGTGGGTGAGTACACATGTATGGAATGCAAACTCTGGGCAAGGGTGGGAATGACACAGGTGCCATGGTAGTGGCACACAAGGATATGGGCAATATGGACCTGACATGACACTGCTCTCCACTATCTCCACACAGGTGACTGCACATACCTACTCCGTCCCTGGCTGCTCACACCGTACCGGCGCCCCACGACCCCAATGCAGCTATGCTTCAATGAGGCACATGCCGCAACACATAACATCATAGAGCGGGTGTTTGGGATGCTCAAGGCATGCTTCCAATGCCTAGACACTTCCGGCGGTGCCCTACAGTACAGCCCCCAAAAGGCCTATGGGATATTCCTGGCCTGTTGCATCCTGCACAACATGGCCAAAGACCATGGGATAGCCGTTCAGGTCGAAGAGGGGGACAGCGATGGGGACGCCAGTGGCGCCGGTGATGTTGGTGATGAGCAGCCCCCCCTAGGATGGAGGGACCCCGACTGACCCGGCAGGGCCCAGCTGCACTGGGACACCATTGCAGAAGAGCACTCGCCCAACACAGGTAAGTCAAGGGGACATTGCAGGCAACACTGTCCATGCGCAAACCACAGGCACACAGGGAACACACGTATGAAGGTCAGGGAGTTGAAGGTTCCAGGCATACCAACACACCATCAGGGAGGTGAGCACTCATATGGACACACACACACAGGCAGCATACATGGGCAGAAGCACAGCACTCGCGGAAATGACATTGCCAACACACAGCACCACCGACCACCCCCACCACCTGTACTGTCCAAGTGCGTGTGTCAGGACCTGGGCACCCTTGCACCTTGGTGTACATGCAATGCAGGCATCATCATGCACACGCACCTGTGGACAGCAGTTGGCAGAGTGTGCAGGTGGTCTGTGTGCAGCGTGGTGTGAGAGCACCCAGCAGTGCACTGCCCACCATGACACACATTACACAGGGCAGCACCAGACAGGGCCCCACTGGGAGACAGCTCAGTCATGTAGCACTGTCCACGGCCACCATGGATGCATGGGCGGCGCCTCGTGGCCCAGCAGCACTGGCAGGCTGAGCAGGGGGCTACATGGGGTGGCGCTGTTGCACCACCAGGGGTCCCACTGCACGCACGCGACCTTGCCTGCACAGGGGTCTGCATCATGCTGAACAAACATGCACCAGGGGTGCTCGGGATGCCCACAGCAGAACCCGGCGTCGACAGGCCTGGTGTCACACGATGCCGGGAACGGGGAGTGGAGAGCGCACTGTGTGGGGTGTGCGGTACAGGGGCACCTGCCAGTGTGCCCAATGTGTCAGCGACAGAGACCACTGCCTGGGTCCAGCCTGTCAATGGCGCGGTCACATCCGTCCTGCATAAGGACCAGCTCGGCTCGGTCGAGACACTCTCGCTGTGCCACTCCACGGACACAGACAGTGCCTCCAGGAACTTGCAACCCGCCCCTGCAGCTGTACTGATTCCTGCAGCAGGCAGGTGTGCACGTCAATGGGTACTGTCCCATGGCATCGCGTGACCCCAGGTTGTGGGCCAGTCTGGTGCACCAGCACCCTTGAGGGTGGCGCTGTTCACCAGGACCAGGTATGGGCATATCAAAGGGCAGTGGACATGTGCCACTGCTTGACACTGTACCCCCAGACCTGGTGTTCGACTGCTGCTGCTGCCCCTCCAACTGCTGAGCCCCCAGGTCCACCTGTTCCACCTCCGTGCTGGCAACAGTGCCGGACACCTGCACAGCCACCAGTGCTGCCCCACCGGTGCTGACAGGCACAGCCTGGGACTGTGCCAGCATGCTGGTACACAGGTGTGAACCAGGAAGGCCCAGGGGCATGTGCTGGCCTGCCATGTGTCCGTCATGGACACACACCTATCACTGCCCATTGCAGGCCTGCTATCATCAATGGTGCAGGTACGTGCCACTGCCATAGGCACAGCATGCTGGCATACCTGCATGCCAGACTGCTGAGACACAGGCTGTGCATCCCCCGCACCCATACCACTGACACCAGAGTTGTTGGCCCAGAGTGCATGCTGCTGCAGTGCCTGTTGGCTGGTGGCGGAGGTGGGTGGTCCCTCCTCCACGTCCAGCAGGTCTGCATCACTGTCTGGACCCACCACCACCACCGTCTCCTGAAGACGAACAGGATCTGTAACAGAAAGAGAGTACATGTGAGTGCATGTGAACAACAGCCCCCCCCCAACACCACCACCATGTCATACCGTGCAGTGATGGGCTTCCACCTGTCTGGAATCGTCCGCCTGCTACGCCCGCTATGGCACTCGGCTGCATGGCCGCAACCAGTGTCTCCTCCGTTGGGGTCAGCTGCAACAACACTGGCGGGCCCCCACCAGTGCCAGCACGTGCCACCCTGAAGGCTGCCACCTTCTCCTTCAGCCTCCTGCGGTCACTCCCCATCTTCTTCTGCATTCCGCACGGAGGCTGGTGGCTTCCGTGCAGGTTGACGGCCCAAGCTACCCTCCCATGCAGCTGCACATTCCTGAGGGGTGCCCTCCATCCACTCAATAGTGGCTCATCCTCCAGGTAGGCCTGGAAGAGGGCTCTCGGTCCGCTGTGAAGTTCGGCTTCCTCCTACACCCGCCGTCCTCACCCTCAGCTTGGCTCTGGTCAGTCATGGTGATCTGTATGGGTGGAAGTGGACACCTGTCACTGTGCAGTCGACAGCATTTCCCCATGAGCATAGGTGCCGGCCCGGGGGAGGCAGAAGCCCCCCACGTTTCTTCTCCGCATGGCAGATACTGATCGAAAGGGTGCCCTTTGTCCCTTTCTAAGTGCCCTTTTCATGCTCAGCCCCCTCAGCCTTTATCATCCTCTGCCCATGAGCATTGTCCTGAGCATCACACAGCATGTAACTCACCTCTCACCTGTAGTAACTGAATCTGGCCAGCACAACCCACTGTCGCATTTTTATAGCACAACACATGCAAATGAGGAGTGGCGCAACTTTAATGACATGCTAATCGCACCACTCGCGCTTTGAATGGCTGATCGAATGATTTGCATATGTTGGCTGAATATCGCGGTTGCGCTTTGCGCCTATCACGGAAGGGCCTCGCTGAGCCAATGGCGCAGATTTGTGCCTGCATGCTACACTGCATTGTGCATGCACAGACAGCTACACGATGTGTTCATCGTGCTGCAGACCTGCTGAGCGCGATAGGCAATTCAGGCCATGGCCACCATTGTACCAGTGGCGCTACAGCACTGGGCACTATATGGCACTGTGGCACTACTGCGCAATAGTCCACTGTGGCACTGGTACGCAGCTTGGCAGTCGTGCAGGATGCCTATACGTCCGACGGCTCTGTGCATAGCCTTGCGTCATTGCCGTGACCTTGTGTATGCCCTTGGCCCCCTGGCGCTGTTCGCATGCCATGTGTACGTCTCTCATTGCACTGTCTGGTGACAGCGCTATGTGAGTGACGGGCGCTGTTCGAACAGCGCGATTGAGCCTGTGGTGGTCTATTGCGCAACATCTCCCCATGGGGTTACAGGCAGCGGAGCGCCATATTGCCTGCTGTAAACTGGCTGAGATGGCTAGGAGGAGGCAGTGAGTTGGAGCCCACTGGAGGTGGCCAACCTGGTGGCCTGGTGGAGCCCACTGTGAGGCACTCTATGATGAGGCCCCTCACCACGCCTAGGGACGACGTGGCAGCAAGTGGCCACTGACCTGGTGGAGGTCACTGGATGGGGCTGGTCTGCTGAGCAGTGCCGCACCGGTACAGTGACCTCCGCCGGAGGGAGCAGAACTTGTTGGCCAGGCTGCGGGCACATGCCAGGTGGGGCATGGTGCCTAGGCCAGGTGAGTGTACCATCTATGCACCTATATTCTCTGTAGGGGTGTGTGTGTGTGCTTGTGTGGCTGTGCATAGGTGAAAGCTTGGACACGGTTGGCTGTGTCAGTGTGTGCAGCTGTGCGATGGATGGTTATGGCTGTGTGGGCGGGCACTCTCACTGGGGCAGGGGGCACTCTGCTTTTGAGTCACACTGATGTTTGTCTCAACATATGTCTCCCACAGGCCGGGATCTGAGGATGCAGGGCTGGGATGAGGAGGGCCATGCCAGGGCCCCGGTGGCAGCAGGAGTCACCCCCCGGATAGAGCAGCAGCAGCAGCCACAGCAACAGCAGCAGGGGCAACAGCTGCAGACAGAGCTGCTTGAGCAATGTGAGTATCATGACTTCATGGATGCTATTGCATGCTGGGGAGTCCACTAGCCCTGCACAATACAACCATGCAGGAAAGGGGAGGTCATAATTCCACTATACAAGACACTAGTGAGGCCCCACCTGGAGTACAGTGTACATTTCTGGAGACCATACCTACGTAAGGATGTAGAGTGGCCAGGAAGGTTCAGAGGAGGGCAACAAAGATGGTGCATGGCTTGCATCACGGGTCCTATGATGATAGGTTGAAAGAACTGAACATGTACTCCCTGGAGGGAGGGGAGAGAGGATATGATGGAGACATACAGGTATCTTACAGGGGATCAGGTGCAGGACACACTTTTGAAGTGAAAAGATGTTCCAGGACTAGAGTGCATGGGATGAAGTTGGAGGGAGGACGATTCAGAGGACACATGGTGATGGACTGTCTTCACAGAGCGGGTGGTGGACAAGGGAACACCCTGACAGAGGAAGTGGTGGGGGCTGACACAATCACGGGATTTCAGACTGCAGGGGACAGACATGAAGGAATTCTGGAGATCAGGGGTAAGGGGCAACAGACTTCTAGGGAAACAACGTGAACTTACAAGCTCATATGGACAGACTGGGTTTGCCATAGGCCCTTATCTGACAACACTGTCTATGTATCTATGTATGTAGGCATGACACAGGTGACATGCATCACTGTGCAGTATCACAGCACGTCTGTGTATGCGTCACTGGTGGTCCAGGCATGCACTGGGCACATAGCTGTGTAACTGGCATCGCACCACGTTGCCACGTCACTTGCCAGCCTTGTTTGTACTGTGATGGACGTGGGCAGTGTGTGTGGGCAGTGGTGCATAGCTGGTGCCGCCTGTTTGTGATGGCCATGTGCATGTTCACTGTGGGTGGGTGTACGCCATCACAGGTGCGGGACATTGGGCTATATGGCTTGCAGGTTGGGTGGTGTTCAGGGTTGTGGTCAGTCACAGCCATTGACTGTGTTCCCATTTTCCTAGGCCTCGAGGTTCTCCAGCGCATTGGGAGGGATGTCCGGAGCCTGAGACAGCTGCTGGAGGACAACCAAGCCATCCTGCAGTCCATCCATAGGCATGGCCTTCAGAGGAGGCGGCATGGGACGGGCCAACACCAGCCAGGAGACGGGCGGCCAGCGGGACCATAAATTGTTCTTACCCTTCCCACTTCTCCCATCCCTACCACCCTGCCTTCCCTCTCCAAGTTTGTAATCCCTACCCCTTGACCAACCCGACCTTGTACCCATCCCCCCCTTGTAAATAGTTCTGGTTGATTGTTTTGTACTTTACTCTTTGAGAATACATTTATATTTTGATATGAATGCTGTGTTGGTCTCTGATTTGCAGCTGGCTATGGTTGCTCAGTTGCAGTGGTGTACAAGCCATCTGGGGTGGTATGGTCCTGGGTACATGTGTGTGTGTGTGTGTGTGTGCGTGTGCGTGCATGGGGAGGTATCACCAGCATGGCATTGACTTTCTGTTGGTCTTGTTGCCTGCTGCCACCCACTGCTGGGTGCACAGGGTGGGTCTGGCTTGTAGGCTTCTGTGTTGCACCGGGCTGATGTGTGCTGGGGGACTGCATGGTTTCCTGCAGTGCCAGTCACTGCACATGGTGGTGTCTTGGGGTCACAGTGCAGGGTGTGCTGTGCATACGGGGGCTGATGTGCACTGTGGTTGTCAACCCTGTGTGTGGCACTCTCCGCCTGCCAGTGGTTGTGCTGGGGTGTCATGGCTCTGCTATGCTTTGTTGGCTTGTCCCCACGGGCAGTAGATCATCTGTCCCACCCCAGTGATGCTGTTCTTGGGTGCGCAGGTGTGGTGTGGGTTCTGCAGTGTGTTCCTGTGCCCATGTGTGGCATGGCTGGCGGTGGGCCCCAGCCTGCCTCCCTGGATGTGCAGTTCCATTGCTCTGGGGGCTGTGCTTGTGCTATGGCAGCTCTGGATTGCTCAGCTGAGCTTCCCTGGTTGCTCCATAGCGCAACATTTTGGCTCAGCTTCTCCTTCCTGGTTGCGCGATGGCACAGTATGTGCGATATTCAGACGTTGGTTGCTTGCGCAATTTGCTCTGCTCCATGTTTGAATATCGCACCTGTTGCGCATTTGCGCAACTGGTTTGTGCTTGCTCCTGCTGTTGCACTCGTTTTGAGCGCAGTTTGAATATCTGGGCCCATAAACACAAACTAGCAACATACAGTCAATATAATCAATGTCTGAGTGTGTATCTCACTGACAGCACCTGCCACAAGGACATTTCACATAACAGAGACACCTGCTTAATTAGGACAATATTCAGACCACAGCACCACCCCGATTAAGCAGTGTCTACTTTATTGTATTCATTATTTTCATTACACTTGTTCCCCTTCCAAAATAAATCAGGCAGTCTTGAGGCTTGGGCCAGAGGATTTTGCTAACTGCATTCCTGTGTATGGTTTAAGTTATTTAGTATTCTGCGTACTGCTATTACTAATGCCATTGTGTATTAATATTTCTTGGGGCAGTCCTCTTGTAACTTTTGCACTTGAGGGAGTCATCTCAGGTGGAGGTACCACACTAGATGAGAGAAGAAGGTTACAAGATCATCCTTGGTCCAAGCCTATTCCTCACAGTATAAAAACTAAAGGTCACAGGAGTACGTCATGTACTAGATGATTTACAATTTGATGACTGGGATAGGCACAATGATCCATGGCTTCTTTCCAGGTGTGACCGTGGGCAGGGGGGGGAGGGCAAACATGGATTGAAATACAAAATACATAATAAGTATACTAATATTTGCAACATAAGACATAGAATGTGAGTTATTAAAGTACTTAACCCAAACCATAATACACAGTACATTGTAATTACAAAGTACAGCATCCACATCGAAATGTTAGCTGTTCAAATGGAGTGCAAAAATTAGGACTGTCTTTTGGAGCAAGAAAGACAAGAAATGCTAGGAGTAATTCAAAAAACAAACAGTTAAAACAATTTCGGTCACCTAAGGGAGCAATTTTACTGGCAATCAGAGGTGGAAATGATAGTACTGTGGCAAAAACATAGAGATTGGTGGTGGGGGGGGGTTGCAGATGCAGAAGAGAGAGAGAGCAAAATGGAGACAGAAAATAAAATAGGGGAGAACTGAGGTGGGAGATTCGGGGAGAGTAAAGGGTGGGAAAATCATCCCATATGGAAAAGATCTATATTTTTTTAAATATCTGAAATATATCCTTATATCTCCAAATATGTTTCAAACATATGTCAGATACATTCATGTGCATACACATTATTGCAGTTTTTACCTATTTTGCATTTTAGGCAAAAACATATTTTGAACCTATCCAACATATATATTCTAAGTTGCTGATACTTTTTAATTTTTGATTTCACTTGTAAGACGATAAATATATAAAAAACACAAAAATACATTCACATTCATAACATAGCTTTAAATTATACCCATATGGAAAAGAACTGTATTTTGTTAATATGTAGACTCGAGATTGTAACTTTGTCTCTGTATGTAAATCTAGGTTGCATACTTCAATATCTGACACTGCAATTTGTAAATGCCTTAAATGAATTTTGCTTTAAACTGACAAAGTATACCTGTTTACTGCTCCTGTAACAATAATCTATTCTTGCCTCAATGTAATGTGTTTTAATCCTGTTTTGTACTTTTTATAATTGGCCTGCTCATCCTAACATTACTGTGTAGGTCTCTATGGCTTGCTATAATAGTATACCGTAATTTATATCAGGGACTGTATGTCTGAACTCTTTATGATGCTTTGCTACCAACTCACCCCTTAGAACACATCACTGTGATCTATTCTCCCTCCTAGGAATAAACCCCGCTGTCCCACAGGCTTTACATCTACTCGCTCAATCTTATATCTAAATTCTGGTTTGACATGCTACGCTCCTACCTGGAGGATAGTCTTTCCCTGGCCTCTGACACCCCTTTTGTACTGAGACACAGAAACGAAAGATCCTTTAGTGTACCTCAACCATCCTTGTCATCTGGCAAAGCTGCTTTCTCCTACTGGCTCCCCAGTTTGTGAAACAAATGAACCCCCTCCATTAGAAACTCCTCCTCTTACCTCACTTGCAAGAAACAACTATGCCTTCTACCACCTCCCTCTTGTCTCTGTCCCAGGTGATTCTATCACCACTCCTAGCACCTACAAGACCTCGTTCACACTGAATACACTTACGTTTGTCGAATCTCATTTTCTGATTTCGTCTCATGACAAGAATTGTTCAAGTTATGCCATTTTATGTTACAATTTTGAATTATTGTTGTAATCTGATGTCATTCAGCTCTATGAAACATAGAAACATAGACTTTGAAGGCAGATAAGGACCGCTTGGCCCACCTAGTCTGCCCATTTCCCTACCTACTGGATAAGCTGCAGATCCTAGTTAACCAACAGCCTATTTCTTCCTACCCCCCCCCCAAGAGTTGCCTTATGTCTGTCCCATGCATTCTTGAATTCTCCCACAGTTTTAGATACCACAACCTCCTCAGGAAGACTAATCCATGTGTCCACCACCCTCTCTGTGAAAAGATACTTCCTCACATTGCCCCTGAACCATCCCCCCTCTATCTTCCAGTTGTGTCCCCTTGTTCTTGCACATCTCCTTTTCTGAAAGATGCTACCCTCTTGGACTTTGTTGATTCCACTGAGGTACTTAAAAGTTTCTTTCATGTCCCCCCTCTCCCTCCTTTCCTCAAGCATATACATTTTAAGCTCCTTAAGTCTTTCCTCGTATGGCTTCTCTTGCAGACCCTGCACCATTTTAGTTGCCCTCCTCTGGACTGCCTCTATCCCGTCCATGTCCTTGAGGAGATGGGGGTCTCCAGAACTGGACGCAGTACTCTAGATGGGGTCTCACCAACTGTCTGTACAGAGGGATAACAACTTTTTTTATTTTATTTTTTTATTTTATTGAAATCTAGTATTACAAATACCTTTGAGCAGGAACTGCTCATTTACACAGGTTCCACATCGAAGGAATGGGGGGTATACATACATACAAAGGTCAACATAATAATACATAGTTACACAATAACAAGAAGTAAGAGACTGAGGCTTAGGAAATTCCAGTAATTCAAAATGTGCCAAATGTTAGGTAACATAACCAGCCAAGGGTAATCTTGGAAATAAGCACTGCAGGTGAGAGGGAAGGGGGTATGCAGGCAGGAAGGCCATTGTCGGAGGGTAGAGGGTGAGGGTAAGAGCTCTAAAGGGGAGAGAGAGAGAGAGAGAGGAGGGATAAAAGTCAGGAAATGCCCTGGGGAGGAAAGGGAGGGGGCAGGGTAGGGTAGAAGGAGGCAAGGGAGATATAGCTTTCAAGACTGAAGTGGAGGGCAGTGAACGGTAGGCCCCCGATTAGGCGAGGCAGTCACAATGACTAGTTGAAATTAGATGAAGTCGGAGTTGTCTCTTGAAAGGGCCAAGAGCAGCAGCAGTAAGAGTTTCTTTGTTGAGAGTATTGTACCACTGTGGTGCTCTGTGGGAAAAGGCCTTCTGGCCCATGGTAGTCCGGCATGTGGGGACAAGGAAGGTTAGTTGTTGTGAACTTCTAGTTCTCTGGGTGCTGTGGTGGTCAATAAGTAGCTTTTCAATGCCCAGGGGCATGACTCCAAGGAGGACTTTTTTTGCTAAGAGGCAGGTTTGATACTGTATCCGGCTGATGAGAGGTAGCCATCTTGCCCAAGTGTACAGGTCACAAGTGTGTGTAAGTCGATCAGCCCCAGTTAGCAGCCTGCATGCTTTGTTGAGTGCAACTGTAATTCTGCGGAGGGCAGAGGCGGAGGCAGAGCCATAAATTGCTAGCCCGTAATCGATGATGGAGGTGACAGAGCAGTTGATAGCCAACCGGAGAGTGTCAGGAGTCATGCAGTATTTGTGCCTGTAGAGCAGACCTATACGGATGTTGGTGGCTTTGGCGACAGAATCTATGTGCCGATGGTAGGACAGTGAGCTGTCCAATGTGACACCTAGGTATTTAAAATCAGGAACGTGTTCAAGTAAGGTCCCTGTTTGGTTTAGGATGGTGAGGTCACGGGATTTATACTTGCTCCTGGCATTGTAGAAGGTCATAACCTTTGTTTTGCTGTAGTTCATGACCAGTTTGTGTGACTTGAACCATTCTTCGATGCGCATGAATTCAAGCTGTAATTATTTCTCGAGGAGCTCTGCATTTTGGTGGTTGGTGAACATGACTGTGTCATCGGCGTAGAGCAGTAATTTCTGGTGACAGACACTGGGAAGGTCTTTGAGGAAGAGGCTGAAGAGTAGTGGCCCCAGGATGGACCCCTGTGGGACCCCTGAAAGGACTGGATTTTCTTCCGAGGTAACACCAGCAATCCTAACCCGCTGGACCCTCTCCCCAAGGTAGCTTGAAAACCAGAGCAGTGCTTCATTGGAGAGCCCAATGTTTGATAATTGCTTGAGTAGGAGTGGGTGGTTCACAGTATCAAAGGCTTTAGTAAGGTCGATGAATACTGCCCCTACACAGTTTCCTTGATCAAGTGTGGTATGAATGAAGCCTGTGAATTCTAATAGTGCAGTGGTGGTACTGTGCCCTTTTCGGAAACCATGTTGCTCAGGACACTGGAGGTCATATTTTTCCAGGTACTTGACTAATTGGTCTGAGGCGATGCGCTCCAGGGCCTTAGACAATGGAGGGAGGATGGAGATAGGTCTGTTGTTGGAGTGCAGTGATTTGTCTCCACTTTTGTGTACCGGTGTGATGGTCGCCTGTTTCCAGCGAGATGGGAACTGGGACATCCTTAGTGATAGATTGAGGACCTTTGTCAAGGGTTCAAGGACTTCTTCAAGGACAAGTGCTAACAACTTCAGGTCAAGGGAGTCACCGCTGTAGCCTGCATTGTGAATGGCCTTCTGAATATAGGTTCTGGCTTCATGTACTGGGATCTCCTTGAAGTAGAATTGTGGGGCAGGGTGTAGGAGAGGAGTAGTTGCAGGAGGGTTACTACCAGAGGGGCATCAAAGAAATTAGAAGGGAGGACACTATCCAAGTTGGAGAATGCATTGTTAAAGTATTGGTGATGGTGTACAGGCTAGTTGTTGGTGTTCCATTTATGTTTAGCATGGTGGGTGGTGACTTAGGTCCTTGCCTGTAAGGTCTTTCAAGTTACTCCAAAATTTTTTCCATCACCCCAGGAGTTGGAGAGTTTCCTTGAAGTATTTGCTTTTGGCTCTCCTAATCACCTGCACTCATTTCTGGCAGCTTTATATTTATGAATATCCCCAGGTTTGATGTTGCATGGGCACAGTGCCAGAGATGATCCCTATGTTTGAGTAAAGTGATTAGATCGGGGTTATCAAGGGTTAGCTCTGCCCCTGACCTTCAGCTTTTTGAGAGGTGCAAAGATATTGTAGACCGCAGTGAAGTGGCTGATGAAAAGGTCTAAGGCTTGGTTTACATCAATGGCAGAGTCGATTGGTGTCCAGTCCAGGTGGCTTAGGTGTGTCTTTAGTAGCTCCAGGTACCCCTGCTTTAACACTCTGGTGTGGGATTATTTTAGGAGGGGGCTTAATGAATTTGTTTGTCCAGGTACATGTGACTGGTGAGTGGTCACTGATCCTATCAGGGAGCACTGAGACTTTTGAGATTCATTCTGGGTGATTAGTTAGGATCCAGTCCAGAAGTGTTCATGACCCTGTCCTGTAGTTGCATCTGGTGGGGGTGGTAACAAGCTGGGTGAGGTTCTGTGACGTGACAGCATCTTTGTAGTTACTGGCCTCCAGTGATAGCCAATTTATGTTAAAGTCACCTAGTACTATGAGTTCAGAGTTATGGTGTAATCCCTGTAGGCTTTCCAATATGCTCACAAATCCATTGTGCTGATCTTTAGTGGGTAGGTACTCAGAGGCAATGGTGAGCTCCTTGTTGTGCACCCTGAGTAGAACTTTAATAGCGAGAACCTGCAAGGGTGGTTTAGGGTTTGAGAACGGGGGAAGACTTGACCCAGATAGGAATTCCTCAGGTAGATGGCACAGCCCCCACCTCGTTTGGAAACCCTGTCCTGCCTGAATATAGAGTATCCAGGGATGGTGACTGCAGCATCTGGTATCTTGGGGTTAAGCCATGTTTCAACAACAAGAGTACATCAGGGCTATGTTGCTGGACCCAGGTTTGCAAGATGTCAAGTTTGTTAAGGAGGCTGCAGACACTGATTGAGGCTAATGTGAGGGACCCCTCCCTCCTTTTTGTGGCATGGGGTGCTAGGCTGGTAGGCCCCGGATTAAGATGAACATTTCCAGATATCAGAAGTAGCATAAGTAGTATCCTAAGAAGGTACACTTTAATCATTTTGCAGATTAGTTTTGTTGTAGGGCATCTAGTCTTCTTGGCCTTGCTGGTCTGCATTTGTCCCGTGATACTGCAGAGCACAATATATAAAGACATGTTCTCAGAGGTGCCACGTGATTGATGAAAAGTAATCAAATCCACAAGAAATGGTGAAATACCTGTGACCAGAAAACTGTTATTGTAGCTCAAAGACCCAGAATGTGATAAATTCCTGAAGGTGATGGACACTGGCCTGGGGCATATGCAGGATGTAAAAAAAACTTCCTGTTTTCTGCTGGTGATGCCTCTGCCTATACATCCCAGTATCCCCCCAGCTCTCCCTACTGCCTTCTCACATTATTTGCCAACCTTAAGGTCATCTGATATGATTACCCCATGTTATTGTTACTACCCCCCCCCATTGTGTACTCTTCCTCTAGGTTTTTGTTTCCCAGGTGCATTATTTTATACTTCTTTGCATTGAATCCAAGCTGCCATACTTCTGAACATTCCTTCAACTTTGCCAAGTCCCTTCTCATCCTTTCCATGCCTCCTTGTGTATCAACCCTGTTGTAGATCTTTGTGTCATCTGCAAAGAGGCATACTTTTCCTTTCAGTCCCTCTGCAATGTCACTTATAGAGACATTAAAATGGACTGGACCCAGTTCTGAGCCCTGCGGTACCCCACTAGTAACACCCCTTTCTTCAGAGTGGACTCTGTTTACTATTACCTTCTGTGTCCTGTTGTCCAGCCAATGTTTTACCCAGGCTACCACCCTGGGACCCAATCCCAGGCTGGCTAATATGTTTATTAATCTTTAGCGTGGGACTGTGTCAATTGCCTTGCTAAAGTCTAGGTAGGCCATGTCCACAGCCCCTCACTGGACTACCACTTTGGTCACTCAGTCAAAGAAATCGATTAGATTCATCTGACAAGGTCATCCCACTGTGAATCCATGCTGCCTTGGGTCCTGTTCCCCACTGGCCTCTAGGTACTCAACAATTCTTTCCTTCAGAAGTGATTCCATTACTTTCCTTGCCACAGAGGTCAAATTGACAGGTCTGTAGTTTCCTGCCTCTGTCTTGCTCCAACTTTTGTGAAGGGGAATCACATCCACCCTCCTCCAGTCCTCAGGTACCACACCATCCTCCCATGATTTGTTAAAAAGGGTAGTAAGTGGTGTCACTAGTTCTCCCCTTAATTCTTTTATAATTCTGGGCTGAATCCTGTCAGGCCCCATTGCTTTGTCCACCTTCAGTTTTAGGAGTTTTTTCAGAACCAATTATTCTGTGAAAGGACTGGGATCGACCCCCCTATCCAGAGTGCTTCTGTTGATTGGATTAGGTACCCCCCTCCTCTTTTGAGACAACTGAGCAGAAGTATTCGTTCACTATCCCTGCTTTTTCACTGTCCCTCTCTGCCCACCCACTGTCCATTCTCTTCAGCCTCACTATCCCTCCCTTTGTCTTTCTACGCTCCCTAATGTACCTACAAAAGGTTTTATCTACCTTCTTAACTGAGTTGGCTATCTTTTCCTCAGTATGGGCCTTTGCTATTCTGACTACCTTCCATGTTTCCTTCTGCCTTAACTGGTACCGCTCTCTGTTCTGCTCCTTCTGTGTTTCCTTATACTTCCTAAATGCTATCTTTTTCTCCCTAACCTTCCTCGCCACCTCTTTTGAGACCCATAATGGCTTTTTCTTTCGTTTTGATTTGTTTATTTGCTTCACACAAAGCCTTGTTGCCTCTGTGATGGCAGTTTTTATTTGTCCCCATTGTTGCTCCACCCCTCCTTCTTACCTGTTTGCTAGTGTTTTTCTAAGGCACTCTCCCATCTTGCCAAAGTCAGCCATCCTGAAATCCAGTACCCTCACTTTTGTATGACTTGACTCTGCAGCTGAGTTTATCATGAACCACACTGTTTGGTGGTCACTTGTTCTCAGATGGCTACCCACTTAGATCTGAGATCCTCTCACTGTCCCCATTTGAGAGTATGAGGTTCAAGATTATTTCCTCCTGAGTGGGTTCCGGCCACCAGGTGTCTGAGGCATGTTCCTGTAGGGCATCGAGAATGGCCCTGCTTTTTGGATGTGGCTGCAGCAAAGGTGCTCCAGTTTACATCTGATATATTCAGGTCCCCCATCCACAGTATCTCCCCTTTCTCTGCCATCCTAAGGATGCCTTCTATCATATCCTTGTCCATTCCCTCCCCCTGAGATGGGGGTCTGTATACAACCCCTGTGCAGATTGTGGTGCCATTTCCAGTCTCTAAGGTGACCCACAGTGCTTCCTCTCCTCCCTGTTTACTTTTTTGTTCCATTGCTTTTATTTCTTCCCTTACATAGAGAGCTACTTCTCCCCCTCTTCTACCCTCCCTGTCTCTCCTGTAGGTTGTGTACCCTGGTATGTTAACATCCCAGTCATGGTTCTCTGTGTACCATGTTTCTGTGACTGCCATGCTATCCAGGCATCCCTCTTCCATCAAGGCCACCAGTTCAGGGAGCTTGTTGCCCAGACTAAAGGCATTGGTACTCATTACCCTCTATTTCTTGATTGCCTTACCCCTTTTTGCCACATATCTGTCCTTATTGCCTTTGTCATTTTCTCCATTTACCCCTGCCCTTCTCTCTATCAATGTCTCTATCTTGGTGCTTACCTCACTTACTACCATGATTTTTTTGGGGGGGGCTAGGATTTACATGCTTCTTTCCAGTGCCTCCTCACTTGGCTAGTGTAAATGCTTGCCAATGAAGCATTTAAACCTATCACCTAGGATCCTGGTTCCCCTCCTGGACAGATGCAGACCATCGCGTCAGTATAGGCCTGCATCACTCCAGGTGGACTCCCAGTCCCCAAATGAAGCCAAACCACTGAGCTCTGCACCAGTTTTTCAACCACTGATTGAATCCCATGCTGTGGAGTACCCTAGCCTCACCCATGCCATAGACAGGCAGGACCTCCCAGTAGGTTACCGTGCATGCTACTTATCTAAGGCCCCTCCCCAACACCACAAACTCTTCCTGCACTGCTCTGATCCCTTTCCCAGCCAGGTCATTTGTCCCTATGTGGACAATGATATCCAGCTCTCTCCTCCATGCAGTTGCTCCTGCGATCCTGAGGATTTGCTCCCTGTCTCTCCAAGCCATGGCACCAGGCAGGCACCTTACCTCCCTCTCCCCTTCCTCCCCCAGTTCTACCCCACTAACAATGGTGTCCCCCACCAGGAGTTGTTTCCTTCCCCTGTGGAGTGCCATGCCACCCCCTGTGGGTCTCCTTTGTGGAGGTTCCCAGCATCCTCTTTGGTCTCCACTGTGGGTGCCTCCATAGAGGAACCACACTCTGCCAGAATGGCATATGAATTGTAGAGAGGTACAACTGGAGGGATGTGCCTCTGTTCCACCACCCTCAACCTCCCTGAGCCCACTGTGATCCAACCACTCCTCTTTCTTGGCAAACTCTGAAGCAATGACAGTGGCCCTGGTGGTCCCTGGATGGGAGAGGAGGTCCCCCAAATCCTGGCCAACTCAGCCTGGAGATAAGCAACCTCCTCCCTCAGCCCAGAGAGGTGCCTGCAGATTGGATAACACCGCATCCTCCAGAACATCTCCTGGTAGTCTGCTGCTCCACAGCCACTGCACTGCACCACTCCCATCATGTCTTATTTCTGGCCCTTAACTGTTGCTTTGAATACTTACTCTTTCCTCTTTTTATTTATTTATTGTTATTTATTTAATTTTTTTCTCCCTACTTACTTACTGCCTCTGTGCCCTTTAAGCCCCTGATCTTCCTGTTCTGAGAAAAGAAGTTCCTATATTTCTCAGTAGTCTCCTTATTTGCTCAGAGTCAGACTTCCAGCAGCTAGTGGGGATGGAGAGCTACTCTTTTCCTTCTAGGATGGTGAGTCTTTTGCGGCTGTATGATCACTCACTTCCTTCTCCCAAACAGGAAGTTCCTTTTGTCAGTCAAATCCTGGGCCATAAAAGTAGAACTAGCTAAGGGTGGGGGAAGGACGGCAATGTAGTCCCAGTAGAGAAGTATAGTTATAACAGCAGCTCCTTTCTCTTGCTGTTCTTTGCCACATGCTATCTAGGGCAGTTTTTAAATCTAAGACACATGGCTTCCTTCTAGCTAAGCCACTCCCTCTAAGTTACAGCTCTTTCTACACCTAGTTAATTGCACAGATAACAATTCTCTTCAGCCAACTCAGATAAACACGTAGATAACTGCAAAGATAACAGTTCACTTCAGCCAACTCAGACAAACACAGTAACTCTTTTTTTTTACCCTAAATTGAAGGTCCCAGTAGTAGAGTTCTGGTTCTTTAGTCCCAGTAGAGAAGTATAGTTATAACAGCAGCTACTTCCTCTTGCTGTTTTCTGCCAGAAGCTATCTAGGGCAGTTTTTAAATCTAAACCACCTGGCTTCCTTCTAGCTAAGCCACTCCCCCTAATTTACAGCTCTTTCTACGCCAAGTTAATTGCACAGATAACAATTCTCTTCAGCCAACTCAGACAAACACCTAAATAACTGCAAAGATAACAATTAACTTCAGCCAACTCAGACAAACACACTAACTCTTTTTTTTACCCTAAATTGAAGGTCCCAGTGGTAGAGTTCTAGTTCTTTAGTCCTAGTAGAGAAGTATAGTTATAGCAGCAGCTCCTTCCTCTTGCTGTTCTCTGCCTGTTCTCTCCTGACCTGAAATGAGTGAATTTCTGCTGGACATGTTTGCTTTTCGACTTACTGTTTGTAAGTAACATACTAACATACTAGTCACCAGCAGAGTAGGTCTAACGGTCTATTGAGTCTGCTTGTACTTCAGAACCCTAGGTGGGTATCGAAGCCATCCTCCTGTCCCCTTTCCCAGCTTTTCCTTCCCCGATCCCTGCCCCCCTGGAGCAAGCCATCCTCTGTTTTATCCCTTGCCTATACATATTCCACCCTATCTTGAACCCCACCACCATAGCAGCCCCTATCAGCTCCCAGGGCAGTATATTCCATGGATCCACCACTCTCTCAGTGAAATACCTCCTCCTCCTTTTCCCCTTCAGCCTTCCACCCTCAAGCTTCCAGCCTTGCTCTCTGGTGATTCCACCCTCCTTCAGCCTAAAGATCCCATCACAGTTTACCCTATTTATTCCCTTTAGGTACTTGAAGACCTCAATCATGTACCCCCAGTCCCTCCTCTCCTCCAGCAAGAGCAGGCCAAGCTCCTCTAGCCTCTCCTCATACATCATTTCCCCCAGACCCCGGATCATTTTAGTTGCTCTCCTCTGAACCCTTTCCAAGAGCTGGATGTCCATCCTTAAGTGCGGCCTCCAATACTGCACACAATACTCAAGTTGTGGTCAAACCAGGCCATTGTACAGCAGCAGAATCACTTCCCTGCTCCTTGAGGTAATCCCCCTTGTGACACAGCCCAGCATCCTATTAGCCTTAACCACAGCCCTCCTGCACTGTTCTGAATTATTCATGTTGACATCCACCAGAACCCCCAGATCTTTCTCCCCTTCCGTGGCCTGCAACTTGACCCCTCTCGGGGTGTACCCATGTTTGGGGTTCCTCGTCCAAGGTGTAGCACCTTGCATTTTGAGGAGTTAAAATTTAATTTCCAGGTGCAGGCCCACCTATCCAGTGCATCCAGGTCCCCTTGCAGCACCAACCTCCCCTCATCCCCTCAACCACTGCACCCAGCTTAGAGTCATCTGCAAAGAGACTAATTTCACACCCAATATCTTCCCTGATATTGGAAATGTATGTGTTAAAAAGGAAAGGCCCTAGGACTGAGCCTTGTGGGACCCCACTACTGACCCCCCTAGGAGACAAGATCTCCCTGCCGACCACTACCCTCTGAGTGCGTACAGCAAGCCAGTTCCCAATCCATCTGACCATCAATGGACCTGCCCCCATTCCCCTCAGCTTCTCTAGTAGGCCTTTATGAGGGATCAAGTCAAACTCTTTGCTGAAATCTAGGAACAGGACATCCACAGGCCTACCCCTATCGAGTTCTGATGTCACCCATTCATAGAACTCCACAAGCTTGGTTTGACACAATCTGCCCAGCACAAACCCATGCTAATGACTATCCAGGTATCCCCTCTCCTCCAAACTCCCGTCTCAATATTTCTTTTAGAATGCTCTCAATCATTTTCCCAACAACCGATGTTAAAATAACAGGCCTATTGTTTCCTGGCACCTCCCTTGATCCCCCTTTGTGGATAGGCACAACATGTGCCACCCTCCAATCCCTAGGCACCCCTCTGGTCTCTAGTGACATATTAAAGAGACCCGCCAGAGGTTCAGCCAGAACATCCACTAGTTCCCACAGAACTCTGGGATGTATGCCATCCGGCCCCAGAGATCTGTCCTTTTTAAGGGACTTTAGGGCTTCTTACACCCGGTCTATGGGGATGGTAACATCGTCCTCCCCTTTCAGCTGATACATCCTGACACTGAACCCCTGAGATATCTCCCCCACTTCTTGCTCGTCAAGAGGTGCTCCAGTTTTCATGCCTTCTGCCGCTTCCAGATCCTTCCACTCCTGCTTAGTAGGTCTCCCAATCCCTTCAATTATGAACACCGAAGCAAAATATCTTTAAATACCTCTGTCTGTTCCCTGGCACGTTCCACCTACCCCCTATTTGTCATCAATCTGCCAAGCTGGCCCGTGCACTTCCTTCTCTCCCCAATGTACCTAAAGAACCCCTTTTCCCCACCCTGTATCCCATGGGCAAGCCTCTTTTCCTTTCTGGCCTTAGCCTCTCTGACCATCCTGGTGACTTACCTGGCTGCCAGATGGTAGTTTTCCCTATCCCCCCTTCATACTTTTGTATCTTCTGTAGGCCACCCTCTTTTCCCTTACCACATCCTGAACCTCTTTTAACCACCAGCATGGTTTATGAGACCTCATCCTCTTGTGCTTAACCCTTGCACAGGACACTATGGCCTCCTGTAGTCCCCTTTTAATGATCTTCCACCTTCCTTCCACATCTGTCCTTGGTGTTATCCCCTCAAATGCTCCTTTAGAATCTCTCCCATTCCCCTAAAGTCTGCCCCCCTAAAATCCACAGTCATTGTCCTAGAACTCTCCCCCTCCATCCCCAAGTTTAGCCAAAACCAAACTGTGCCATGGTCACTCCCTGCCATGGGATCCTCCACCACAAGATCCCATACCAGGTCCCCATCCGCAAGGACTACATCCAGGACCTGTCTCTTCCTTTTTGGCTCCAACACCTGTTGAGTGAGGAATGCGTCCTGGAAGCCATCCAGCAGCCTTTGTTCCTTGGTCATCTTGGACATCATAGTGCTCCAATCAGTAGCCAACATATTTACGTCCCCCATCAACACAACTTCTTCCCCTTCTGGCCCATACTGGTCCCTTATGTTGGCCAGCAGACAATTTTCCAGATCCTCAACCAGCCCTGGGGGCCTATATACCACCCCCATCTTGATCTTCCCTTGCATGGGTGTTTGCAGGATGACCCATAAGGCCTCCACATTGCCCTCCACTTCCTCCACCCTAAGAATCTCTATGTTATCCCTAATGAACATAGCTACTCCCCCCTCTGCCCACCTTTCTATCCTTCCTAAGGACTGTGTACCCACTCAGATTTAGTTCCCAGTCATGCCTAGGGGTGGCACAAGTTTCAGTGACCACTGCTACATCCACCCTTCCCTCAACCAGCATGGCCTGAAACTCTGGCATCTTGTTCTCCAGGCCCCTGGCATTTGTTAACACTACCCCATCCCCTATCCCTACCCCCTTTACTGTACCCTCCCCATTCCTTTTATTATTTCTCCCTCCATCCTCCCCTATGGACCCCTCCCTCACTCTGGCTATTTTGCAATCCTCTCCCTAGAAGCAGAAGACCAGGCCTACCTGTGAAATGTGTGGCCAGCTCAGCCCCCTCTTTTCCCCTGCCCCCTTTATGAGTTTAAACCCCATCTAGCCTGAATGAAATCCACCGTCCTTTGATTTAGAACTTCCTTCCCTATAGGATTTAGGTGAATCCTACCCCGGGCGACAGTCCCTTATCCTCCCAAACTCCCCCAGTCCCCCAATACTCCCATCCCCTCTCCTCCCCCCACTGCCTGAGCCAATCATTTACCTCCCTGATCTTTATTTTGTTCTCCCTAGTGGCCCTAGGCACTGGCAATATTCAGAAAAGATAACCATGCGCCCATTTACCTGACAAACTTTGTCCAGTTCACGGAACCTTGCCTGTATTTCCTGTACACTATTCCCCACAATATCATTAGCCCCCAGATGCACTAGGAAGTCCAGAGAACCTCCACATACTTTAGCCAGCTCATACACCATGAACTTTGCCTTGTGCACTGTCAGTCCAGAGATACTAACTACCTTTACTCTACTGGGTTTTCCCTCCCCCTGCCCCTCCCAATGTATCCCCCTAATCATCGTGTCCCCCAGCAGGATTACCTTAGCATCCCCCTCAATCTTTTGTTTACATCCTTTTAGTGCTCCTACCCCAACCCCCCCCTTCAGGGAGCCCTCTTTCCCCGGGTGTCCTCCGTCCTTTCTAAGAAAGAATCTTCGGCCCTATCCTTTTTGGAATTTTTATATTGGATCTGCAAAATGATATTATGGGCTACATTAGTAAATTCACTGATGATACAAAACTGTGTAAAGAAGTTAATACCATAGAACATATTAATGCATTAAAAAATATATCAATACCCTGGAAAACTGGGCAAATTTAAATAACATGGCATTTAATGAACACAATATGTATTTTAATGCGCTTTAGTCCCCGAAATCCACATGAGAAATATTACATTAATAATAAAGAACTTAGGCAAGTTAAAACTGAGAAAGATCTTGGAATCATGATAAATGATCTACTAATCCCAGGGGAACATTGTCAACATATAGCTCTCAGGACCAGTCATATCCTTAGATCCACCAAAAAATATTTCATTTGTAGGCAAGTGACATTCATATTACCAGTGTATAATACTTATATTAGGCCACACTTGGATTATGGAGCTGCTTTTTGGTCCCCGTATCTATCGAAGGACAGAAAACTTTTGGGTAATATCAAAGAAAAACCACCAAACTCATTCCTAGACTAAAAAAATTACCATATAAAGAAACATGCAGAACATTACAATTGTATGATCTTGAAACTAGATGACAGAGAGGAGATCTTTTATTACCGTTTAAAATCCTACAGGATAAAAAAATTTTGGAAGAATGCAATATCAAATACGCAAATAAACTGAATATACTAAGATGTAACAATAAACAGTTATTTGTACAAAGGGCATTTAGAAATAAAAGAAAACATTACTTTACAATTAGGGCAATTCAATTATGGAATAAACTTCTGCAGAAAATAATTGATTCAATCAAGTTTGAACAATTTAAAAATAAATGAGAGAACTACTATATGGGCACTATATTTTATTGACCCACATGGTGTGGGGAGGTAGTCTTGATGGGTCCAACAGGCCTTCTTCTATCTTATAAAAACTGTGTGAACTGTGTAAATCTCTAGTCACCCTCCCTTTCCTGCCACACTTATTTTGCCTGAGTTCCTCCAATCCCCACTAGTTTGGCACCTCCTTTATTCCTACCCCATCCGTGCCCCCTTACTGCCCTCATTCCTCACCCCAGCTCCTGCAACCCCAGTCCTATCATCCAACACCCCAGTCATATCTCCATCTCTCTCTCTGGCCTCCACCAGAATCTTATCTTTATTTCCTCCCCCCATGCCCTCCCCTGCAAGTCCCTCTTACTAAGAGACTCATCTTGGGTATGGACCTCCCCCATGGAGGTACAACCCCCAACTCTATTCCATCCCTTAACTCCAGTCATGCCCTCAGCCCCCACACCAGCAGTCCAATTTCCCGCCTCCCACGTCTGATCTTTAATTTCCCCACTCGTCCTCCAGTAGTTTGGAGGTCAGAATTTCCTTTCCCAGTCCCCACCCCCCATTTGCCCAAAACTCTCCTCTGGCCTCCATTATATCCCTCATCACAACTCACCCCATCCTCCCCTCCCAAGTTTCGTAATGGCTCAAATTTATTGTAACACTCAATGCCAACCACCTACTTTTGTCCCAACTTCCACTGACCCCCACTATAGGTTCCCCCTTATCAGCCTCACCCGTCCTGCCACTCTCCCCCTCATGTGCCTATTATCATTTTTTACCCTATCATGGACACCCCAGCTACTTGTCCATGCTCCATAAGTTCTCCCCTCATGTTTGATGACACTTGTTCTGATCTTTTCCCAACTCTGTCCCCCTGCCACCCTCTGCCCCTCCCAGTTGCTTTCAACTCACCCCCAACATCTCCAGTTGCATTCTTAGCCAGTTTACCTCCCCCCAATCTGTGATAACTGCCTACAGAGTGGGCAACCCCCCTCCCTCCAGGCCCATTTCATTACCATTGCCCCCCCACAGCCAGTGCACCCTACAATCCTGCCAAAGATGCCTACCTTTGTGGCTGGAGGCAACTTTCAGTAACCCTCAGAATACATATTTGGATTCTCTGTCTTGAACAGGTCTCCTCCTCCCCAGAAGTATCTCTCTGCACCCCTCTCTAGGTAGCCATGCTAGGGTGGTGTGGGTCAGAAATTTTAGCCCCTTACAGTTCCAACAGATAAAACTGCCCTAGAGGATTTTCAGAGCTGCAGCCACTAATAATACCATTCAAAAAGTAAGAACAGAGATTTACAGCCCCTCAGTAGATCCAGTAATAAACAAACATTGGTACAGGACAGAACAGTGTATACCCCCACCGGACCCCTGGAATCCCCTGAAGTACCCCCCAGCCAATCAGTGCCCTACATCCCACCTGGCCACACCTCCTCTGTGCCTTTAATAGAGGTCAGGGCTGGGGGTGGGTGGGAAATTTTACAGGTTTAAAATGTCCCTGAGTCAGAGTCAATTGTGGAAGTTCAAATCCTGGCACCAATTAACACTTTAAACACTGTCCTTGCCACTTGGTGTGGCCATCCCCCTTCTATGATCCACAGCTTCATTGCGATCCACACCTCTACACAAAGCACCCACTGCTAATGCGGCCAACAAACTGCCTGACCCAGCTGCCAATAAGGCTCCCCCACTGATGCAGTCACCAAAGCCCCAACACAGCAGCTGACAAGGCTCCCCTGCCAATGCGGTCACCAGCTCCCCTGGGCCCTCTACAGCCACCTGCCAAAATTAAACTGCTTCCTCCAATGCTGCAAACAGGATGACTGTCTTTTTGTTAAAACTGTATATTCTCCTATCTTCCCACCCCTGGGTCACACCTGGAAATGAACATTGGCCTATCCCAGTCAACAAATGTTTAAATAAATTAAAAAACATGTCAGTGATTTTATGTACAACTGTTGTCTCTGACTCTGAACCCTTTGAAAATAGGCACCTGTCTAAGGAGTTCTTTGCAAAATAAACATAAAATTAAAATTCAAACATCTGAATATGCCTAAATATAGCACATATTTCAGATATACAGTATGTGAACTTTTCCAGTTATATTTTAGATATTTGCAGAAGTCAATGAGATATGTCTTATACTTGGCATTGACATACTAAATGTATATATTTTATTATACTAACAAAGAAAATATTGTGTTTCACCTTTTAATGTTTTTATGGACTCTAATGAAAAATTATTATAGTTTTATGCAAGCATAATTGTACTCTGTAATTTCTACAGTAGGTATATGTTATTCATGTTATTATTCATTTTACATATATTCTTGTAGTAAAATATACAGTATAGAGAATCAAAGAAGGCTGCTCAAAAAAGTGGTGCTCACAACATAAATGTAAACAGCCCTCTCAGTAAAAGTTAGGAACACATACACACACACACACACACACACACACACACACACACACACACACACATATCAGATCAGGAACTCCAAAAGACAATTCTTAGATTTTCTGCCACAAAGTTTAATTGTAAAAAAAATAAACTGTTATAAAACCAAAGCTAATACTAGCAATAGTAAACAAACTTTGATCAGAGCTGATAGGGCTGTAACTGAGGAATGTGGGGGTAAACACACGGAAAATATGTTTTTTAATATTTATACATCAAATTTTCAACATAACCTTTTAATGACTGTTCTCCATGAAGAAGGGAAGAGAAAAAGGTTCAACTCCTGGCCTAAAGGTGGATTTGCACAGGGACTGCAAAATCAGCTTTTGGGATGAAAAAACACATTTAGGTCAGCAGTTGAAAAATGACAGCTATCACATTCATAAGGTGCTGTAAAGAAATGGCTATGTTGAAATTCCTGGTTAAAATATTAAATATTACCAAAGTTATGAGCCTGCATCTGCAAAATTCAATATCACCTCATAACTTTGTATTTTTTAAAATATTTTTACATCAAATTTAAATCATAACCTTCTAATGATCCCACCTCATGAACAAGGGCAGAGAACATTTTCAACTCCTGCCTGAAAGGTGATTTTGTGCAGGGACCAAAAAAAATCACCTCTTGGGATGTAATAAAACATTTTGGCCAGGACTTGAAAAATGACAGCTGTCACACTCATGTGGTGCTATGAAGATATGGCTATGTTGTGAATTTGGGGGAAAAATATTGGAAATTACCAAAGTTACAAGCATGCATTCGCTAAAGTCAATGTAGGCTCATAACTTGGTTGTTTTTTCAATATTTTTTAAACCAAAGTTTCAACATAGCCTTCTTATGACCCCACCTCATGAACAAGGGCAGATAATATTTTTATCTCCTGCCTGAAAGGTGATTTTGTGCAGAGATTGCAAAATCACCTTTTTGGGACAGATCTGCCTAATGACAGTGCAATTGTTCATGAGGTGGAGCCCCAAAGAAGGCATGTTGAAAACTTGGAGCAAAAATATGAAAAAATGGCTAAGTTATGGCACTAAGTTCAAAATCTCAATGAAATACACTGAACCGCATACCTGTTTCCTTAGATCACAGCCCAACTTTCAAGAGTGAAGACATGTCTGTGGTCCAGAGAGGATTGCAGCATTGGACCCCTGATGAGTTAACAAGGGCTTGGGGGGTGCAAGGCGGTAGGTTCTGAGTAGAAGGATCAAGTGGGTAGGAGTGTAATGGCCACAAAAGACATCAATGGACTTCTCTTTTACAGGTTAAAAAAAAGAGGATTCCTACACTGGGGGATTGGGCAACTCCCCAGTGCCACTGTTACATTTCTGGGGGGGGTAGTGAATGGTTGGTGCTGAGAGGGAGGGTCGGGTGGGGGTGAGGAAAATATACATTTTACAGGTTAGAAAACAAAACAAAAATGAGGATTCCTGCATTGGGGGATTGGGCACCTCCCAGTGTCACTGGATTTGTGATCAGGACACTGGACGATTAGGCACCACCAGTGTCACTATTATATTTCTGGGAAGTGGGTGTGGAGTGGTGAATGCTTAGAGGGAGGGTCAGGTGGAGGGATATGTTTAATTAAAAAAAAGAAATTGGTGGTCATGGCAGAACACAGCACAGTCCACCGTGACCAACAAGACTGCTGCAATGTACTGCGCATGTGCTAGTAGTCACACATGCACAATACAGTTTGGCAGCCATGTTGGAAAAGGCAGAGTGTGCTATGTTCCACCATGACCTCCGACAGAGCAAAAAATAGAGCATTGCGACTGCCAATACATAGAAACATAGAAACATAGACTTTGACGGCAGATAAGGACCACTTGGCCCACGCATTCTGCCCATTTCCCTACCTACTGGATAAGCTGCAGATTTTAGTTAACCAACAGCCTATTTCCTGCAACCCCCCACTATAATTGCCTTATGTCTGTCCCATGCATGTTTGAATTCCTCCACTGTTTTAGACCCCGCAACTCTCCAGGAAGGCGGTTCCATGCGTCTACCACTTTCCCTGTGAAAAAGAATTTCCTCACATTACCCCTGAGCCATCCCCCCTCTAACTTTAAATTGTGCCCCCTTGTTCTTACGCATCTCTTTTTCTGAAGATGCTACCCTCCTGGACTATAGACACAGTGAGCAGAGTGCTTCACCATTGCGGAGGCGACTGTATTGAAACTCCAACATGTCACTCATTCAAAAGGAATGCTCTAGTGCTTTTTTGATAGCAAGAGGTCTGCAGGGCTATGCTCACTGCAGCCCTAAAAACAGGCCTTCCCAAAGGATTTGCATGTTTGTCCTATGGGGAGGTCTGTTTTTTACTATTGCTACTTTTGGCTTTAGTTTTACAATGTTTTCTTTATTGTACAAATACATTTTGTGATGGAAAATCCAATAAGTGCCTTCTGGAACTCCTGGTTCAGTGTGTGTGTGTGTGTGTGTGTGTGTGTGTGTGTGCAACTTCTGCTGTGAGTAAAATATGTATCTTGTTTGCTTGCAAGATACAGTATGTGTAATATATATGTACTGTAGAACATATATTTTTATCTATGTCAAATATATTTTTGTAAATGCCTGCTTTGGTACTGTGCATGTATAACCAATTTGCATATTTCAAAAGTACAACTTATCAACCAAAATCATGATCATTTCTATTTTTAAAATAATTTTGAGATAACAGCATTAGCTTACAGACCCAAGGGAAAGGTAAAGAGTAAAAAACAAGTACATGTAGGAACTCACCCTGACATAAAATGGAACCAAAGAGGGGTAGAATAAATATCAATTTGAGCCTTTATGAATTATGAGATCAAGAGTTAAATCCTATGTGTTAAGTACTGTATAAATGTATAACCTTTAAGTCTAAATTAAAGGTGCATCACTAAATGATAATTCTACTATAGATACCTAAATGATTACACATAAAAGGAATTCCAAATATACAGTTAAATATATCTTATATCAAGATTAATCTTTTGCCTTTTTGTCTTATTTTAAAATATTTTTACAGTGCATATGTTTAGAAATATTTTAGATATATGTCTGACGCCATTGACTCCCTTGCACCTGTCCGTGTATGACCCAAATCTTCCTACCTGAGGTCCCCATGGTTAGATGGGGACCAGGGGGGAGAGGAAGAGAAAGGGTCGGAGGCTGGAGTGTTGCTGGAGAAAGTCCGGCCTGGAGTAGGACAAACTGGCCCTGCATGTGCATTATAATGCATACCGGGGGCAATCAATCATAAGAAGGCAGTGTTCCTGTCAAGGGAGATTGCTGCTGGGAAGAACCGACCAGCTATACTTTTGTGGGCTGTGGACAGGCTACTTCATCCTGCTTGTCTACAGCTGAAGAAGGTTTTTTTCTAATGCTGAATGCGAAGAGTTTGCTTGGTTCTTCTCGGACAGAGTGTCCGGTATCCGGTAGGGAGTTTCTCCAGTCAGCAATGCTATAGCTGGCAGTGGCCACCAGAAGTGCTCTGAGTGCACTCTGCATGGTTGGGGGGAGTTTAGACCAGTGGAGGTAAGTAAGGTAATCGGGGTGGTGACCAATCTGAAGCACACTTTTTGTGAACTGGATCTGGTGCTGACTCATTTCTTGATGAGATGCATCGGCACGGTTGGCCCGGTGTTTGGTCTGATTGTCCAGCGTTCCTTATCTGAGGGGGTCTTCCCTGATGCCTTGAAGGAGACATTGGTGAGACCACTCCTAAAGAAACCATCTTTGGACCTGGAAGTTTGGGCAAATTACTGATCTATCTCCAATCTTCCCTTTTTGGTGAAGATTCTGGAAAAGGTAGTGGTGCTTCAATTGCAGGAACACCTCATGACCCATGACCCATGAGTTGTACGAACACTTCCAGTCGGGGTTTCGGGTGAGGCATAGCACAGAAACCGCACTTGTTTGGGTGCAGAATTATGTCCTCAGGGCTAGAGATCGAGGAGAAAAGACAATTCTTGTTCTCCTTGATCTCTCTTCAACATTCAACACTGTGGACCATTGTGTGTTGCTTGATCACCTCAGGGAACTCTGCGGGCTCACCGGCACTGTCATCTGCTGGTTTGAGTCCTTTTTAACCAACAGGAGGCAACAGGTTATGATGGGGAATTTCTCCTCCACCCCTAGCCCCCTATCTTGCGGAGTACCTCAGGGATCAGTGTTAGCCCCAATGCTGTTTGCAGTGTACATGCTACCCCTCGGAGGGATCATTTGGAAGTATGACTTGGGTTTTCATTGCTATGCTGATGATACCCAGTTATACTTACCTTTGCCCCAGGAACATCCAATGTGGTAAACAGCTGCCTTGCTGAGATCAATGACTGGATGGCCTCTAGCTGGTTGCAACTGAAACCTGATAAGATGGAGGTATTGGTGGTGGAGTTGAACAGAGTGCATGATAGGATGGCGTCTGGATCAGAAATTGGACTTGTTCTGGGATTTGTTCCATTGAAGGCCTCCTCTAGGAAGTGAAATCTTGGTGTCATTCTGGATAGGAGTTTGTCGATGGAGGTGCAAATATCTTCCACCGTCCGCTCCTGTTTTTTCCATCTCAGAAATGTCACCAGGATAAAGACACTTTTTCTGCCTCTGGACCTCCCCACTTTGATGCTTGTCTTAGTTACATCAAGGCTTGACTACTGTAATGCGCTCTACCTCGGGGTCATGGGAGGATCTCTCCACAGACTGCAGCTTGTGCAGAATAAAGCTGCCTGGTTACTTACTGGGCAGACAAAATTTTACCACATTACACTGGTGTTGCGTGAGCTGCACTGGCTGCCAGTCAGGTGGAGGATCCTCTTTAAGGTGGGTCTTCTCACCTATAAGGGTCTACACAATCAGGGCCCTGGTTATCTGTTAGATCTTCTTGTACCTACTCTCTCAGTTTGCCCCCTCAATTCCTCCTGTGGAGGCCCCCTAGCGATTCCCAGGATGAGGTTGAAATCAGCTGGTGACAGGGCATTTAGTGTTGCCACCACCATCCTGTGGAATTTGCTGCCCCATGGGGTTAAGGGGGCCCCTACTCTGGAGGTATTCAAGGCCTGCCTTAAGGCCCTCCTATTTACTCAGGCCTTTTTGGACTAAGTTATTAATTTATAGATCTGATTTGATTATAGCCATTGGTAATCTGATGTTTAGTTTATTATCTTTGGGTAATGTTCATATGAAGTGTTATTATTTATATGTTTATAATTATTTCTGTGTTTTTATTGGTCTATTTCTGTATATGTGTTTACTTATCTGTACAGCACTCAGAGCCTCCAGGATTGGGCATCTTTCGGTTACCCACCCGACAGCGACAGTTCATCAGCGAAGTCCCCTACAGTGACTACAGTGCCATGCCGCTGGAGGGAACCTGTTGGAACCTGGCACTGTCTGTTGGGTCCTGCACCCCCCAAATCAGCTCTGAGCCAGAGCTGATAATCCTAAAGTGGGGGGCAGAGGGTGCAGTTCCCTGTCAGGGGGGTTCGGGAGAACTCTCGAAAAACATACAGTCGACAGGAACTGGCAGTCAACTGCACAATGTGGTCAACCTGCCAGTTTTGGTGATGGGGCTTTCAACACATATTTTTTTGTAGAATACCTGTGGTGGATCCGGGTGTCTTTTAAATAAATTTTGCCTTGCCTTGCCTTGCCATGTCAACTATATAATAAAGTATATACAATGTATATAGGGATTGCACTACTAAAATAAATGCATTATTTTCCCAAGGCCCTGGCCCAAGTGAAAGATAAATAAGGGATATGCAGCGGTTCAGTGTGTGATAATGCATTTATCTTGTACAGTTTCCAGTGACCTCAAGTAACCTCACGAGTGCCGTACAAGATAAATGCATTATCACACACTGAACCGCTGCATATTCCATTTATGCAACAGGTTTAGATGTTGTGTGAACATTTTGATTTTGGTAGGTGTAAATAATTTGTCAAAAAAGGGAAAAGAAAATTGAATTTTATGCTGTTTTTTGCTAATTATAAAAAAACAAAATGGTATCTATATATGAAACACCACTCATTTTGTAGATATTTTTGAGCTGAACATTTTTCGTGCTCACAGTACCATGCTATCATTTTTTGTTTTACAGTTATTTATATTTGTTTGTCAAAAAAGTGAACAAAAAATTACATTTTCTTCTGTTTTCTTGCTAACCATATACAATATACAGGGTTTATGTAAATGAAACATTATTCATTTTGTAGATAATTTTGTGCTGAACAATTTTCGTGCTCACAGTACCATGTTATCTTTTTTCGTTTTTAAGTTATTGACATTTAAATATGATTAGTACTGGTTCTGAGGCCGAACATTCTAAATGAATTCTGAAGAGAACTGTGTAGATAAATGAGCTAGTGATGTAGTTACTGTGTGGATAAATGGGTGATGATGTAGTTACTATGTGGATAAATAAATTTATTACCATAGTAGCGAAGATAAATGGTTTTATCCTACAGTTTTTATCCTGACCCCTGTTGCATAAATAATGTTATTCACCCAATGGACAAATAACACTTTATTTTTTACTTGCCAACATCACAATCAACTTGATTGTCAGCCCATTCTGCCAATCCCAGAATGAATCTGCTCTTAATTGTCACACAGAACACAGAAATTGTATACATAGAACATACAATGGATCGTGTTCATATATGCCATTAATTTCCATTTGTGAGGTGGTGGGACTTTCATAACTCACTTGTGGCTTTGCCACTCATGAGTTATGATTCCACCCCTTCACTCATGGAACTAAATGGCATATTTGAACACAGGCCATTGTATATCCTCATACAGCATGTCTATTAAATATTCAGGATATATAAGCAGGTATAAAAAATATATATTATGCACCTATAATAAATACTGTATAGCATGGTATATATTTATGATACATATATTTTAAATAGATTTGTCACATATCTATTGCGAAAATAAATAAGATATTTCAAATCAGCCAATTTGAGATATTTTGCATATACTTCAGACATATGATGAAAATATATTTTAAAATGTATTTGAAATATACCTTTATAAATATATATTTTCCATATGAGATAGTACAATGTATAAACAACAGCACTCTGTAACAGAGCTGTGGTTAGGGCAAACAGGATGCTGGGATGCATAGGAAGGGAATTTATTTACTTATTTGAAAATTGGTGACCAGAAAAGGCACACTGAACCAAGGCTTATTTCCAGGTGTGACCTGGAGGAAGGGAACAGGGGCTGCAAAATACATAGCACTGACACAGGTCACACTTACAATAAAATGCAATCAAAGAACATGATTTAATACAAGAATAAGAGTAAAGTGAGCAAACAGCAAAATCAGGCATTTCAGCCACACCTGCACCTGGGTAGGAGACGAATGCAAGGAGAACAGTCAATTAGGGGGAAAATAGGACCATGAAGGAGTCTCAGCTGGTAACTGAAGAAAGCAGAGAGGCAGTGAAGTAGGGATAGAAAGGGGGTTGGTTCCAGAGTGAAGGGAGATGACAAGAAAAGGCTGATTTCCCAGCAGAGGAGTGGGGGTGAGGAATGGCAAAGCTGCAAGGATCCTTGGAGTGGAGGGAGCAGGAAGTAGAGGGGATGGAGGGTAGGAGTGAGGAGAGGCAAGAAGGAAGGGACTCAAACCAGTATTTGGATATGAGGGATCTGACAATATGAGAGTAGAAGAGGAATAGAGGGAGCAATGGTGAGTACGAGAGGGGGAGTTGGTAGCAAAGAAGCAAAAGGAGTTACAGAGGGTGTCTAGTCTAGCCAGGGAGGTGAAGGGAGTGATACCATAGACCATGTCTGCATAGTCAAAGACTGGAAGCACAATTTATACCATACCAGCAGAGACAGACAGCCTTTATTGGAGTACAAAGCACCAAGTTTAAGGCAGAGCTTGGTGTCGATGGAGTTAATGTGGACAGAGAAGTCAAGATTGCTGTCTAGACACACACAAAGATATTTGAAGGATTGAACCACTTCTAGAGGCGTGCTATCCAAGGTAGAAAAGATAGCCAAATTTGGGAGTCTGACCAATTTTTTGCCAGTGCCAAAGGTCATGGACACTGTTTTTTTTGTTGACCCAGAGCTGGTTTGATTAAAACCAATACAGGACATTGTGAAAGTCTTGCAGGAGAAGATCTTCTGTGGCTGTAGTAGAGGGACCAAAGGTGTAGATGACTATGGCATCTGCATACATGTAAAAATGAGAGCTGGCACAAGCTGCAGGAAGGTTCTTAAGGAAGATGGAGAATGGGGTGGGCCCCCAAGACAGAGCCTTGTGGAAACATGCATGGATGGAAATTAGAGGCATTAGGGTGCTACCAACTTGTACTAACTGCAGATGGCCTCAGAGGTATGAATGGAACCAGTTGATAGCAGGAGCTGAGAGGCTAGCAGAATTTAGCTTATCCAGGAGGAGTAGATGGGACACCGAGTCAAAGACCTAGGCCAGATCAATGAACATGGCAGATGTGATGTGCCTCTGATCCATCCATGAGAAGATAAAATTAGTTACATGTAGCAGGGAGTAGACAGTGGAGTGGTGCTTCTTTAAGCCAGGCTGGAACGGGGAGAGGAAATTGGTGGAGGATAGAAAATCAGATAGTCTAATGTAGACAGGCTTCTCTTGCAGCTTAGCAAGGGAAGGGAGGAGAGAGACTGGCCAGAAGTTACCTGGGGAGGAAGAGTCACTTCTTTGTGGAGTGGAAGAAATTTGGCCAACTTCGAGGAATGAGGGACATCACTGAGGGAGGAGAAGTTAAGTAGGTGAGTCAGAGGATATGCTATTGTAGGAGCAGAAATATGGAGTAGTTTTGGCTCCAGTCTATCAGGGCTGGATTTGAACAGGTTGAGGGAGCAAAGGGCAGTCAGGGTTTCCTGGATCATGACAGGGGGGAAAGGAAACCAGAGGAAGTGAAGGGAAAGTGAAAATGAGGAGGAGTGGAGGAAACTGGAGGGTGAGTGAATGAAAGAGCACAAGTGGTGAAGAACTAATTGAATTTAGTAGCAATAGAGGAGGGGTTGGGCACTAGTGAACCATTTACCTGGAGGACCAGAGGGGTAGACTGAGTGGGAGGGTCAACGGGAGGGAATTACTTCCCTGAACATTGAGGAGGCATTAAGGTTGTTCTGAAGATTGGCCTTGAAATACAGTGATTTTGTAGCCTGACAGTCCTTGTACAGAAGTTACCGATAGTCATGTATAAGAGTAGGTCAGGAAGGGGGTGAGATAATTTCAAATGTGCCCAAGTGAGATCTTGCAGCTTATCAATGATTTCAGAGATAATCCAGGGGCGATGCTGGGTTTTGATCCTGGATTTTCTGAGCATTGCATGCTTGTCCTAGATTGAGGAGAATTTAGAGTAAAACAAGGAGAGGGCAACATCAATATCAGTGGCAGAGGATAGGGCTGTCTGATCTAAAGCAGCAAGGTCACTCAAAGGAGAAGAGGTGTTAAGTGATTGGAGGGACCCAGGCCAGACTTATTTAGGGGTGGAAGGAGGATCCTGGATCATCCTGATGCAGAACATCATGCAATGGTCACTGAAAGCATTTGGCAGGATTCCTGCTGCAATAGTGTGGTGGGAGTAGCAGGAGAGAACCCAGATCAGGATTTATTGGTTATGAGAGTGTGAGATTGAGCTTGGTGGGTTCAGTGATAATCTGTCTGAGATTTGGGGACTCAGTCTTGTGGATGGTTGGCCTGGAGGCTGGGGAGAGTCAATTGACACTGAAATCCCCAAGCAAGATAAGTTTACTAGCAGAGGAATGAGAAGTGATGGCAGAGAGGGAATCTACTAGGGAGGAGGAGGAGGAGTATATTCTTAGGCATAGAAAACCCCATTGAAGATGGTCACAGAGGAGGTGAATGAAAACAGGAGGAGTTTGTAAGAGGAAGATGCAACTTCTCTGAAAGTCATGGTACAAAAGAGGCTCTGATGGGAATAGATGGTAACACCACCCCTGTGTTTTCCCCCTGTCTTACCTGAAAAGATGATAGTCAGGAAGGGGCAGGCTAGAATCTGGGATCCTGGGAGAGAGCCAGACTCAGAGTTACAGAAGATATTAGGGGAATATTGTGAAATCCAGACTGAAATGAGGCAGAGTTGTGGAAGAAGGCTCCTAGTATTGAGGTGAAATATGCACAGGCCTTTAGCAGTTCAGAAGGTGGAGAAGGATGGAGGGGAGGGTCCAGTGTTGGACTGCACATCACCAGACAGGAGGAGGAGTAGGAACAGGAACAATAGGGTGAGTGGGATTTCCACTCCTTAAAGTGGGAGAGAGGTGGGCAGGAGGGGGGAGAAGGAGAGAAGGGGCATGGTGGAGAAACCCCAGGTTAGGGAAGGGGGAGAAGAGACAACCAGAAGGGACAGGCATGGGAAGGGTAAAGGGGTGGAAAGAGGTATGGAGAGGTGGAAGAGGGATGGAAATGGAGAGAAGGAAGGAAAAATAGGGGATGGAGGAGGAGAAGGTAGGAACAGTGTAGGGGAGAGGGTAAGGTAGAGGAGGGTAAGGTACCATGTGATCAAGAGGTGAGGAGCAATAGCCATCAGTTATACAAAAACATAGATAAGAATATAAATGAATGGCTGGTCACAACACAGAACTGCAGTCTCCTGGTAACAGGCTTAGGCTGTAACTAGAACATGAGATGACAACAGGTGATTGGGCTATGACCTAGATGTATACAACAGGTTACTGGCTAAGCTAAACAAGTGCAGAAAGCTACTTAGCACAGACAAGCATAAAGCCTAATCAATGAGCAATTGATACATGGACAATGTAAAAAGTGAGTGCACCCACATAGAGTTTTGCAAGAAGTCTGCAAAAATGGCAAAAACTGAACTAACGGCAGCAAGCAACAGTAAGGGGGACTGCCTAACTGACAAGCAGTAAGCAATCAGATAGGACTATGCAGGTTACCACTGAGGTAAACACAGTAGCAATAAGGCTAGGCAAGTAGACAATGAGGTAAAACACAATTAGGGTGAGGGTTTAAACAAAGAATTTAGATAGGTTAGCAGGAGCCCACAGTCAGTTATACGTTACTCACTGGGCTGGATGGGGGATGCTGATCTGGGATGCAATGTGGCCAGCTGATGGCTGACTCATGGATGACTCCAGGCAGACACTTCAAGACCTGCCTCCTAACGAACACCCAGATAGGGTTGAAGCTCCAGGGCTCAGGGTTTTAGTCAGAGTGTTCTACTGATGCCACACAATAAATAGTACTTAAACTTATTCTTTTACCTGGACATTTGTTTATCAGCATCCATGAGTGCAGAGTTTTTCCTTGTTTGTGATTAGCAGGCTGGCTGCCTTGCTCAGCACTGCCTTCACTTCCTGAGCATGACATTTACTTGGACTGAGACTTCTCAGTGTCCTTTGTGCTAGGTCCTTCATGTACAAGTCACAGCTCAGAGGACTTCTGGTTGATTTTGACTGGAAAATGTGACAGTCCTGCCCCAGAACCTCTCAAAGGGACAAAAGTGCTGCAGTGGCATCCAGACAGCAAGTGGGTAGGGGTGGGTGAGTCAGGCTGGAGTCCTGGGCAGGAAAGAGAGGACCAAGACTTAAAGAGGGTCCCATGCTTGCCCCTGTGGTGAGGAACTTGTGAAGGAAGTCACAGCAGAAGATGGAATGACCAATGGTGGAGGAACGCTGTTTAAAAATCATGTTAGTCCTGCCCCAAACATCCAGACTAGTCAAAAATGCTCCAGTGGTATCCAGGCAGCAAGGGGTGTGTGTGTGGGGGGGAGAGCCTGTGCAAGTCAGGCTGAAGTCCTGGGCAAAGGGATGGAGACCAAGACCTCAAGTCCATTCATGCCCCTGTGGCAAGGAACTTGTGCTGGAGGTGGCAGCAGTAGATGAATAATAAGCAGCAGAAGCCAGGACAGGTACACAAATTTTTTTCAGGGTATGTGTGAGAAAGCAATTCCTTTTTTTCAGCTTTCCAATTTAAAATTTGTTGAGCACGTCTTAATAATCAGAATCCATTTAAATCTTGCTGTTAGCAATGCATGTGGCCCTCAGCAGTGTTACTCCAGTTATTTATTTATTTACTTTCTATTCATCCACCTTCTCACCCCAGAGCTAAGCTTCTTCAGGAGACACCAGCTACCACCCCACAACTTGCCTTACCTGATTCCCCAGGAGTTCCCCCATAGAGCTGTGGCTATACCCCCCAGGCAGGGACCCCAATGTCTCAATGCTTCAATGTCTCGTCGGGTCCCCCAGAGGTCAGGCAGGCAGTCACTATTAGGGTCGGAATTTTTGGTGCTCCATCTACCCATGCTCTGGCTGTGTTTTCTCCCCCTTTTCTGAGGAAGTGGTCGGCACCCTGACGTCAAGGCATTTTGCCAACAACCGCCACTCCCAGCCCTCTCTTGTATGTGCTCCTGTGCTTTCTGTTCCTCTAGCCTCCACCAGAGGTTAGTCAAGCACCGGCCAAATGCCCCCCTCCCTCCCAGGAGAGGAGAGCTGTCCCTCAGATGCTCAATCCTCTCCCTCCCCTGCCAACCCCTGACAACCCAGACTCGTTCCCGAACCCGGGTCGCCATCACGACATGAGCTGTAGCATCTAGTGCCTCAACCCTCAGCACCACTGGGCCAGCTGTGTTACTCCAGTTATAGTTAACTTTTCATGGCAGATTTTTCTCTCAGCTGTTTAAAGCCTGTGAAGATTTTCAATTAACATATAGTGTTTCATGAACTTTAATTCTTACATACCATTGCACTGATTCTGCAGAGTGTGCTGAGCTGATAAGAGTGCAACATTTCAAAGCGTATGATGCTAGACAAGTGGCTATTCACTTTAACCATATGACCTGAATGCCCTTCATCTTGACATCAAATATTGAAACCAAATGATGATATGTAGTATGATGCTTTTTATCCAGCCCCTTAAATCTCAATCTTCAATCTCAATCTCAATCTTTATTTATTTATTTAAGGCGCCTTTCTAAAAACCAAGGCACCTGTACAATACTAGATAAATCAATTACAAATACAATAAACAACAATATTAAAAATCATTATATGCTTTACTAAAAAGGTAAACGTTTGAAGTACTGCTTTGCCAGAGCTCAGGATTGAGCTGGGCCCTTTAGATCGTCAATCTAATGATCTTACAACTGAGCTATTCCAGCTCCCTCCATCAAACCAGCCCTAGTGGGGCAATGTAGCTTAAGCAGTCATTTCATTGGACTCCTTGCAACAAAGGACTCCTGATATGATGTTACAAATTACTTTCCAGGGTACAGTAAGTGTGAGATAGCACTCTCTTTTTTTTCTTCAGTTTCTCAATTTATTTATTTTTATTTTTATTTTTGCAGATCTTAGTAAGCAACATTATTTCAGATCTTGATGTTAAACAATGCCAGTGACCCTCCAGTGTTAGTCCAGATACATTTGTTAACTTTTTAAGTCAGATTTTTTCTGTAACTCTGTACTGATTTTCAATAAACATACAGCGCTCCTTGAATTTTGTTTCTTAAACATTTTTGCAGTAAATATTAAAGCCAAATGACAATAAGCAGCATGATGTTTTTTTTAAGCCCCTCAAAGTTTGAAATACTGCTCTGCCAAAACCCAGGCTTGAACAAGGGACCTTTAAAGCTTAGGTCTAATGCTCTCCCAACTGAGTTGCTATATATCAGCTACCTGGCCACACTTCTTGAGCAGTTCCTGGAACATTCAGTTTATGTCTTACAAGAGCGTCGCCAGCACATTCAGACTCTGCCTTGCCAGATATACTGAATGTCTATTGATTTCTTGCTTCTTTACAAAGAAATACTCAGCTTTTAAAATAGACAAATTCCATCAGGTTTTTTTGTTTGTTACAAATAGCATGCTATAACCTCCTATGCTAATCAAAGATAAAATAGAATAAACTTCTCCCACTTACAGATCTTCCATGCCAGAGCCATTTAAATGTGGAAGATCTACTGATTTTGACTACTAAAAACTCCACCTAGGCAACACATCCTGGGGTAGAATAAGGTATAACAGGCATACTGGATGGAGCAATGATCCTTTTTCTGCTGACTTTTCTGCTTCTGTGTTTCAGGAGGTGATCCTTCAGTTGTATAGATCACAGGTGTGACCACACCTGAAACACTGCACAAGGTACTGGAGGGATTCCACACCTGAGGAGAAGAAAGTGGAGGCAGTACAACACAGGGCAACCAAGATGGTACGGGCACTTGAGGGCAAAGACATACAAGGAGAGGCTGCTGGACTTGAACATGTATACACTCAAGAAAAGGAGGGAAAAGGGTGATATGATCAGGACATGTAAACACCTGCACCAGATAAGTAGGGTGGATACCAAGAACATTTCTGTTTGAGCTCAAATACAGGGACAAGTAGAAACTCACTTAGTCTGGCAGGAGGAGATTTAAGAGTGACATCTGTAAGCACTTTTTCATGGAATGAGTGATGGACAAGTGGAACAAGCTGCTTGAAGCAGTGGCACAGGCTGGAACAGTGAGCAACTTCATGCAGGGATGGGCAGACATATGGGATTAGGTAGAAAAGGGGTGGCAGAAATAAAGGGTCTGAATGGCCACTAGGTCAGGTGCAGAATAATTAGGTAGGTTGGGCAAACAGGATGGACCGATGGTCCATTTTCTACTATCATTGTCTATGTATCTACCTATGTATCTGTGGAACAGAAGGGTAGCTGGAGTAAGAGGAAGCTAGCTGCAAGAACAGGCAGGGGAAAAATTAACATGTTGAAGAGGATAGTGCTATGGAATAGGATGGAGGAGGAGGAGGAAGGATGTATTGGGAGAGGGAGGCTCTTCCAGAGGTTTGTGAGAGGGAAAGAAAGGCAAGCTACCATAGACATTTTGCACTGAGAGAAGAAAATGCAGGCATTGAAGAAGCAGAGTAAGCAGGAGGAAGGAAGTGAGAGGATGATAAGATCAAAAAGATAGTAAAAGAAGGAGTAGAGGACTAGAATCAGTATTTTGTAAGAAAGGAGGAGCAGTAGAGAAGATGCTGTGACCCAAGGGAGGAGAAGGCACATCTAAGGTAAAGGGAAATACCATGACTTGAGGAAGGGGAGAGTGAAGTTACGCAACATGGAGCAAGCTGGAGCCATCTGCTTCAGGTCCAGCATGCCCCACCCCAGCAGCTTACAGCTACAGCTGAGGTACTCCAATATCACCCCTCTCTGACTGGCACCTCTTCATACCAAATCCATCCCCTCCTTCCTCTGGTGCTCCCTTTTATATTCCTCATGGGAGCTGCTTCCTGCTTGAACAGCACTTAGAATAAACCTCTACAGTACATACTGTATGCCATTTTGAAAATGGTTACAATGTTTTAATGAATGAGTAAACAATGACCCAAAGCAAGGCATGATTTAAGAAGACTTAATGCACAGCCTGGGTGAGTTATGAGGCACATAGACAAAGGCTGAGTGCCTTTGACCACCTGGGTGTGCAGTATTTCTCCTTAAATGCATGCCCTGGAGTAGGTTATTGCATGCACAAAATGGCCAACAGTAGGATTTTAAAGTGAAAATCCCAAGCGAATGCTTTAAATAATGCCTAAATATTGCTTTTGTATTGGATATTCTTACACAAAGTAAAGTAGTACCTACCTTTTTGTGCAAGTCCCCCCCCCATTTACTTACAGTTTTGTAACACCCTCCTACACTTCCTTCTGAGTCTCTCCCCAGGGTCAATTCATAGTGTTGTAGCTCTTTTTCTGCAAGTTCCTTTAGTCACTCCTGAGTCACCCCCCCGCCCGGTCTGTTTATAATTTGAAAGCACACCCACCTACTATACTTTGGTAGAAAAGAAGATGTCAATAGCTGTTGAAACAGACACACACACTGTAAGCCACTCAACAGGAGGAGCACATGCTGTCAGGATCATGAGCAGATCCAAGGGACAGTGTGAGAGTGCCATCATGGCAACAGGGGTTGCTGTCTAGCTGAGGTGGGTGGCAGCGCATGAGTGCAAGAATCAGAGATGCATAGCAGTGCAAGACTGCCCACATCAGCAGTGGAAGATGGCTGAGATGGGCCACAGCATGAGAATGCCAGTGTTGAGGGGAGTGTAGTAGTATGAGACTGCTGGCATCTGAAACAGAAGATGAGAAGACTGTACTGCTAACAGCTGAAACATTTAAAGGTAAAAAAAAAATAAAGTGTACTAGGGAGATTAGTTAACTGCTTGCTGTGCAGAGCTTAAGGAAAACAATATCTACAAGAAATGGTGAGCTAAGGAAAATGGCAATCAAATGTTTAAATGAACACTGCAATGGCATATAAATTTTTGGGTAATACTGAAGTTAAAAAGCAGTCTCTGGGAAGATTAATTGACTCTGGCAAAGAACTGTGAATTGACGGTCAATTAATGCATCATCACATGAAATATTTTAGGCAGTGAAGATTTTCAGTCAGTTCATGAAATAGGGGTACCAATGTACCAAATATTTAATGTATGAATTTAACAAAAACTGAAAAACAGCCACGGCAGTTATGATGAGTAAATCTAAAAGGTGGTCACAAGTACAGATACATTACATAATCTGAGAAGCCCAGAGGCATCCATTTTTTTTAAATGTCCAACCCCAAAATGCCACAGATTTCTCTCAGCAAAACTTGACATGCAAAACCACAGTATAGCCACTGCTTCTATACAGAATTTCTTCTAGTTGCACTTCAAAATAATTATTTATCTGGTGTTGTCTTTTGTAATTAAGGAATTATTTCCCTCTTCTTAAATGTATAAAAAATTGTAGTTCAAATGTTAAAACACAAAAGGACTCACACTGGGATGGGATACTCACGGTAAGCACAGCATACTGAAAAAACAAAAAATGGACACTTGCCACCTCACAATAATGCACCACTCTAAAGTTTATAAGGTTATCTTAGATTTATTTGGTGCCAAAATAATGCCTAACACATTTCAGATGTTAGTCCTTTATCAAAGGCACGTTATAAGCTTTAGAGTGATGCATTACTGTGACGTGACAAGAGCCCATTTTTTTGTTTTTCAAAATTCTAGTTCACTCAAAGTTTTTCTGGTACATGCAACTTGTGGTCTCCCAGCAAAGTTAAATTTTTTTACATACCCCTAAAAATTTCAGCAAAAGCATCCAGTTTTTTTGGGGAGGTAGAATTGTCTTTTGGGACTGTTACTTACAAATGTTGTGGGACTTTTGTGAGTGAAGGATCCAAGTGATGCCATTTTAACTAAACAGTTGTGTGGTGTCCAGTGTCATATTTAGTGATGTGCAAAGTTGGAAAACTTTGCTTCTCAAATTAATTTACACATTCTTCTCATTTCATGAAGTTAATCTGCTGTGTGAAGTCCAAATTTGTAGTAAACTGATGATTTTGCAAAATGCGAAGTTGGGAACTTCGCCAGTGAAGTCTGGTACAGAGGTGAAGTTTGCAATATACTAAGGGACTGAAGGTCGTATGTTGCTGAAACAAGCTGTATGCCACAAAGAGGGTGTCTTCTTTGCAGTCTTCTGAAGACAGAGTAGGAGAGAAGTCGGTTTGTGCTTGTATAAGTAAAATAACTTTTAAAGTGCATCTCAAAACTGAGTTTTTTGAATCCAACTTAATCACAAATTGTTCTGGAGGGCCTTGTGCTGCTAGATTTGTGTTTTTTTTTTTTTATTTGTTCACTGATTATTTACTTTAAAGCAGTGGTTTCTGCTTTATTAGTCTGTGAAGCAGTGATGTGGGTGAGGGTAGGTGTACTGTAAAGCAAGGCAGCCCAGAAAGATGCAAAACTTTTTTGTCTAAGCAGGAAATTTGTGTTATATTTTGGTTTTCTCACTTTTTCTTGTTCAGCCCTTTGATCTGTAGACATCATACCCATGGAAAAATTTATGGTTTGTGCACAACACCCCAAAATCACCTCCCAACTTGACCACAGTATCAAATCCACAGTTTAAGTCTAATAATCACCCAAAATGCACCAGATATGCACCTTCTCTTCACCTACAACTACACTAAGTTTCAGACAAATTCAACATAATTTGACCAAGTTATGCCTAAAAATCTCAAAAGGAGTAGCTGGTGGAAGTTATTTTGACCCAACTTTGCCTTTGTGTACCCCAAAAGGAGAGGTTACAGGCAAAGTTGCAAGGCAAAGTTACCAGTGGCAAATTTCCTATTAAATAGAAAAACTATGCAAAATGATCCACTGAGATGAATTTGGTGACTTTGCCTTAACTTCACCTGCAAATTAAAACTTCATAACATCTCTAGTTATATTGTTATACACACAATGGGCCTTATGCACAATGTATATGCGCCATGGAAACCGGGCACATAGGCATCCATACGCATGAATGTCATGCATTGGGGTCCCATGGCCTCCTGATGGCATTCACAAATGAGGCACAAGTCCATTATCCACCCGATCCCCCAGCTGTGTGAACAGCAACACACTGGGGGCGGGCGTGGAACATGCCGGCACTACGCACCATGGTCTAAAGTGCCTAACTGGAGAGCATAGGAGGGCATCGGTTATGCTAGGGGGGGACAATGCTGAAACCATCTTACATGCCCAGCCTCACACACACAGGAACATCACATGGCCCCTGCAGCAGTAAGGAACCCCTCACACACACCTGAACACCTGTCCCAGTCCTGGCAGTACAGTGTAGCCCCCCCACAAGACCAGATCCATGGCCCAGATCTGTATGGCAGCCCTCCCCGCACACACACACACACACACAGCTGCCCTGTTCCTGACTGTGTGCTGTAGCCACCCCCGACACATCTGTGCTCCGTCCCCATACTGCAACGGCATACCCCCTGCCCCCCACATGTCTGCCCTGATCCCCATATTGCAGTAGCACTACCCCCACACACATGTGCCTCAGTCCCAGTGGTGAAAGAGGTCACCACCCCACACACAGGTGCCCAGGTTCTGGTGTTGAATAGGAACCCCCCGCACACACAGGTGCCCCAGTCTACATTATCCTGATTCCTGACCCCGGTACCCCTGCCCCCTCATTGGTGTTCAGTGGTCTCCCCCACCCCCCACAGCACCAACAACACCACCACCTGTCCCCTGTACCTGCATGTCGGTGCCTTGGCTCTGAATGGCCAGCAGCAGAGCCCTCCTCACACCGACTTGGCTGCCAGTCATCCAACTGATGCTGGGAATGCATCACCTGTATATAGGCAGCATGCTTCCAGTATCTGTTGGACAGCCAGCAGCCAAGGTGGTGTGAAGAGGGCTGTGCCATTGGCTATCCAGAGCTGTGGCATTGACATGCAGGTACAGGGATGGGATGGTGATGTTGTTGTCGGTGCCACAGGGGTTGGGGGGAGACTACTGGACACCAGTGAGGGGGCAGGGGTACCGGGGTCGGTGATCAGGATAATGTGGACTGGAGCACCTGTGTGTGTGTCTGGGGGTCCTATTCAACAATGGGACTGGGGCACCTGTGTGTGCGGAGGATATACTTATGCATTATGGGGACCAGGGCAGACATGTGTTGGGAGCGGGGGATATGCTGTTGTGTATGGGGATGGGCATAGATGTGTTGGGGAGGTTATTGCTCCCTAACGGGGGTGGGGCTTCTCTGTATGCTGGGGGGGTCTTACTATGGACAGCTGGACTAAGGGGCATTGTACTCAGGTCCGGGTGCCTGTGGGTGGTATTCACTCACCTGGACCCATGCCTTGGTGCAAGGGATCCACTCTGGGACCCAGGATTGGCATCCGGTTGGATGCCAGCCTGTGTCCACTACTCCACCCCAGGCCACCCTGCACAGTCCTGCATGCTGGGGGGCAGAACCATGGACAAGTGCCCTGTGGTCGTGTGCAATAGTAAATACCATGCACCCTGTGCCTGTCCAGGGCCATGGAGCTACGCAAGTGGGATACACGCCTCCGGCATGAAATTCCCACCCCTTCATGCATCTGCCCCAATATTATTTGTTGTCCATTGTTACACCTGCAAAACTTAAAGGGACACTGTCAACCTGTGTTTTCATCATATTATTTCTAGTTGAAACCCCACATTTTATGATTGTTTACCCTCTCTAAAATTCAGTGATGTTGCTGTTTGTTTTGTCTGTCTCCTTGTTTAGCAGAACTGAAATGCATGACAAAGTATATTTATAAACAACCTCGTTTTTGTTTACAATCTTGATTCTGTTCTTACTGCATACTTCCTGAGCATTAGAAACACACCCAAACAGTGCAGTCACTCATAAGGCAGTAGCCTCCTAAACTCCCACTGCATCATGAAGGGCTAAACTGTTTTGTGGATATTCCCAAGCCTAGGAAAGATGCATTTGGAGTTGATGAAGGAATGTAAACAAACCTGTTTTGGTGTGATACCACCAGTATGTTGGGCAGTCTGTTTTTTACTTTTTCAAGAAAATAACAGTCAGAATCAAACTACCAGCTACATCAACAATCTTTCCAGAATTTTGGCAATCATAAAATATATTTTTTAAACTAGGGACACTTTGAGACATAAGGGGGTTGACAGTGTCCCTTTAAGGTGCTTTTTCTCATCTCTGTTATGGAGTTATTTCACAACATGGTCCCTTTTGCATACTTGGGTCACTGAATCTTGAAATGCTTAGTAAAGTAAAATTAAGTCAAGGCAAATTCTTTTTTAACATAAACCGTTGTGTGGTGTCCATTGTTAAACATGGAATGCTGTGGTGTCCACTGTTACATGAGCAATGCTGAAGGTGCTTTTCCTCAAGCCTCTGTTAGAGAGAGATGGTGGATGTGGGGATCCTCCACAATGGAGACCCTTGTGGGTGGGGGGGCAAGGGACCCCAGAGGAGAAGGAAGCAACTCCTAACTGGGGACTCTGTTATTAGGGGAGTAGTCCTGGGAGTGGGAGAGAGGGAGGTCAGGTGCCTACCCAGTACCATGGCTTGGAGAGATGGGAAGCATATCCAAAGGATCACGAGGGCTGCAGGACAGGAGGGTGAGCTAGATGTCATTGTCACCTGGGAACAAATTACTTGGCTGGGATGAGATGAGGGCAGTGCAGAAGGAGTTCATGGAGTTGGGGAGGAGTCTTGGTGACATGCACGGTAGCTTTCTTGGAAGTGTTACCTGTCTGCAGCATGGGAGAGGTGAGGGTACTCCACATCAGAGGACTCGACAAATGGCTGAAGAGCTGGTGCAGAGCTGAGGGATTTGGCTTCACTGGGGACTGGGGACCACCTGGAGGGATGCGGGACTATATGGGAGAGATAGCCTTCATCCATCTTGGGGGGGGACTAGGATCCTCAGTAAGAGGTTTAAATGTTTCATTGGCAAGTATTTAAACCAGTCAAGGGGGGTTGGCAAAAGTAAACAGGGCAATACAAATTGCCCCCCCCCCACAGGTTGAGGTAAACAAATAGAAGAATACTGGAACCAAGGAATCAACAAAATGAACCACAAATGGAGGGAAAGGCAGGGGAGGCATAGAGGGAATGCATAGGGATAAGGGGGGAGCTGGTATGGGCAGAGGCATTAAAACATGGAAAGACGTGTACTAATGCCTGTAGCCTGGGAAACAAGATTCCAGATCTAGTGGCATTGATGGCGGAGGAAGACCTAGACATTGTTGCGGTCACTGAAACATGGTACATAGGAAACCATGACTGGGATGTTATCATACCAGGGTACACAATCTTCAGGAGAGACAGACAGGGCAAAAAAGGGGATTGGTGGCTATGTACATCAGGAAGGGGATCAAAGCAACTGAGTTAAGGGGAAGACAGGAAAAGGAAGAAGCACTATGTGTCACCTTAGAGACAGGAAATGGCACTGCCATCTGTACTGGGGTTGCCTACAGACCTCCAGTGCAGGCAGAGGAAACAGAGTATTAGTGGATACCATCCACAAAATGGCAGAGAAAGGGGAAGTGTTGCTGGTGGGGGACCTAAACATGCCAGATGTTAACTAGAACACCTATGCAGCAGCCACTACCAGGAGAAGAGACATCTTGGATGACCTGCAGGGGGCATGCCTCAGACAGCTAGTAAGGGATCCCACACAGGAGGGAGCAATATTAGACCTAGTTCTCACCAATGGGGACAGAATAACAGATCTCTCAGTGGGCAGATATCTAGGGTCCAGCGATCACAATACAGTATTGTTTAAGGTTAAGACAGTAGCAGAGTCAAGCCACACAAAAGTTAAGTTCCTGGATTTCAAAAGGGCCAACTTTGCAAAAATGGGGGAATACCTCAAGAACATCCCGGGAAAGGTGGAGAGGGGGTGTAGCGGAACAGTGGGAGGCACCTAAGGGAGCCATAGCAGAGGCAAAAAGCCTCTATATAAAGAAAGTCAACAAAGAAAAAAGAAGGGAAAAACACTATGGTTTTCTAAGGAAGTGGCAGGGAAGGTTAAGGAAAAGAAATAGGCATTCAGAAAGTACAAAGTAACACAAAGGAAGGGAGGGAGACAGGGAACTGCATCAGGCAAAACAGAAGGAGGTAGGGAAAGTAGTCAGGAGCGCAAAAAGAACAAACTGAAGAAACAATAGCACAATCAGTAATAGAGGTAGACAAAACCTTCTTCAGGTATATTAGGGAGAGGAAAAAAGACCAAAGGGGAATTGTGAACCTAAACAAAGGAAGGGGGAGTGTGCGGATGGGATCAGAAAAAGCAGAAATTCTGAAAGAATACTTCTGCTCAGTATTTGCAAAAGAAGGAGAAGGGGTGGGTCCAAAACTAGATGATAGAAACACACATGGAGGAGAGGTGGACACCGGTCCATTCATGGAGGAGGGTGTCCTAAAAGAACTCTCAAAACTAAAAGTGGACAAGGTAATGGGTCTAGATGGGATACATCCCAGAATACTAAAATCACTCAGAGAGATACTGGAGCACCATTGTCAGCCCTATTCAACAAATCACTGGAAGAGGGAGTGGTGCCAAAGGACTGGAGGAGTACAAATGTGGTATACAAAAGTATACAAAAGTGGGAGCAAGGTGGACGCTGGGAACTACAGGCTGGTCAATCTGATATCAGTGATGGGGAAAATAATGGAATCTATGCTAAAAGATAGGCTTGTAGCATATCTTGAGGCTAGCAGGGCACACAACCTGAGGCAACGTGGATTCACAGCAGGGAGATCTTGTCAAACAAATGTAATAGATTTCTTTGACTGGTGACCAGGGTGGTAGATCGGGGAGAATGGACATGGCCTACCTAGATTTTAGTAAGGCATTTGACACTGTCCCACACAGGAGGCTACTTACCAAGTTGGGCAGTCTGGGAATGGGTCCCAAGGTGGTGAATTGGGTCAGAAATTGTCTAAGCAACAGTACACAGAGGGTGGCTGTAAACAGAGTTCAATTCCAGGACATGAGGGAGACCAGTAGGGGGCCACAGGACTCAGTACTGGAGCCGGTATACTTCAATGTCTTCATTAGCAATAATGCGGAGGGGATAGAAGAGAAAGTAAACCTCTTTGAGGATGACACCAAGATTTGCAATAGGGTGGACACTCCAGGGGTGTGGAAAGAATGAGGAGAGACCTAGGCAAGTTGGAAGAATGGTCAAGAGTGTGGCAGTTCAACTTCAATACAGAGAAGTACAAAATCATGCACTTGGGACACAGAAATCCTGGAGAGGAATACAAGATGGGGGGGAGATACTAGCAGCAACAAAAATGGAAAGGGATCTGGGGTAATTATAACAGATGACCTAAAAGTAGCCAAGCAATGTGAGAAGGTGGTGGTGAGGATCTGAGGGATGCTGGGGTGCATAGGGAGAGGCATCGCCAGTAGAACACAGGAGGTGGTGATGTCATTGTTCAGACAATTGGTAAGGCCACATCTGGAATACCGTGTTCAGTTCTGGAGACCACATCTCCAGAAGGACATACGCAGAATATAAACAGTCCAGAGAAGGATTACAAAAATGGTGAAAGGAATGCACCAGAAAACATATGAGGAAAGACTGAAAGACCTCAATATGTATACTCTAGAGGAAAGGAGGGAGAGGGGGATATGATAGAGACATTCAAGAACCTCAACAGGATTCAGGAGGGCAGCATCTTTCAGAAAAAGAGACGTGCAAGAACAAGGGTTCACAATATGAGGCTAGGGAAGAGATTCAGGGGTATTATAAGGAAGTATTTTTTCACAGAAAGGGTGGTGAATGCATGGAACAGCCTCCCTGCAGAGGTCGTAGAGGTTGAAACACTAGGGGAATTCAAGAATGCATGGGATAGGCAGAAGTCAAACGTAGTGGTAGGAAAGAGAAGGTGAACTGCAGATCATTTAGGATCTGGAGCTTATGTAGGTAGGGAAATGAACAGACTGTGTGGGCCAGGCGGTCCTTATCTGCCATCAAATTCTATGTTTCTATGTTTGTATCTCAGAATATGGTCCCTTTTTCACTCTTAGGTTACAGTGTCTTGAAAAGCTTATTAAAATTAATCTACTGTGGATATGAAAAATTGACCCTCATGTCATACTTTGGTAACCCTTTTTCATAAACGTACCCTTTTGGATTTTGCATAGGTTTCCTGCTCCTTTTATGAGTTCTGTTATAACATGGTACTATGTAACATGTAAAATTTCTCATGAAATACAGATAGTTGATGGCTAGATTATGGGTCACTTTTTCAAGCTTGTCATCATGTACCTTCCACATACCTAGTTTTGTTTGTTTTGTTTTTTTCATTTGGCCCTTTTTTCCCCACCTGGTATGGCCACATTCATGCCTCCCCCCCAGTCCCATTACCCAGACTTCCCTCAGAGTTTATTGGTCCGAGCTCCAACAGTTTGCCCCCCACAGTGGAGTGGTGGGGAGCAGGCTTAACCCACTGGGCAAGGATCCAGCTTTCCTGCCTGATTCAACCAGTGTGGAGCCAGTGAGGGTGGCAAACATCCTGCCACCCATGACGTTTCTCCTCTTTTCCTAGTTCCTCCTTCTCTATGGCTCAGAGGAGTACACATGCCAAGGCGTCAATGGTGGCACCATGCCTCTGTTGCCCAGTAAATTGCCCCCTAGGTATTGCTAGAGGGCAGTCTGGTGCTGGGTGCCATGCCATCCCCTCCCCAGAGCAGGGGAGCAATTCTTTGGATGCTCCATTCTCCTTCCTCTGGCTGACATGCTGATGACTCAGACTCGTTCCTGAACTCAGGTCATTGTCACCACAAGCAGTAGTGCTATCACTGTGCTGGCACTCTGGCTACTAGTTGTATTTGTTTATTTAAGAATTTGTTACCTGGGTAAGATCACTGGAAAGTTCCAATATCCTTTTATTGGAGCAACTGGGACTAAAAGATAAAGAAATGAGTTTACAAGATTTTACGTACAGAGTAAGTGAGAATCTCATCTCTGAATACATTACCCGTGATACAGAGGTGGCAAAGCAGTAATCCTGGGCAACAGAGGGGTCCAGAGAAGTTTTAAAGGAGTTCCAAAACATCTGGATATTTGAGCAGAAACAAGAAGTGCAACTGGCCTTGCTTAATGTTCTCATATTTAACACACATATTATGTAAGAGAAGGCCTATTCAATGGAGTATATGACATGACAAATCTAATTTTGTTCAATATAGCATCCCAGCCCAAAGACTCTGGAGACTTTACAGTGAAACACATTAGCAAATATCAGATATGAGGACCAAACAATACAAAATAAACAGGCAAAACATGGACTAGGGCTGCTGCCTGCTGTAATGATTGGGCACTGCTTCTAAAGTGCAGTGTAAATGAAGAAATGAATCAGGCACTCATCCAAGCCACTGTCTAAATAAAATAACACCCCAGTTCCCCATTTAGTGCAGACCGTCCAATGTGCAAAACAATGCACAGCAGAGAGCCCCACACACATGATGCCATTCTAGATCTTCCTCAGAGGTGCTCCTCCCTGATTTGTTTATTTACAAAACAAACAGGCTGCAGAGAATAATCACTGTAAAACTATAAATAGATTACAGAAGTGCATTAACAACTTCGGAATCAATACTATGGGAAGACCATGGAGTTCCGAAGAAAGTACTCTTCAGAAACAGTCACTAAATTCAAATTATTGCATAATTCATATAAATGCACGTGCTGCATCCCTCCCTACAACAGAGCAAAAATGTTTGGTAACACCTAGGTCTCATAACATCTTCTGGTGGGAGAGTCTTAGCAGTTGGTTGATCGGGACTTTGCAATGCTATTAGCCAAATAAGACTCCATGATCTCTCCCCTGGAGACAATGACCACACTGTTGAATGGGTTAAATGACTGCAGCAGTAAGTTTATTCAAACTTTAAAGTGCCTGTCGTACAGATGTGTGCAAAGTGCACAACAGGGAATCTGATCTGAGGAACCCCCACCCATTGGTATGGGGTTTCCACCTTTCAGAGGGCCCTACCTGCAGATAAGGGGGAGGGATGGTGAGTCATGCCCATGGTCTACAGGAGAAGGGAGGAGTCCTCACCCACCATGCCAGGTGTGATCTCATGACTTCCCCTCCATCCTCTTGCACAGGTCAGGAGCACACCATACCGGTTGATGCCCCCTTCTCTCTGGGGAACAACTCTGGCTACCCCACACTGCTGCATCACAACCCTGGACTTAGACTCCCCATCCACTTACTGTAGCCCTGTCTGCTCTCTTCTCATAACCTGAGCAACCTGGTCTCAGCCCTCATGAAGTTAAAAAAAAAAAAAAAAAAAACCCTGATTACAGGGGAAAAAATGGGAATATTCCCTTCATGACCCTTGCAGCAATTCCCTTGTGAGCAGACCTGAATCCATGGTATTCTCCCCTGCTCACTGGCTGTTCTCTCCCAACCTGCCCACTGCTAGCCCTCCCTCTCTGGAGTGGGTGGGTGGGATTCTTTGTATCCTTAGGATCTCAGGCAGCACCAGATTCCAGAGGAGCAAGACATTTTGTACTTTACCTCCCACTTCCCCTCCTGTTTCATCTTCCTTGCTCTTTGCCCTGTCTGATTAGCCCACTGCCAATTTTCTCCTGCTTTATTCCTTCTCCCCACCTGTGCAACCTTCCCATCTCCCAGATAGCAACAACCAGAACCCCCCCTTCTCTCTCTCTGGCGAAGCCAACTCAGACATTTGGCCACAAGAGGGGGAGGGCAAGCCTCTCTTGGGCAGATAGGGGAGGGGAGTGCTCCAACAGCTGAAGTCCCTTCTGATCCATGTTCTCCCAGAAGAGCCATTGGGTTTCTTGTACAGGGAAGATGGGACAGCATTGTAAAGTGCAGGTTCACCAGCTGCAAAGACCCTAACCCCAAAATATTTTAAAAAGGGGTACGGGAATGAATGTGAATCAGACAATAATTTGAATTGCTGACTGTATTTGAAGAGCTACCTTCTTGAGACCTTTCAAATGTGTCATTTCCAAAATTACATAACCACCAATCTGTTACTGTACTGTAATAGGTGTTTATACCATTGTAGAAATGTTTTCTAAATGTTATTCTTCACATAGAATAAAAAATAACACATTTTATAGTATGAGAAGAATGAAAGAGAATGTGAAATGCAAGTTTACCTGATGGTATTAAAAAGGTTAAAATCCCTAAAACCATTTATGTTCAACACATTTATTTGTTTTCAATTTTTGTCTGGCAGTGGCACTTTAAGGTGAAGTTTATTTCCAGGTGTAACCCACGAGAGAATGAAATGCAGCAAGGTTAAATGATTTGCTCAGGGTAAAACAGCATGCTAATGTTGGTTGTGGGTTTCAAGCGCAGGCCTACGGGGTCCCCAGGGTCATAGCTTTATGCTCTAATTGTTAGGACATACTGCCGCCCACATTGTCAGTGTTAATGACAGCCATTGCAGTCTAGCATTTGTTGGCAATGGTCTCTCAAACTATGAGGAAATTGGGATTTCCAGAAGACAGCTGAACACTATATGGGGAAGCTCAAGTTTGCATTTTTAGTAATGTATCTGCTAGTACTATGACAGTTTTACTGAAGAAAGTACCTGTGTGTTTCTTGACAGAAGCCTGCACAAAGAAAAGGGCAAGGAGATAAATACCCTTTCAGAGACACAATACTCTTTCAAGGTTTAACCAGTTGGGTATAAAAACATTACAAGCCTGTGTCATGGGATGACTGCCTTAATGTAGAATCTGTTGCATTTGAATGGCTGAGCAGTATAGCCAAATATCTATAAACTTTAACCCATCCTTCTGTGTTGATCTAGTCAACATTTTGAAAGCACATCCGGGGGTTTTATTATTAGCCAATATGAACCGATGGATTGTGTTGCATTTTTTGGGAATGAGTAATTAGTAATTCAACCATGGAGTATTGCCAAAAGACAAGTGCACTGGGGGAGCAGGTTCATTTTCACCACTGAACATCTACCACACCTGGAAAGCAGGATACATTGCCATTTGAGGGGATCTGCCTAAATGCCATTTAACAACTATTTAATGTTTTAAGCTATAATTTGTTCTAAGTATGGGCAAAGGTTGATTTCCAAAGAGAATAAAAAACCACCTCGGCACCCATGAAAGGCTTAAGGGTTCTACCAGTCTTGTGTTATCAGGCATAAAGGGGCATCAGCTCTATCTCTTTTTGGTATTATATTTGTACCCGGAGAGCTCCTTCAAATATCTGAGCCATAGTGAGCAAAGCGGGGATGGATGCCATGGAAGATGAAATGGATAGAAGTAGATAATCTGCAAAAAGTATGCATTTGTACTTTTGTTGACCAATACTTATGCCCAAGATCAGTTGATAGTTCTCGTTCTTACAGTGGAATCTAGGCTCAAACTAAATACCGTTAGTGCAGTGACATGAACAACCTTGATGCAAGCGAGGTGCGAAATAGTCCATTAAAAAAGAATGGAGCTCATAGGGAGGTATACAATACTGTAAACCACTTTCAAAATACTGGAGAAACACCAGAGTCTGAAGAAAACATAACCATTCTATCTGGTTGAACACCTTTTATGCATTCATAACTAATAGAACTATAATAGCATCTAGGGATAGTGCATATTTATGTAAATGGACATCCTGCCGGCTATTGAAAGCAGTCATCCTTCCATTCATAAATCCTACTTTGCTAGATGAAATTAAAAGTGTCACAATCTGTCCAAGGTGTTATGTTAGGGTCTTGGTTAGGATGTTTACATCTAAATTTAAGAGGACAATAGGCCAGCTATTTTTACAGTTTGCAGCATCCTTGCCCAGTTTGTGGATCAAGGAAATTTATAACGTGGGTTGGAAAAAAGAGGCAACACAATTGGTCAGAAAGCATCAGCTGACACAGAAACATAGAATTTAATGGCAGATAAGGACTTCTTGGCCCACCTAGTCTGCCCATTTCCCTACCTAATGGATAAGCTGCAGATCCTAGTTAACCAACAGCCTACTTCCTCCGACCCCCCACTAGAATTGCCTTATGTCTATCCCATGCATTCTTGAATTCCCCCACTGTTTTTAACTCCATGACCTCCTCAGGAAGGCTGTTCCATGCATCTATAACCCTCTCCATGAAAAAATACTTCCTCACATTACATCTGAGCTTTCCCCCCTCTGTCTTCAAATTGTGCCCCCTTGTTCTTGCACATCTCTTTTTCTGAAAGATGCTACCCTCTTGGACTTTGTTGATTCCCTTGAGGTACTTGAAAGTTTCTTTCATGTCCCCCCCTCCCTCCTTTCCCCAAGACTATACGTATTAAGCTACTTTAGTCTTTCTTCATATGTCTTCTGGTGCAGACCCTGCACCATTTTGTTTGCCCTCCTCTGGATAGCCTCCACCCTGTCTATGTCTTGCGGAGATGGGGTCTCTAGAACTGCACACAGTGCTCCAGAAGTGGTCTCACCAACTGTCTGTACAGAGGGATAACAACTTCCTGTTTTCTACTGGTGATGCCTCTCCCTATGCATCCCAGTATCCCCCCAGCCCTCCTTACTGCCTTCTCACATTGCTTGCCCACCTTTAGGTCATCTGATATAACTACCCCCAGGTCCCTTTCCATTTTTGTTGTTGTGAGTATCTCACCCCCCATTGTGTACACTTCCCCTGGGTTTTTGTTTCCCAGGTGCATTACTTTGCACTTCTTTGCATTAAATCTAAGCTGCCATACATTTGACCATTCCCCCAACCTTGCTAAGTCCCTTCTCATCCTTTCCACCCCACCTTGTGTGTTAACCCTGTTGCAGTTCTTTGAGTCATCTGCAAAGAGACATACTATTACTTCCAGTCCCTCTGCAATGTCACTTATAAAGACATTAAAAAGGACCGGACCCAGTACTGAACCCTGCAGTACCCCACTAGTAACCCCCCTTTCATCACTGTGGACTCTGTTTATTATTACCCTCTATGTCCTGTTATCCAGACACTGTTTTACCCTGGCTACCAACCTGGGACCCACTCTGTTTGTTTATTAATCTTTTGTCTGGGACTGTGTCAAGTGCCTTGCTAAAGTCTAGGTAGGCCATGTCCACAGCCCCTCCCTGGTCTACTACTTTGGTCACCCAGTCAAAGAAATCAATTAGATTCATCTGACATTACCTTCCTGCTGTGAATCCATGTTGCCTTGGGTCCTGTGCCCCACTGGCCTCTCAGTACTCAACAGTTCTTTCCTTCGGAAGTGATTCCATCATTTTCCCTACCACTGAGGTCAAACTAACAGATCTGTAGTTTCCTGCCTCTGTCTTGCTCCCACTTTTATGAAGGGGAATCACATCCACTGTCCTCTAGTCCTCAGGTACCACACCATCCTCCCATGATTTGTTAAAAAGGGTAGTCAATGGTGTTATTAGTTATCCCTTTAGTTCTTTTAGAATTCTGGGGTGAACCCCATCAGGCCCCATTGCTTTATCCACCTTCAAAGGACTGATATCAACCCCCCATCCAGATTGTTTCTATTGACTGGATGGGGTACCTTCCCCTCCTCTTCCTTTGTGAAAACTGAGCAGAAGCATTCATTCAGTATCCCTGCTTTTTCACTGCCCCTCTCTGCTCAACCACCCTCCTCTTTATTCAGCCTCAGTATCCCTGCCTTAGTCTTTCTTCACTCCCTAATGTACCTATAAAAGGTCCCCCTTCTTAACCGAGTTGGCTATCTTTTCCTCGGTTTGGGTCTTTGCTATTCTGACTGCCTTCCCCACTTCCTTCTGCTTTAACAGGTACAGTTATCTGTCCTGCTCCTTCTGTATTTCCTTATACTTCCTGACCATTGATTAAATCTCCTATTTAATCAACAGTAGCTGTGTCTCTACCTGAAATGATATTCCTGGGCAAATGGTACTTGCTGGGGAAGAAATTGAAAAGGAAAAGGCAGCCATTTAAAAGGGTTCTATGTGACTTTGGCGAGTGCAAAACGGAGATGGCAAAATGGCTACCGTTAAACAGTGAGGCAAAAAGGAGCATCCACGAAATAACAGCGATCTCCAAAAAGGCAGCAACTCTACCAAGTGAGTTTCTGTGGGGTGTCACCTTGTGCCTCACAACGCACCCAAGGCATACATTAAATCCCTATAACTCCATACCCTGTTGTGGGTTATTGCTTACACATCTGAACTTTAAAGGCAGTGGATAAACTGCATCTCTGACTAACTTCTACAGTATATTATCATCCACCAGAGACTGGTAAAAAGGGCTTTACTTTAATATTTTCTCTGAAGGACATCACTTTTAGCAGTACAACATTGCCCAGTACTGCACTGCAATGCCTGTATTGAGTTTGAGTTCAAGAACTTGCAATTGCCTGCGTCTTCTGCCTTGGAGGCAAGAGTACTACCCATTAGCCTGCTGGTACTTACAGGATATGATAAATTCATTCTCAATACCTGGAATTGCATATTTCCTTTGCAAAATACAGTTAATTTTTATTGGAAATTAATTTTTATCTTCACCTTTATGAAACATAAATGCTTGACAGAAAGTCTTTGCAATTTAAAAAGAATAATTTCATTAATTTTTGTTTTGTGATTGAATTTGCTCTGCTGGTGGCGGAAAGTAGCTTTCAACTGCATTAAAATCTATTCTTTAAATATCACTAGTTCTCTTCCTCAGAAATTATCTGTGCTTTGTAAGTAGGCAGAGCTCTGCCAGTTTAATTAATAGCTTCTAAGACAGATTATTTTTAGGCATGACTCAGAAGAGAGGTCACTTTTCTGAAATGGTTTACCAAGTCTTAGCAGCACTAATACACAGACACATAGATGTTGATGACAGAAAACTGCTCTTGGCTCATCCAATCCACCCACCCTACCTAATTTTTCTGCCTTGCCCTAGTGGAAATCACCTTCTTTGTTACTGCCCCCCCCCCACACACACACTTTCTAACTAAACTCCTATGCCTGTCCCATCTCTGCTTGAAGCTGCTGATTGATTTGGACTGTACCACTTTCTCTGACAGCTTAATTCACTTGTCTACCACACTGTCCATGAAGAAGTGCATAAGGACATCCTTTTTGAATTTCTCCCCTACAAGCTATAGTGTTTCCTTTCTTATTTGTGTGTTTAAACTCAAGGCAAACACTTTTAACCATGTTCCCCCACAAAGGTATAAACTGTGGTATTAAAGGCTGGAAAATTGCTATGTGGGTAGAGTAAGACTCAAAACTTCTGTAATGTTTCGAAAGTAATATTTTTTACTTATAGTATTCCAAGTTGCCACAGATAGTCTATGGCCAATGTTTTGTGGCTGAGGGGGTCATTTCCTCAGGCCCCTCGGTGGTCCTGTTTAATAAATATAACCATAATGAATATATCATACCTTACATTTCATATAACGTACAGTCTGGCCCATTGCAGTTTATTAATGAAAAACATTATAATATCCAGGTTGTAAGATATTTTAGTCTTATAAAAGTTACTGCTTTCATTCTATGACATACAAAATGTATAAGGATTATGAACAAACTAACTGGCTCACACTGAGAGACAGGGTCAAATTACAAACTTGCCTACTAGGTAAAAAAGCCCAACGAGGCCTTGCAACCCCTTGCATCCAACACATCATCCTACCAGCTCATCCAGAGCATAAAAACAAGGGGCATGGTTAGACGTACCCTATGTGTTCCCTTCATGAGGACATCCCTCAGCCAACGCTAGTTCACATACAGGGCTCTCCTCTGGCCAAACAAGCTCCTGATCAGAGTAAAAAACACAATGAGCTTCTCTACCTTTAAGCATGAGCTGAACCAATCCCTAATCAACACTACAATTGGTGAATGCAGACATGCATAAGGCACTTACACCCCTCAGTAAGGAACTCACCATCTGCATAAGTACTCCACTGTGAAATCAGACTTCCTGACTTCACCCAATAGGATTTTAGTCCACCAAAGATTAGCCTTTACTCCCACCTTGTTCCTCCTAGCCCCATCTCTCTGCATGCTTGAGCTCCATTAATTCAATCCCATCCCTGTGACTCTCAACCTGCTCCTACCCCCCTCATTTCCTCTCCCCCTCACTAATGTCTCACCACCAATCCTGCCATTATCTCATACTTACCTCCACTTTACTTCATCTATCACCTGTTGCTTTCCTAGCTCCAATTTTTCCAGCTCATCTCCAGGACTGTGCCTGTTGATCCCCAGCTCCCACTCTGCTTCCTTCCTTTACCTGCAACTATTTAGAAGAATTTAGGACCCGAAACTTGTGACAATGCCTGTTCCCAGGGCAGCTAGATATACTTCTCAAACTTGTTAATTGTGACTGCTTGTCATCAACTACAAAGCTACTGTCTTGTCCAGCTAGTATTCCTATGTTAGATACCTGTATTTCTGTCTATGTGAATTGTACCTTTGTAACTGTTATAATTGTTGTATTTTCTCTTGACATGGAACCTTTTTAAAAGAGCTAATAGCTCAAAGATTAATTCCATAGTGTTAAATAAATAAATAAATTTATTTCTGTGTATCTTGCCAAAAAATAAATTAAACACCCATTACTTAAAGCTGTGCTTATAGATATTTAAGGTTTTTCATTCACCCTATTGCTACAAATGAAGACAAATGAAATGAATATTTTTTATAACTATTTATGTCCCCTTATTCACCAACCATGCCCCTTTCTTTTCTAACCTCCCCATCCACATCACCCCGAGTCATGTAGCCCTACCTTCCAACTTCAGGTTTCCTGGCAGCTTAGCCACCTGGGCAAGGTTGGTAGGGATCCCCCAACTCTTGCTCCAATATAGATCCAGCCCTGAAGGAGGGCCACATTGTCAGTGTGGGGCCTGTGGGTGGACTGACCCATCATCTTGCAACTGGCCAGGGATTTGTCACATTTTCTCCCTATTCCCCCCACAGGGCCTCCAGCATGATCAGGCATGTAAGGTGTGCATGCATGCATGTGTAGCACATCACCAGCCAGCCAGCTTCCTCTGAGAGCTGCTTCACGTGCACTGCCATCTGTTGTCACACAGGTAGCAGTTGGGCATTGGAGCCTGTTATCCTTCCTCCCCAGAACAGGTGAGCATCCTCTGGAACACTTGCGCCTGCTCCTCTGGTTGGCACCCAGTGACTTAAGCATGATCCTGAACTTGGATACCTGGCACCATGAGCAGTAGAGCTATCAGTAAGCCTATAGTTTCACTAGTATATTATATTTTCATAAGATTTTTAATAGCATCTCTGGGAATAGTGGTTCAATGGGGGGTTATCACTGTGTGCTGTGCTTGTGCAACTGTTTGTGATACTTTGGCTTATCTCTTCCTCTGGTTTTCCACCCTCAGCAGAGGTGCAAGGAGAATAATATCGAGGCTAAAGGAAAAGTTACAACTAAAGACCCACATGTACAAGATGAGAGATGAGATGTAATGGAACCCACCTCCCCCAACTCACTGAGTGAACCTAATATTTATTTTATTTATTTATTACACACAAGATACTTTAGGCAGAGTCTATTTTCAAAGGGTCTAGAGTTACATATAACTGAAAAGCATGGGTACAGATACATTACATTATTAAAACAATGGATAGAACACATTTGCAGTGATTACTTGACAAGGCAACATGACAGCTGAGAAACATAAACAAATATACAAAGCAAGTAACTGTTGAATAAAGTATTAGGGGTGTACAGGATAAAGCTTTGCAACAGATCAAAAACTGTATAATTTCCATCAGTTGTTAAACAGTGATTCAGAGCTAATAACATGGATGAAAGGAAAAACTACCAAGTGGAGTAAACCTGTGGGGAACTAAGGCTACTGGGGTAGCCTTCCTTACAGGCTTAGAATTAAGAGAATAGTTGTTGGGAAGCTTGGCATAGTTCTGAATTTGGCTTTACGATATATTTTAAAAGCAGGATAATGTCCAGCAACACATGACTGACTATATGAGCTGCAATGTTCTTTTTGGGACACTGAGGTGGCTGCCCCTATTCTAAATGTATGGTCAGAGAAAGAAGAGGCATCAAGACCTGATGAGTGAGTAGTTTTCTGACATGGAGGATGATCCAGGAAGTAGTCGTGATGGAATGGGACTCAGTATACAGAAGAGGATGAACAGAGTCAGGATGTCTATCTGAGGACTGCAGCAAATTGAGAACTTGAATAGGGCACCAGATTGAGTTTGTTGCAAAACAAGAGACATGGACTCCTTTGTAGGAGGAATATTATCAGTTTTTGATCTTGACAAGGTGAGGATGAAATACTTTCTGTAAACAGTTATTTGAAAGATAGATGGATGGCTGGCTAGCTGGTTGGCTGGCTGGCTGGATGGATGGATGGATGGAAGACTGAGGAAGATGAAGTAAATTCCTCAGGTCACAAAAAAAATCTAAAGAAGGCTAAGGTCGTAACAGTTTGTAAATTATGATCGGCAATAGGTCCAAAAATGTCATTATTTAGGAGAAGCATCATTTGAGAATATACAGTAGGTTGTAATCTATGGGTTTCCTTGGTTGCATTTCTGGTGGAGCCTTTTTTGCTCATGAGGCTTTGATTGCTGAATTTGATAGATAAGAGACTGGTACATCAGGACAACAGGACTTTGATGTGAATTGGATAGCAGAAATACAGTGTTTGATTTTTCTGGCTGATAAGTGAAAGGTTTGAGAACAGTATGATGCAAATGGCAACATGAGAGAGACTGAGCTTTGGAAAGGTTCTGTATTTTGTATGGCACAGAAGGTAGTTGATGTTTTCCAGGCTACTTTATATGCATCTTGAGCCATCACCATGGCTACACACTTGACCTGGTGTTCTCCCTGGGGCTTGACGTTACAAATCTAATGAGTGATCAGGTTGTTTGGTCTGATCATTGAACTGTGAAGTTCTTGTTTGGGGCCCCCCAAAACACCATTCCCCTACTGAGATGGTCAGTAATTGCTCTTTGAGGGGATAATCCCATGAGGGATTACTGGTGTTGGCTGATTTATCTAGTGTGGATGTTGTCTGCATGGTCAGCACAAGTGAGGTGGTGGTGGCCTATAATAAGGTGGTCTCCGAAGCACTCGATGCAATCACTCCAGTCCATATATGACCCAGATCTTCTCACTTGAGATCCTCCTGGTCTGATGGGGATCTCAAGGTGATGAAAATCAAGGGTCAGAGATTAGAGCATTGCTGGTGGAAGACCCACTCAGAGGAGGATAAACTGGCCTTGCATGCTCCCTATGGTGAGTACTAAAGGGCAATCAACCATAAAAAGGCAGAGTTCCTGTCTAGGGAGATTGCTGCAGGGAAAAACAGATCAGCCCAACTTTTTTGTATGGTAGACAGACTTTTACATCCTGTCTATCTGCAGCCGAAAAAAGCTGCTTCAGTCACATTGTGTGAGGAGTGTCCTCTGTCCGGTTGGGGATTCTGCCAGTGAGACAAGTATTGCCTCACAGTAACCAATCCATGATGAACAGATGCCCTCCACACATCTGAGATGAGTTTAATCCAGTGGAGGTGGTTGAGGTGATTGAGGTGATTGAAAAGCTGAAGCAGACCTACTGTGAACTGGACCCAGCCCTGATGCATTTCTTGATGAGATGCACTGAGACCATTGGCCTGGTGTTTGCTAGGATTGTCCGGTGTTCAATACTGGAGGGTGCCTTTCCAGATGCCTTGAAGGAGGCTCTGGTAAGACCTCTCCTGAAGAAACTATCTCTTTATCCTGACATCATAGCGAATTACTGTCCAATCTCCAACTTACCATTTTTGAGCAAAGTTGTTAAGAAATTAGTGGCACAGCGAAAACAAAATCGTGAGTTCAACAACAGCGAGTGCAAAATGGCGATATCAACAATAGCGAGTTAAAGTATAGCGAGCGTCATAACTGAACAGCAAGTATAGCGAACTGTCTTCTATTGCTGTAGCCTCTCCAACTTTGTTTACTATTGCTGTATCCACTCTATCTATCTACCTTTCACTTTAATTAATTTCCTGTTTCCGCATAGTAATTGTTGCCAGATAACCAGACCATAGTCCACCCATAGTCCTCTCCAGTGTATAAGTTTCTATGCATCAATGGCCCCCCTACCTTGCATCACTGTTTCTTGTGCTGGGTTTCAACCAAAATTACATCGCTTCATGTGAGAGATGTCTGTTGAATTTATCACGAGTCAAAAGGGTAAGCCATTAGTTCTTCATGAGGGCTACTTATATCGCTTGGATAAAGAAACTGCGAGTAAGGTGTATTGGAGGTGTGGATGCTCATAAATTCAAAATGTGTGGCCAGGCTTCACACAGTTGCTGACACTGTTTCAGCTGTTATTAAACAGCATAACCATGTTGCGGATTCTGGAGATGTAGCAGCACGTCAGGTTATGGCAGATATTCATCCCAGAGCATGAACTACAGTCGAGAGCACGTCACAAGTACTTGTGACATCCACAGCCACTGTGCCTGATTCTGTAAGTGGACGCCTGCCAGAAATTTGTTTAATGAAGCACACAATTCAAAGAATTAGGCAACAAGAGCATGCTGGCCCAGTAACTCCCACATGTGTGGCGGCACTTGTAATTCCTAATGAGTTTGCTGTGCTTGGATCAGGTGAAAAATTCCTGCTGCATGATAGTGGATTAGAACTTGACAGAATTCTTGTATGTGGCACTGAAGGTAACATTCGATTGCTGAAGGACAGTCCAGACTGGATGCTGGATGGTACCTTTAAGTCATGCCCATCACTGTTTTCACAGTTGTACAGTATACATGCAATGCATTCTGGACAGGTTATATCTGCGGTTTTCATTCTTACGTGCTCACACACTGCAATTTCATATGAACATGTATTTAGGCAAATTAAGGCTATGTGTGGTGATAACAGACCCTCTACAGCAATTATGGACTATGAAAGAGCTGCATGGAAGGGGTTCACTACTGTTTTCACAAGCACATCTGTCCGTGGTTGTTTTTTTCACTTTGCACAAGCTGTGTGGCGTAAAATACAACAGTGCCATGAAGTAGAAAAAAGATACATTAGCGACTCCAACTTTGCACTGCATCTAAGAATGCTGCTGTCTCTGGCTTTTGTCCCGCCAGATGATGTTGTGAGTTCATTCGAGGAGCTCAGAGAGAATGAGTTCTTCATATCAAATGAAGAGCTATTGCAACCAATCCTCAATTACTTCGAGGACACATGGCTTGGAAGGCCAAAAGGATGTTCAAAGAGAAGATGTGCAATGTTTCCAGTTGAGAACTGGAATTGTAATGCAGCTACTCTACTAGGAATATCACACACTAACAATGCTGTCGAGGGGTGGCATAGAGGTTTCAACTCCCACCTCGGATCCTGCCATCCTAGTATATGGAAGCTCATAGAGTATTTGATAGAAGAACAAAGGCTTACTGAGATTAAACTGGAGCAGTTAATTGCTGGTAGAACTCCGGGAGGGACAAAGAGAAAATACAGAGACCAAAATGAGCGCATTGAGAAGATTGTGCACCAATACGATGAGAGATCTACAGTACCTATGACTACTTAAAAGGTCTTGCGTACAACTTCCAATATAAAATGTAACTTTACTTCGAAGAATCAGAGGAAAGCGATCAACGTGTATTCAATAAAGGCTGTCTGGCAATTGCCAGTTTTTTTTTTTAAAAGCTTTTTTCACTATTTTGACGCAAATCAAGTTGCTTTGTGTGAGGTTGCTGCTATTCTATTAAGCGGTCGAGCTTTGTGTGAGGTTGCTGCTATTCTATTAAGCGGTCGAGCTTTGTGTGAGGTTGCTGCTATTCTATTAAGCGGTCGATTGCTACATGCAAAAGTTGCATTTAAGGTGGTTCTGGTAGTGGGACTCGAGTCTGGCATTCTGTTGCTATGGGAATAGACAGAGAGGTGAATTTCAGCTTTCGGCAGTAGTGTGTATCAAGTCTGGCGTGAGTGAATTTCTGCTTTGCATTGCTGAATGGAGATCAGGAAGGTTCGCTATTTTGGGCTGCAATATTCGCTTTTCACACTGTCTGACTCATAATGCAAAGAATTAGCAGGTACAAACAGTTTTCAACCACTAACATCTGGCAAGACTAATCTAAGGTGGTTCTGGTAGTGGGACTCGAGTCAGGCATTCCGTTGCTATGGGAATAGACAGAGAGGTGAATTTCAGCTTTCGGCGGTATCAAGTCTGGCGTGAGTGAATTTCTGCTTTGCATTGCACAGGAAGGTTTGCTATTTTGGGCCGCAATATTCGCTTTTAAGGGGGTTCACTATAGAATGATACTCGCTGTTATTTAATTCGCTATTATTTAGTCGTGATTCTTTAGTCACGATTCTTTAGTAAGTAAGTAAGTAAGTAAAAGTTTATTTTTAAGTGCTTTTCAAAATCAAAGCTCTTTACAATAATTAAATACATATAAAACATACATACAGCATAACAAACAACAATAAAAATAATTTCAATGCAGTGCAATAACTACTCCCCATAAGCCTTTTGAAATAAATAGGTTTTCAGTTCTGATTTAAAGCTTTCAATGGTCAGGCAGCTTCGTATCCGACGAGGTAGAGAATTCCACAGGGTAGGGCAGCATAAGAAAACTTCGTGCCCCAGGTGTTTTAAACGAACCTAGAGAACTCTCTAGCAATCCCTCGTCGGTGGATCGAGTGAGCCGGAGGGACGGTAGGGAACAAGCAGATCTTGCAGATATCGCGGTCCCTGTTCGTAGGGGCTTTATAGGTCAGTAAACCGACCTTAAAGGTGATCCGCCACTGAACCGCAGCCAGTGCAGTTCGCGCGCGACAGGTGTAATATGATTCCTCATTGATGTCCCCGTCAAAAGCCTGGCTGCAGCGTTCTGTACCAGCTCAGCAGCGGATATCAACCCCGGCATCCCTAGGTACAGGGCATTGCAGTAGTCAAGGCGAGAAGTAACAAAGGCATGGACTAATGTCGGAAGGTCAGCCGGAGGAACAAGGTGTTTCACCCGAGCGATATTCCTCAGATGGTAAAAAGAGGATTTGACGGCAGATGACACCTGAAATTTCAGTGTCAAACTGTCATCAATAATAACGCCCAGGTTACGCACCCTGTCTGAGGTCAAGAGCTGGGCCCCATCGATCCATATGCCCAAGGGAAGACCAGCCCTACAACCTGCCTCATGATGACCTGGGTCCACTACCAACACCTCAGTCTTATCCGGGTTTAACCTTAGCCAGCTGGCACTCTTCCAATCACTGATCTCGGATAGACAGTTGTTAAGTTTAGAGACTGCATCTTCTTGCCCGGGGCTAAAGGACAAATATAGCTGGGTGTCATCTGCATAGCAGTGAAAACCCAAGCCATATTGCCTAATAATGTCTCCCAATGGCAGCATATAGACAGCGAACAACATGGGTGCCAAAATGGAACCCTGCGGAACCCCAGAAGGCAAGGAGACGGCATCAGAGTAATAAATTCCAGTGATAACTCTATGTCTCCACCCTGTGAGAAAAGATTGAAACCGCTGTAGGACCGTACCAGACAGTCCACAATGGAACTGCAGGCGTTCCAGAAGCACACCATGGTCCACAGTGTCAAAAGCTGCAGAGAGATCAAGAAGGACTAGAATAGTACAAGCCTTTTGATCCCTCGCTATCAGGAGATCATTTAGAACCCGGACAAGAGCAGTCTCAGTACTATGTCTTTTCCTAAATCCAGATTGAAGAGTATCATAGACATTATGATTTATAAGATGGTCGTCCAGTTGCAGTGCAACCACCTTTTCAATAACCTTACCAAGAAGGAGGTTAGAGATAGGTCTGTAGTTAGCTGGACAGTCCGATTCAGTGAAGGTTTTTTAGGAGTGGTCGAATGACCGCCTCCTTTAGGGTTCAGGAAAGATCCCTGCTTCAAAGATTTCCAGACGATTTCAGCAATGATCGGACAGATAATATCTATGCAACCTAATAAAAGTGGCGTAGGGCCGGATCAAACTACAGCTGGTTGGACGTACAGTCTGGACAATCCTCATAATGTCCATGAATTCCACAGCCTACAAAAGTCAGACCAGGTGACACAGGTGTTTCACTTCCTTCATACGACCACTGCAAGCCCTTGTAGATTGAACCTGGCTGAGATCCGCCCTAATGCCGGCAATCTTATCAGTGAAAAATCGAGCAAGCTCATCACACTTTATTTGTGAAAAATCTCTTCCAGACTGTAGACAGAGTGGATTGCACAATCTGTCAACAGTCCGAGAATGAGCAGTCAGTTTCTACTTAGCAGCAATCTCCCTGGACAGGAATTCTGACTTCTTACGGGATATTGCCGATTGATAGATAACATAATGATCCATCAATCTAAGTTTGTCGGCATACAGGCAGGATTTCCTCCATGCTCTCTCTAGCCTTTGCCCCACTCTCCTCAGCTCCTTCAAAGACTCATCAAACCAGGGAGTCTTTGGGCACTGAGTGAGTGGGCAAACGCGAACAGGAGCAATTCGATCCAGGGCCCCGGTCACCGCCTTATTATAGGCAATAACCATGTCTCCTGGACCCATGCTCTCGTCTGAAATACCCGATAGGTCCAGTACCGCCATTAGGCCCTCTGGATTTACTCCCCTTAAAGGGCGATACTGGACCATCTCTGTAGGATAGGCCTATTAGGGGGTGCCCCAAAACTGAATCTTATGGTGTGATGGTCACTATTATCACCTCATGTCCTTTGAGCTCTATGAGTCATTCCAGTTGGGTATCCAGGCAAGGCATAGTACAGAACTGGCATTAGCTAGGGTGCAAAATGACCTCCCTTGGCTAAAGATAGAGGGGGGACAGGTCAATTCTTGTCCTGCTCGATCTCTTCAGCATTTGATACTGTAGATCGCAATGTTCTTTTGGATCACCTCCACGAGTTATGTGGACTTGTTGGCACTGTCATCTGCTGGTTTGAGTCCTACCTCTCTGGCAGGAAGCAACGGGGAATCATGGGGAATTTCTCCTGGTCTCCAAAACACCTGTTGTGTGGGGTTCCTCGAGATTCGATCCTATCACTGTTGTTATTCACGGTATACATGCTGCCCCCTAGGAGAGCTCATTAGACAATATGGCATGGGTTTTCACTGCTATACAGATGATACCCAGCTGTATTTATCCTTTGCACCAGAAACACACAATGCCATGGACATTCTTAACAGATGCCTTGCTGAAATACAGCTGGTTGCTACCTAACCTGGATAAGATGGAGGTACTGGTAACTGAGCCAGGTCAAGGGTGTGATGGAGGCATAGCTGGAGCTGATACAGGATTGTTCCTGGGATTGGCTCCATTACTGGCCTCCACCAGAGTGCAAAATCTTGGTGTGATCCTCAACAGCAGATTGGCCCTGGAAGCCCAAGTGTCTTCTGTTGTTAAGGGTGGTTTTTACCACCTAAGGAACATTGCCAGGGTTCAGCACCTAGCTCCACCTAAAGACCTCCCAATGCTAGTACATGCATTTGTTACTTCAAGGCTCGATTACTGCAACTCTCTATACCTTGGGGTCACTGGGGGACCCTCCATCAGCTTCAGCTTGTGCAGAATGCAGCAGCGAGGTTACTGACTGGCCTTCCTAGGTCCAATCATGTGAACCTGGTCCTGCGAGCCCTGCACTGGTTGCTGGTCTGGTTGAGGGTCATCTTCAAGCTGGGCTTGCTCACCTTTAAGGCCCTATATGGGCTGGTCCTTAGTTAACTAACTGAGCTCCTTTTGTCTGCAACCTCAACCTGCTCCCTCCAGTCCTCTACTAGAGGGCTCCTCGACACTCCTAGGGTTAGGCTTAAAACCTCTTGCAACTGCACTTTTAAAGTCACCAGCCCTTCCCTATGGAATTCTTTTCCAGCTAGTGTCAGAGGAGCTCGGACAGTTGAGGCCTTTAAGAAGGGCTGAAGTCCTACCTTTTCTACGGGCCTTCCCTGAAATGGCTATGTAACTGCTATACACCAACCTCTCGCCTTGTAGTTTACAATCTAACAGTAGAACTTAGCTGTTTGAGTTTATTGCTAGAATTTTAGCATAGTTTCTTAATTTTTAATTATCTTTTTTGTATTATGCGTATTTTATTCTGCATTGCCTGTTTAATTTATTCTGTGAGGTGCTCAGTGCCCCTGGGATTGGGTGCCATAAAAATAACATTTGCCTTGCCTTGAGTTGATGGAGCTAAGGTGTTCCACATTGTAAGTGAAGCATAATTGAGAAGCTAAGTTATGTCATTTGCAGCTCCCAGAAAAAAAGCAAGGAAGTAATTTCCTGATCGGTTTGTGGGAAGGCAGCTCTGAATTGTTGAAAATGGAATTGGGAAAGACAATCACCTAGGAAATTATAAGAACCAGGAAAATACACACAGTGAATTGTAACGTGGAAAAGTAAAGAGGTCCATGTCAATTGTCTTAGCAATATTGAATGAGAGGAAGAACACCTTTTATTTATAATACTTATGGCTACTTGGTTGTCCGTGTATATAGTTATGACTTGATTGTGCCATGCATGACCCCAGGTGAGTGCAGATGCAACAATAGGAAAGATTTCAAACAAAAATGACTTTGAGTGGAAATGGGAAAGGTGGTTGATTTCAGTAGGTCAGGTGCAGCCAAACAAGGAGACACCATAAACAGCTGCAAAACCAAATGAAGGAGTAGCATCTGTAAAGACTTAAGGACAGTTCCTTATAGAACATGAATATTGCACTCCATTCTGATAACAAAAGATACAAAAATGCCAAGTCTGATCATGCAGAAGCAGTAATGGTTATATAAAGAGCCAGAGATGTGACTGAGTGCATTACATTGAGCAAACAGAAAGTAAAACTCTGGTCCTGTGAAATGATTCTCAAGACAAAAGTAAGACAGTCCAATAAAGAAAGGAGTTCTCATTTTGTACAGGATCATTTTGTAGAAAGATTGACACCAGGTTCAAAATTCTTTGTAAGATGGGCTACCATTTTTAGGGTATATAGTTCGATACCTAAGAACTCTAGTGCAATTACTTGCCCTTCTGTTTTTTCATCTGCCAGAGGTATGTTAAGTAACGTGAACAAGCACCAAAGACAAGTGATGCTAGTGGCTGGAGGAGACTGGAGTATTGATGAGAAGACAATCATCCAAAAGATGCAGCATGAGGATTGTCATCTACAGACGTTCAAAAGAATCCAATGCAAAGAACTAGAAAAGGTGTCAGAAAGGCTCTGACTACTTTACATCCAAAAGTTAGGCATACAGCAAAGCAGTACTGGTTTTTCCAAGAAATTCTGTATACATGCCATAGGGGCAGATTAATAGGTAACAATTGTAAGGCATCTGTAGAAGCTGCTTTTGTCAACAAGGAACTGAGTCCAGCAAGATTAGTAAATGTAATAGCATTGTCAATTTGCTCATAGGAAAGTGAGTAATCTTCAGATGTTATGAGAGAATTGATGCCTGGATCTGCTGTTGAATGAAAAGCTGACAGGTTGATGATGAGAAGTTTCTTTCCTGAATACTTTCATGTGGCTATTGAAATGGGACTGATTCTGAAAGATGGAAGTTGGGGGGGAGGGAGGCTGCAAAGGGACTGATGATAAAACCTTTGGTAATTTCATTCACCAGTAAAATATCAACAACTTCAGATTCATCTGTAGCAGATTTAAAATTGGGGCAATGAACAGAAGTAGCAGGGACATAGAAACACAGAACATAGAAACATCAAAACCTAGAATTTGTCTGCAGATAAGGACCACTTGTCCCACCTAGTTTGCCCACTTTTCCCTATCCTCAGTATCACCATAGATCCTGCTTGATCATCAGCTCTTTCTCCCCTCACTCGTTCCTTTCCCCTAAGATTCTCTTATGCCTGTCCCAAGCTTTCTTGAACCCTACCACTGTTTTTGACCTAATTACATCAGCTGGGAAGCTGTTCCAGTAATCCACCACCCTTTCCGTGAAGAAGTACTTTCTGACATCTCTCCTGAATTTACCCCCTCCAGCTTCATAACATGTCCCCTTGTTCTTGGGCACATTTTTTTCAGAAAAATATTCCCCTCCTATACCTTACTTACCTCATTTAGGTACTTAAAGGTCTTTATCATAGCCCCCTTCCTCTCTTCCAGGGTGTATGTATTGAGTTTCCTCAGTTTCTCCTAATAAGGCTTGTGATGAAGACCCCACACCATTTTAGTTGCCTCCCTCAGGACCACCTGCACACTGTCTATGTCCTTTCATAGATGTGGTCTCCAGAACAGTACACAGTATTCCAGATGAGGTCTCACCAGCGACCTATATAGAGTCAACATCACCTGCTTCCTTCTGCTGGTCATCCCTCTTGCTATGCAACCCAGCATCCCACTCACCTTCCACATCAATTTCTCACACTGCCAGGCTACCTTTAGGCCATTTAAGATGATTACACATTGGTCTCTCTTTTGATTTGTTGTTGTCAGTAATATTCCTCCCATTTTGTATTCTGCCCCTGGGTTTCTATACCCCAAGTGCATTATTTTGCTCTTTTTCATATTGAAACCCAGCTGCCATACCCTTGATCACTCACTGAGTGTTCTCAGGTCTCTATTCATCCTTTCCACCCCACTGGAGTGTCCACTCTATTGCAGATTTTTGTATCATCTGCACAGAGGCAGACCTTCCCCTCCAGCTCCTCTGCAATGTTACTTATAAATACATTGAAGAGGACTGTATGGAGTCCTGTAAGAAATCCTCTTGACAGACCCAAAATAAGGAACTGAACAATAGATAGTGATGAATGAGTCAATAAAAGCTGCTGCAGTTGAATAATGTTAACTGGTGTTGAAGGATGAACCGATTGTCATTTGTGACCCTGGGCAGGGAGAGAGGTTGGGGATTTGGGGCAAACCAGTTTTAAATGATCTCCTCTACAGTGACTACAAACATGTAGAAGACTGCAAGATGCAGGCTACTTTGTTAAAATTATTACAGACCACTCTCCCTGGAGAAAAGACTATTTAGTGTCCTCGTTTATTCAAAAGATTTCTTTGTTCATAGAAGACATGTTGAATTGGATGGGTGAGTTGAAATAGAAGTAGGAGTAGAAGTGGTAGATGCTCAAGTGTCAGTAACAGTTAGGTTACACAAGGTAGCAAGATGACAGAAAGAGTCACAGACAGCACATATTAAATCTTGTTGACCAGCAAAATGTCTGCAAAACAATTTGCTGTCAAAGGATGTCAAAGAAATGTATGACTTGAACTTCAATAGGTAAGCAGCTGCCTTTGCCAAGAAGGATTTATGATAATTGTAGAAATTGGTACCACCATATTGAAGGTAGAATGTCAAGCCTGTGCATCAATAATCATACAGCAATACTAGCATGGCAATAACAGCAGGAGCATTAACAGCATTGCGCACAACAGAGCATGGGTCTGGAATCACATGCCTGTTCTGTGTCAAGTGTGACTTGGAGTTAGAATAATTAAGTTATGGTGGGTGTGAGGGTCAAAGCCCCCCACATGGGGATGTGGGGGGCAAAACACCTTGCAGGATAATTGCAGGATAGTGTCCTCTGTGTAGTTTTAGCTATTCCATGTCTGAGCTGTTTTTGCAGGACACTATTTTTAGACACGCTATAATTCCCACACAATTATTGCTTGTGCTATTTTTCCTTAGTGCTTTTTGACTAGAACCATATTGAATTGCTAGATTGACAATAAGGTAGAAGTTGGAATCTAATTCTTTATGCCTGGAAGAAAATGCCTCTCACACAATTTCATGGTGGATAGAGAAGGTTACAACAAATGCGGCTACCATTAATGTCTTTAGTAGCCAAGGATCATTAGCCTTTAGCACTATGGAAATATATAGTATTATCTACACAGGAAATAACCCTGTTCTTAATAGTTTTGTGCGACAAGGTTTGAAGGGTTATGAGAATAACGTCTTTCCCATCAGTAATGTCCTTCCTGATATGATTTGGAACAAGATGGGTAGAACAAGCAGTAATTGACAACTGATTTAGAGAAGAAGGAGTAGTACTAGTGATGGATATAGTTGCTATGGAAAAATTAAAACCCACTGATGGACCTGATGAAAGAGCTACAGTCAGTAATTAAGGTACTGGTGGAGCTGCGAGAGCTGGTTGACATACTAATGGAGCTGTAGGAGCACTTAAGAGAGTTTGTGCAGGTTGCAGTTCTTGAGATACAGGTCTAGATTCTAAGGCAGCTACTCTGGAATCTAGGTTTGACACTGAGGCATTGACTTGAAAAAACAGGTCACACAGTTTGAAAAATTGAGAAGGTGCAGGAGTTTGGTCAGGAGATTGAGATTGTAGATGTGTGGAAACAGGAGTAGGATTAGCTTAAATGGCAGCTACATACAGGTTCAACAGTTCCTGCTTTTTGATAGTCACAGAAAAGAGGACTTTTAGATTATGGAGTGTGGACACAAATTTGGGAATGGTCCCTCCTTTTTTTGTCTGATGGAATTTGGCTTCAAACTTCCTATGAATAACTGGTGTAGGAAGATTGTTCTCCTGATGACTGGTCAGGGACCAGACTGGTCTGAGACCAGTTTCTGAGCAACCTGGTATGAGACCAGCCTGGTCTAAGACCAGTTTCAGAGTTGTCTGGTCTTAGATCAGTTTCTGTGTCACCTGGTCTGAGACCACTTTCTGCTTCCAGCTGAACTGATTTGAAATCAGTTATTGTCACATACTGTATGTGTCTAACCACAGGCTTGCTAGTCAACAGTCAGTATAGTGTAGTAGTTAGTGCACTAGGCTGTGATCCCAAAAGTCTGGGTCTGAGTCTCTCTTTCCCTAAAATTCTTTTGACCCCAAATTTTAGTGGTGTGGTGACCCATGGTGGCATGGAGTTGGTAATAGTAAATCTACACTAAAGGGAGTTAGTGCAGGAAAAAACTAAGTGCAGCAAAGAAAGCTCCTGTACAGCGGTGAAACCAGCCCAAGACCAGGTGGCTCAGAAACTGGTTTCAGACCAGGCTAGTCTCCGACCAGGTTGTATGGAAACTGGTTTCTGACCAGTCATCAGAGGAACACATTTCCCGAATAACTGGAGGAGAGACAGTCTTCTTGATCTGAAGGACCAGTGGTCCCATCTTTCAATAGTTACATGGAAGCTAAAAAATAAATAAAAATAAAATAAAAGAAATGTAAAGCTCACAGTGGAAGCTTGCCACAAGGACGTAACTGTGAAAGGCGGATGACCCCAAGGTGTCGCATGTGATACTCAAAGGTAGGACCCGGTTCCAGGTAATGGCTTTGCTAGGCATACAGCTGCACTATTGCATCTTGAAGGCCATTGCACTACCATTATGTCACTTATCCAGGAGACCTGAAACTTAAAAACTGCTAGGAAACCATACTGAATGAAAGAGAAGAGTGCCGAACAGGTACCCACCAAAGCGTGTTGTATAAGGTCCAGTTGAGAGCAATGCTGTGAGACACCAGAGTTGGCTGCTTACTGAAAATGGCTACAGTGAAAAGACAGCATGTTACTGGACAAAGGAAAGAAGAGCATGTAAATTAATGAAGCACACACAAAGGCAGGGAGAAGGTGAGGAATCAAGGGGCAGGAGCCATGGAGGGGTAGTATGGAGCACCAGTAAGACACCAGTAGAGGAAAAGAGGTGCTAATAAGTACTGAGGATAGTCAGAAAAGTACCAGTGAAATGAGGCACCACAAAAACCTACAAGCAAAAAAGGCAAGGAGAGTAGAATGACTGGCCAGATGCAGGAGCAAGAGATAGGCAACACAAAGGAAAAATGGGATAAAAATTCAGGCAGCAGGGCATGTGGGGGCCCTGGAATTGCAACACAGGAGAAGCAACACAGGGAGCACTAGGACACCGGAGAACACAAGCAGACCAGTCAGCTTGAACAGAGAAGGGGAAGCTGTGGGAGAGCCATGAGAGGCAAGGGACTAAATGCAGGGATGGGAGAGATAAAAATGGAGAGAAACAGAATGAGTGATGAAGCAAGAGCAGAATGAGAAGGAGGGGCAGAAGAGCCACAGAAAGGAAAGGAATGGGGGGGATGACAACAGACCAGGGAAACCAGATGAAGGCAAGAAAAGCAGGGAGGGAGGAGGTGGACCTACAAGACAAACAACGGAAAGGAAAAAGGAGGGCAGCAAAAAAAACAGCAGAGACAAGAAAATGGCAAGAAAAAATAGATAAACAAGACAGCAAAGAAACATTCACAGAGAGGAGCCAAGCAGCACAATGGCAAGACATGAAAACACTAGCCAGGGAACTTATGGGTTGTGGGGTTTATGTAGCTGGAGTCTGGTGGCCCCCACTCAACTGCAGGGTAATCCTTTGAAATATCTTGGGCCCTGGTGTTTATACAGTACACACCTGTAGTACTGTAGCTTCAAATAAGAGTACCTGTATGAAGACACTGTGTGGGAACAGTATACATTTAACTGAAGCACATGCTTCTTTTGGTCCCAGTTTGGAGCTGCTGCTAATGTCAACTAAGAGCATCATGTTTGGCACTGTTAGGGCTGCAAGTGCTACCCTTATGAATTTCTAGTGACTCCAAGAAAGTCTTTGCAACCTTGACCATTTGTTTCAGTATTTTCTGGCTCTGTTGAGCTCTCCAGTTGTTAATTATTAGGAAGGCACTGTAACCTTGAGATTATAGTATTAAGCTGCAAACCTTATGACCCTATAAATCTGGGGTTCAATCCCACAACTGTCATTTGCATACTGTGTGACCACGAGATAATCACCTAACCTCCCTTTGCTCCCAGACATCACCTAAAAACAAGCTTTAGTTCAGTGGCTTTTCCAGCCAAAGATTTTAAAATGAAAATAAATATCAAGTTAAAAAAAGCTACTTTTGCTCACAAGTTGTGCAACCTCTCATACACTGTCCTCTTCCTCCTTAAACACACATAACAATTGCAAATGTGCTGCAGTCTGCAAGTCACTATTTAAGTTGTGTAGCTGCAACTGGACTCACTGCTGTGTGATGAGCCATTTATGTCAGACATTTATTTTATTCTTACTTTGCAATCCTTATGATTTTTGTGAAATAGTGCCCTTATACCACCCAAAATCTTTTCCAATGTAACAAATAAATTAATTGATAATTTGTCAATTGTCTGTTACAGGAAAACCAAAACACTAGCAGACCAGTAAATATCGTTCTGGTGAGATTTAGTGAGATCCTGCAAGGAGAATGTTGTACATTCAGAGTGGTGCAACAGTTAAACATTTATTTGATTTGTTTTACTGTTATTTAAAATGCCTCATGTGTATACCCATGCAAGGTCGTCACCTAAATGTTTTTCTCCTGTGTGCCCCTATCTTTAATTCTTTGACATCTGCCCTTAAATGATCTGCCCTGAGAAATTGTTAAACAATATCGACCAGAACTCCTTGTCAGTGCTGATCAATGAAGCCAAAAATTGGACTTGTTGGCATTCATCCAGCAAGCAGAAAAAGCATCTTGAAAGTCCCCCCAACTTGGCAGCCACTAGCAAACATGCCAGATCAAAGCAATGGCAGCCTAACACAACAATCTTACCTGCTGGACAAACAGAGTGGTCATCAGGAGAAAATAAAAGCAAACACTGAGGCAATCAAACAGACAATCACTGATGACCAGGACTCAGTCTTATTTTCTTCACAGATCGAGGATCCCATACTGAAGCATGCATGGAACCGACTGAGGCCTCTATTACTGACCTTGCAGCTAATCTACAAACAGCTGATTATACAGTGCAACAGCTGACTTATGAACTAGATGGTCAAGGTTGCCAGGGCAGACATACCAACTGCATCTAGTTGATCTGCACAGAAAGTGGAAGGAAAAGATGCAGTTGCTTATCTCAGAAAAAATCTCGCAGAGTAGCTCCAGTTAGGCCCTGAATAAGACATGAAACTGGATATGGCACACTGGATCAGGCAGCATTCCTCCACAACATCTAACAACCAGCCCACAGCAATTATCTTTCTGTTGCAACAGTTCCAAGATCATAAGGTCATCCTTACCTAGGTGCGTGAAATCTGGGATGTGGTTGATCTGCACTTCTTTTCTCCCAGACTAGTACAGGCTCATGGTGATTTAATAAGTTGACAGCCTTCAACCTATTAAAGTGGGCATCAGAAACCCGGACATTTAATATGCTCTTTGCTTCCTGGCCACCCTTGAGTTTACTGTTAATGACAAACAATATTCCTACAGCATGCCAGCAGTGTCATATTCAGTGCTTCAGCAAATCCTGGGATTAGCATGATGATGTGGAGCATCCCCTTCTCCTTGAGAAGCTCTAGCAGCAGAACTGAAGACTGATCAGTGTGATGAGTATGAGGGTGCAGAAATCAGCATGGACTGAAAGCCCCATCTTCAGCAGAATGTGATGAATAATTTTGCCCACCTGTCACCCACTGCAGTAAGTGTTATAGTTTTTTATTCCTGGTTTCTCCTTACTCTATTTACCTAACCCCTGCTGCTAAGTCCACTTCATTATTGGCATTTCTGTTGCCTAAACTAGCTGGTGGAGCTACATTTGCATAACTTAATCTCATTGCTTGATGCACATTGTGATCTTCTTGGAGCTTGTTTTGACACCGTCAATGCCAGTCGCCTGCCTCATATTCCCAATTGGGTTGAAGCCACATGGCACCAGCCACCTCTTCACATGGTTGGATGACAGGACTTGGGAAGCTTTAAATGTTACCTTGTACAGAAGCCACCTTGGGTGATCCTCATTGGTGTTTTCTATAGCCACTCCTTGGCAGTAGTGGGAGGCTAATAGATTGACAAGGGTTGCAGTAACTGCACTCCAGAGTAACTTATTGTAAGTATGAGGTAAGGGACTTTTTCCCCTAGATTGACATCTCTGGCTACTTGACAACTTTACAAGCTGCCAAATGATGTATAGAGTGACCATGGACAGCAGGGGACACAGAAGCATCTGGAGATCCACCATGGGATTGCAAGTAGAACTGGACTGTTTATATGGTTATATGTTGGTGTCTACTATTTTTGCCTTTTCAGTCACAGAGTAATTGCTCAAGCCAGTCACGTTCATATTGTTAAACACTGTTGAGCTGTTTTGCTGACTTCAGTGGGATAGTTTATCTGTGCAAAGCACAACAGCTTGTTGGTAGTTAGAAATATGCTTTGATCTTTCCTGCCTTCTCCTCCCATGCAAGCAGTTATTCTTTTTTTATGGTGCTCAGAACTTCACACCAGCAACAGCAGCATATAGTAGTGCTATATGGGTGGAGTCAAGTCCTGGTAATTCTTCATTGTCTGGATGAGGTAATGAATAAGAGGAGCTGCAGATGGGAGCAGGCATCCATTAGTTCAAATCCTTCCCCTTTCCCCTTTTTCTAATGCCCCTTCACTTTTCTCCCCTCCACTATGGTTCTTGGGGTGCCACTCATAATGGATTCATTCTCTCTCTGTACCCATTACTTGGGATTACCCACAGTACCCTGGATGCCTGTTGCTTGGTGGAGAATTTGGGTAAAGTGCACCTCTGTACTCTTTGGGATGAGTGTGGTGAACAAATGTTTTCAGAGTGGCTGGCCTGGCACTCCTCTGGTGCAGCTTAGGTGGTGGAGGCAGCCAGCACAATATAAGTGATGGGATCCAGATTCCCAAATATCTCTCTGGTTAATGGGCCTCATCAGCCATATAGTGTACCCCCCTCTCCTGCAAGTGTATAATCCCTATCTTGAGGCAATATTATCTCTGTTAGCCAGTGACCAGGGAGATTCCCTAACCTCTGGCTCAGGAGTGTTGGTTCCTGACTAGGAGAGGGCAGACTACCTTGTAATTACAGTTAACACATTTAAATTGGCCCCACTGGGCACTGCTGGTGACCCTTCTGTTTATTATTAACCCCTGCTTTATTTTGCCTTCCGTGTCTCCCAGGCAACACATAATATATGAATGGGGCTGTGGGTTTACCAACATATCAACCAAAGTGCCTCTAGTTTTTTCCTAGTGTTCCTATGTTAGCACCTACACCTCATACACCTATGGGCCTTGTTATACTATATTTTCCCCTGAAAATGCATAAAGGGTAGTACCAGGCTGCCAGTGCTAGGGAAACATACATTATTAAACATTGGTGCCACTCAGCTGTGCTCAAACAGTCAGACAACCATTCATTGGGCATTTCTGTTCAAGCAGCCTTGGTTAAAGTATGGCTTTGTCTGTTTCATCAGATAGAACACTCACAAACACCTCCCCCCATTTGCCCTCTCTTTTACCATCCCTTCCCCCTTAGCCCTTATCAGGTTCCATGGAACTATGAGTTACCAATTTTGACGTCTCCAAGAGCAGTTAAGTGTATCTTCTAATAAAATAGGTATGTCCCCTGCTCTCTGGTTGTTTGAGTTTTCATGGACAAACAAGGCTGTCCATGGACATCCATGGTATGGTCATTCATGCTTTGTCACTGATCTTTGTCAGTGATAACTCCATCCCTGGTTTATCCTTGGTTCATGGATGAGATTGTCCATGACTAATGCACAAATGTCTAGAAATAAATGCACAATCAAGAAGGTCTAATCAGGAAAACTAATTCCGTTTTTAAATTGGTAAACAGAACAAAAAGATTCTGTTAAAAAGCATTTTAAATGCCCTGAGGTTTGGTCACATTTAATCCCTTTTTATCCAGTTTAAGGATGATATCCTGGTTAAAATATAAACACTGTTGTATCACATTTGTATTCCCCATCATTTAAAATACTTATGGTGTAGACTGTACAGTAACACTGTGAAAAATATTGCTGGCTGCCAGTTCAGCACTTTATAGGGGGTCTAAATAACTTTAAGTAGCGTTAAAGCTATCAACCTCAAGTGTGAAAATTAAATTGAAAGATACAACTTTTCTGCTTTATTTTATTTCTAGTTATCCTTTTTTCAGGTTTATGTCCTCTCTTATTTTAACTAATTGTAATCCATCTAAAGTCATGTCAGGATCATTGGTGTTGTATTCTCAAACTAAATTATGCCACCTCTTATCAATTAGCACATATTTAATGTTTTCAAAGTGAAAAAGTTTAGCTGAATATATAGTGCTCATGTTGTAGCTGTAGTCCTAAGATCTACAGTGTATCAACAGACCATGTTAGTTAATAAATTATTTTAGTTACATTTGGCTACTATAATTGGTCAAAATTGCTTTAGAATTCTTTGAGCATGGTGCCTGTGTATTATGGCTTTTCCAATATGTTTTCTTGATGTTCTGGATACACCATGCTCAAACCTGGTTAACCATGGTTCAGTCATGGTCATAATAGCCATAGGATAGCAACTAAATCTGCATCATTTATTTGCATATCAGAATACAGAAATTGTCACTTTAAATGAATGTAAATAATCTCAATAATAACCTTTATTTTTGCAATTTACGAACAAAAAATAAGGTTCACACAATGAAATTAATTAAATGAGCATTAAAACAATGAGAACTCACCACATGTTACAAATAGTAATGTGGCCATTCTATCAGTTATGAATAATGAGAGACAAAGAGGAACAACAGTAGCAATGGGTAAGTAAATCAAAAGGTATTTCAAAAGTACGTGTGGATTATATGTTATTACAGAATGAAATAACAAATGAAATAACCTGAGCTGTATAGAAATTCATTTTTAATGCAGAATGCATCTGATATTAACATCCATGGATGACAGTACAATGCATGACAATAATCAACTTAAAAAAATTGTCAAATTATATTGACTGTGGTCATTCATGGTCTGTCCCTGTGCCATTTATTATCAGTGGTTTTCCATGGTTAACAAGGGTTATGGGTGCTGACAGTGTATAACCACAAATTAACCATTCACAACCATGGTTATCCATTATCGTAACAGTGGGGGCACTAGGTCCCATCTATGGTCTACATCAGTTCGGTTGAGAAGAAATTTCCTATAAGAAAGTTTTCAGTTTTCTCTTTTGAGGGTTTAAATGGCTTTCACTGCCAGCCTCTACAGTGCTGGCCACAAAAAAAAAATCCCTATTGCTGTGAAACAATTCAGTAAGCAAGGTACAGTGTGCTGTTGCAATGTTATTGTTTTCAATGAGAAGTTAATACAGTACAAGCCTATTTAAATGGGATTCACTTAAGTGGGATGACTGCTTAAATGGGACATCTGTGCTGGAACTGATTTTCTCCTATTTTAATTCCTGAAGCTGAAAACATTTTAACGGGACAGCCCTGCAGTATACCTTTGCTTTAGTGGGATGACTGATGGCAGATTTTCAGCTGATTCAGACAATTACTTTGACCTTTAGCAGCACATAGTAATTGTATTCAATCAGCAGCAAACCATTTAAAATCACCTCTGTAGCTGTAGCTCAAGCTGTGGCTTTCTGAGAGTGTTGAGAGTGCTAAGAGCCGAGTCCGGTTATGTCTCTCCCTTGAAATGAGCTTACCTTGGCTGATCATGTTCATGTTACTGAAGCCTGAACAGTCCAAATAGCTCACTGTTGTCTGTGGGGGCAGAGTTTAAAATTTTGAAAAGTCAAGATGGTAGAATCAGCAAAACCATGAAGCATTTCTTGATAAGTGGCATCCAAACTGCAACTCCAGCAGAAAGAGGAAGTGGGAGGGCAAGGACAGTGAAGTAGTGTAGAAGATACCCTCATTATATGGTTCTCTTGGGTTCTGGACAAAGGGACTCAAAACTCTGGTCCCATGTTAAAAGCCAAGGCCCTTGAATTAGCTAGCAAATGTCTTTCTCCAGTTTCAAGGCCACTGATGGGTGACTGTCAAGATGGAAGCTGTAGCATCAGATTGTGTTCAAATGAGAACACAGGGAGAAGCAGGATGCCAATGCCGCTACAGCACAACGCTGGCTGACTGAAGTGCTGCCTGGAATTCTGTCAGGGTACCAGCCAGTCGATGTCTTTAATGCTGATGAGACTGGCAAATTTTACAGAGGCTACCCTGACCGTGGACATGCTGTTAGCAACAAGAGCTAATTGGGGATAGAAAAGCCAAGGACAGGATATCTGTCCTGTGCTGTGCTAATCAAACAGGCACTGAAAAAAGAAAGCTTCTGGTGACTGGAAAAAGCAAGCATCCACTATGCTTTCCAAAAGATGTAAAACTTCTGCCTGTGACTTACACAACCTCAAGGAATGCCTGTATGACAAGTGCCACATGCCAGGACTGGCTGCTAACTTGGGATTCAGAGCTTCAAGGAAGCAGAAGAAAAATTCTGCTGTTTGTAGACAACTGTTCTGCTCACCCCCATGAAGTGCACAGAAGATTAAATTTATTAATTGGTTTTCTTCCCCTCAAACACTACCAGCATGTTGCAGCCCATGGATATGGGTGTTGACACAATTCTTAAAGGGCACTGTCTATCCTATGTGGCTGGCAAAATTTTAAAGTCCATAGATGAGGGGAGACCACTCATGCAGCAGAAATAGTCAGCAAGGTTAATCTGTTGGATTTGATTTATGTGCTACATAAAGCCTGAGGGGCAGTGAAGGAAAGCACAATAGTAAACTGCTTCACTAAAGCCATATTTAACTGTGGTGCCTTTACTCTACCAAGTGAACCAAGCAACAGTCTTTCTGACATCGAAATTGTTTCGATCCAGCTTTTGTAGATGCCACCACTTTTGCTGAATTTGTGGAGATGGACAATCACGAATCAAGAGTGGGAGACCTCACAGATGGGGAACTGGTGAATGTTTTGATTAAAGGGTTGAAAGGGGTAGACACAGATAATGAGGACACATTGGATGGTGGCACTCATGAGGCTGCATGATCAGTGTTAACTGTGGTGGCTCTCACAGGTCTGGACTCTGCTATTGAGTGGTGCCAGCAATGTGGACAGACCATGACCTGGGAACAGCTTTTTGATGTTGAATGCACCATCTAGGCTCAAGCCATTAAGGAAAAGGGGCAAAAAAACAATCACTGACTTTTTCCAGTCAACAGCATCAGCACCTTCTGATCTGTCTATGTCATCAGCATTGTCTGAATTGCTTGAATTGCCACAAGACTTGGTAGCTGAAGCTCGCTCATCATCGTCTTTCTCATTCCTCACTTAGACTGCATCGATCTTGATGGAGAAAAGACCCTAAAGTGCATACTGTGCTTTAAGCACTAGGAGCAACATGAGGCAGTTGTGACAATGAAATACAGTACAGTACTGTGTAGCAATATAATAAATTAAGTGTACAGAAAGTTACAAAACCATGAGCACAAAACATAAGCATTATAAAAAAAAACTTGTGCACACTTTCCCAACCCACACTTTCCAGACCTCCTCTGTTGCCACCCTTCCTAACCAGTGCCTCCATTCCATCAACATTCAACCTAACCTAACTTCATTCAGTCACCACCAAAAAGTAAACCTTGCTTTGCTGGGATGGCTGCTTAAATAGGATGATCTTATCTTGTTACCAAAGAATCAAAAAAATATATCTGATCAGTCTGAGGCACCTAAAAGGATGCTATGGTAAGATGGAACTTTCTGATATTGTTTTGTTAAAGTGTCACTACTGAGGCTGCAGAGCTCACAGTTTAGGCTTAAAAAGCACAATTTGAGAAACAAAAAAATGAACAGGTTCATGCCATCCACATACCAGCTCTTTTTTTTCTATATAGGTTTTTATCCTCCTGGCAGGTTCCCTCATCTATGGCCATCCCGTGTCTTCTCTGGTCTCAGGGAACTTATAGCCCCCATTGATTGCCTCCATGGTGGAGTCTGGAAGGGAGGGCTGTTCTCCCCCACCTGGAACACATATTCTGATGACCCTGGAGCCAGAGAAATTGAGCAGGCCATTGGTGCAACCAGGCAGGGTTTCATAAAGCCCATCCTCCGTTTTCCTCCTGGTTTCTCCTCCTGGGCTGCACAGATGTGCAGTGAGCATGGCGTGTGAGCTCTGCCTCTGCAGAGACACCTCTGGTGCTTTGAATGTGTGTCCTTCCCCTTTACTGGATCATGCTTGTACCTCCATTTGGATTCCTCCAGATGGCAGTCAAGTGGCAAGGCACAGGATCACTCCCCCCGAGGGAGGAGAGCAGTCCTATGGCTGCTTAATCCCCCCTCCGCAGACCAACCCCCAGTGACTCAAGTCCATTCCTGAACCCGGGTCACTAGCATGGGTGAGGTATGGCACCCATGGTGCCTCAACCCTCTGCTCCACTGGGCCAGCTGTACATATCAGCACTTGAGCTAAAGAGGTTTATTCCAGTGCTTTATTGTGCCAGATATCAGGCAGACATTAGGGTTCCCTCCAACAAAGATAGGCTAGTCATGTGAAGACGTGGAATTTCTAAAGGAAAGGGACCAAGGTCCATCTTGTCATTCAGCCACTTAACGGTAGTTATAACCACTGATACCTGAAGAAATTGTTCATTTACCCAGTCTCCTTTTGAATAACCTCAATTAATCTGTTGATAGTGCTCCACTTGGTAATTTACTCCAACCTGATACTACCTTTTAGGTAAAGAATTCTTCTATTTTTGAAGGTTTTAATATTTGCCCTTTTAGTTGCAACTTATGACTATTCACCCAGTTTAAGAATGGATTCTAATGTTCCTGCTCTTATGCATCTGTAGACCTGTATCATATCCCCTGTTATTCTTTGTCAATGGGAACCCTAATGTTTGCCTGATATCCTGCACAATAAAGCATTAGGATAAACATCTTTAGCTCAAGAGCTGGTATGTGGAGGGCACTGATCCTGTTTTTTTTTTTCTCAATTTTTTGATAGCCAGCACTGTAGAGGTGAGCTAGATGAAAAGTACATTTATGGCTTATGTTCTCTTCATTATTTGAGCTAAGGAGATTTCTTTCTCTTCCCTTCAAATGACTTTGTTCTTGCAGAGGTGAACTCTGGGATGGTTTAGGGCAGTTGTGCTCATTTTAATTGAATTTACTCCGTGTTGTTTATTTATTGAAATTTTTGGAGAATTCCACTGAGCACAAGTGCTCATTTACAAAAGTTCCACATCAAAAATACAGTCACAAAAATGCTGCAATCACACTAAGCAGTTTCAGAGGAAATGCAGTTGAGCCACGCTCAAAGCACTTAAAACAGATTAATTACATACAGTTTTGAAAAAAATCCATAGAGATCGTTGTACAAAAAGACACAGGATATATACAGTGAGAAACTGAAAAAAAAAAAACAGTTTAGCAGTTACAATTGCAATGGACTGCCAGGGCAGATTACAAATATCTCTTAAATTGATTAATCTAGGGGAGATTCAGCAGAGTAAAAGATTAATATGCAAGTTAGCCAGCCTGGAAGTGGGTCCCAAGATGGTAGCCTGGGTAAAGAATTGGCTGGAGAACAGGACACAGAGGGTAACAGTAAATGGAGTCCACTCTGAAGAAAGGGGGGTTACTAGTGGGGTACCACAGGGTTCAGTACTAGGACCGGTCCTCTTTAATATCTTCATAAGCGACATTGCAAAGGGACTGGAAGGAAAAGTATGTCTCTTTGCAGACGACACAAAGATCTGCAACAGAGTTGATATACAAGGTGGGGTGGAAAGGATGAGAAGGGACTTGGCAAGGTTGGAGGAATGGTCAAATATATGGCAGCTTGGATTCAATGCTAAGAAGTACAAGGTAATGCACTTGGGAAACAAAAATCCAGGGGAAGAGTACACAAAGGGGGGTGAGATACTAACAACAACAAAAATGGAAAGGGACCTGGGGTAGTCATATCAGATTATCTAATGGTGGGCAAGCAATGTGAGAGGGCAGTGAGGAGGGCTGGGGGGATACTGGGATGCATAGGGAGAGGCATCACCAGTAGAAAACAGGAAGTTGTTATCCCTCTGTACAGACAGCTGGTGAGACCCCATCTGGAGTACTGAGTGCAGTTCTGGAGACCTCCATCTCCGCAAAGACATAAACAGGATGGAGGCAGTCCAGAAGAGGGCAACTAAAATGGTGCAGGGTCTGCACCAGAAGACATATGAAGGGAGACTTAAGGAGCATAATACTGTATGTATAACCTCGAGGAAAGGAGGGAGAGGGGTGACATGATAGAAAATTTCAAGTACCGCAAGGGAATCAACAAAGTTCAAGAGGGTAGCAACTTTCAGAAAAAGAGGTGTGCAAGAACAAGAGGGCACAATTTGAAGATGGGGGGGCAGCTCAGGGGTAATGTAAGGAAGTATTTTTTCACAAAGAGGGTTGTAGATGCATGGAACGGCCTTCTGGAGGAGGTTGTGGAGTCAAAAACAGTGGTGGAATTCAAGCATGCATGGGACAGTCATAAGGCAATTCTAGCGGGTGGGGTTATTTATTTATTTATTTATTTATTTAAGCATTTAACCAGGAAAGCATGCTGAGCAGGCTGCTGCTCGTTTCCAGATGCGTCCTGGGGAGAGGGGGTACAATTACACAGCTGAACAGACAAATACATATAGGATACAAAGTATAGAGATAAACAGCAGATACAGGCATAGCATCAATACATTACCATAAAATATATACAGGTGGAACATACAGTTTAGTAAATTACAGCTTGGATGCTCTACTCAGCTATTCAGTGATCCACAAACTGTCTAGACACATGAGCAGATAGAGGAGAAGTGATAATGGAGCATGGCATTTAGAAGTGGGGGGGAGAAGAACAGTGATGAATGTTTGTTGAGAGGGAATGCCACAACGTTGGTAAGTGGTAGTTAAAAGCCACCTGGCCAGCAAAAGTGGCCCTGTGTGGGACTGCAAAGGACCTGGAGTCTGTGTTTCTGAGGGAGTAAACTGAGGTGCTGCGGTTGACAAGGGCAGAGGCAAGGTAAGAAGGGAGTAGCTGGGACCAGTACCTGGCTGTGAACTTAGCACAGTGGGACAGTCTTGAATTGTCTAGACAGGGGAGGTTTGTTGATTGGTAAAGGGTACAGTGGTGAGTGGAGTAAGGACAGTTCAGGATAAAGTGACAGAAAGAATGGAAAAGAGGGTCCAGTCTGACTAGGATGGACTTAGGACCTGCACTGTATACTACGTCCCCATAGTTGAAGACAGGGGAGGATCATTTTCTGCACAATGGCCCTGTGGGCAGGAGCTGGGATGCAGTCCCAGTTCCGGTGAAGTGCCCCAAGCCTGGGGTGCAGCTTCTTAATTATAGAGTCAACATGGGCTGAAAAATTGAGGTGCTGATCCAGCCAGACCCCGAGGTACTTGAAGGAGGTGCAGACCTCCAGGGGCGATCTCTCAAGGATGTGGAACGTAATTGGGCAGGGGAGCCACGAGAGTCTCTGCCTTGAGCCAAAGGTTACTGAGACTGTTTTCTTGGCATTGAGGAGTAGTTGACTGGTGTGAAGCCAGTGCTGAACTGAATCAAAGTCACGCTGCACTCTAGTCAAGACCACAGCGGTAGAGGGGCCAGATGTATATAGTACGGTGTCATCCGTGTGTACATATGTATTGAGATGTGAGGGCAGGCAGAAGGCAGGTCATTCAGAAAAATGGAAAACAGGAGTGGGCCAAGTACAGAGCCTTGTGGAACCCCTGTGTGGACCGGGAGGGGGGCCGAGATGGAGGAGCTGAGTCGGATGGATTGGGATCCGCCTGCAAGGTATGAGTGGAACCAACTGATAACGCTGCTGGATAGACCAGCATTGCCAAGTTTGATCAGGAGGAGTGTGTGGGAGACAGTGGCAAATGCTTTTGCCAGGTCAATGAAAATAGCAGCCGTGACATGGCCAGCATCCATACCAGTGAGGATGGAATCAGTAAGCCTGAGAAGGGAGTTAGTGGTGGAGTGGGATTTCCTAAATCCAGACTGGAATGGGGTGAAAAAGGAGGAGGAATCCAGAAAGAGTGATAGGCGAGAGAGTCTTAGACGTGGGTTTGAGGTATCCCCACCCTTAGGAAGGGAGATTACAGTGGCATGTTTCCATTCAGAGGGTACCTCAGCAAGGGCGAAGGATAGGTTAAAAAGGGAAACCAGGGATTTGGCTATGGCTGGGGCCAAGAGGTACAGCATTTTGGAATCCAACCTGGTGGGGCATTTGCCCTTCCTTGGATTAAGGGCAATCAGTGCACTAAATACCTCACCAGGGGTGACCTGCAGGAAGGAGAAGGGGTGAGCTGATTGTGTATTTCTTGGTATGGAGGTAAGGGAGGGGTGCTGTGCAGGAAGAGATGATGACTGGAGAGTGGCATAGTTGTTTGTGAAATGAGAGTTAAACAGTGGTGTCACTGTAGGGGGGTCAGTGATGTTGAGATCGCCTACCTGCAGGGTATGAGTGGGGGGCTGTGATGGAAGGCTGAGAAGAGATTTTACCACTTTCTAGAAGTTGGCTGGGTGGTGGGAGGTGGAATTGAATATGACTTTGAAGTAGCTGGCTTTTGCTTGGCAGATTTTCCTAGTACTGGCATTGCGTAATGCACGGTATTGCTGGAGGTTGTCTGGAGATCTGGAGGCCTTGAAGGATTTCCAGGCCTTGTCTCTGGTTCTAAGGAGGGTCAGGATTTTGGCTGAGATCCAAGGGAGATGGGCACCTCTGACTCTGGTACGCCTGAGGAGGGCATAACAGTCCCAGATAACAGTGAACTTGGTCTTAAAGAATTCCAGGGCAACATCTATGGAGTTTGATTGACTTATGCATGACCAGTCAGAACTGCCCAAGTCATTTAGTAAGGAGGTGAGGTCCAATGATTTGAAGGATCTAGCCATAAGGATTTTGGATGGGTGGGCTTTTGGCTTGAAGATTTTATCCACAAAGTAGATTCCATGGTGGTTGCTGAGGGCATCTGGGAGGATGCCTGAGGATATGATCCTATGGGGGTGTGAGGTGAGGGACCAGTCTAGAAGGGTGTGCTTCAAGGTTTTGTGCTTGTGCCGAGTGGGCTCGAGAGATTAGTTGGGTTAGATTTAGGGTAGTCACCTTGTCCCGGAGCTTGGAGTTGGCCCCAGCGAGCCAGTTCAGATTGAAGTCCCCAAGTATATGGAGCTCGCCACCTAGAACCAGGGAGTTCAGCATGCCCAAGTGATCCATTATAGCAGCTGTGTTGGCATCAGGGGCGTAGTAGGTACCAGCAATGTAGATTGGGATTGAATGTGGGAGGGAGAGTTTTACCATGAGAACATCGATGGCCTTTGAAGGCAGGGGTAGGGTGATTGGGGTGAACTGGATGGTGGAGGCAATGTACATTGCTAAGCCTCCCCCTTTTTTGCCCAAGCGATCAAGTCCGATGAGTGTATAGCCAGGAATAGAAAATTCTGAGTCAGGGTTGTGAGGCTTCAGCCAGGTTTCTGAGATAATCAGGATATCCGGGCTGAGGGACATGGCAAGGGGTTGAAGCTGAGTTATTTTATTTAGTAGGCTACATATATTTAGATGGGACAGTTTTAAGCCTGGAGGAGTTGGTGGGGTATTGGTGGGTTTGGGATGTGGTGGTTGTTAGGTCCGGGGTTTGGCTCAGTATCTCCTGCTTGGAGAAGCAGTAGAGTAATCAGGAGTTCAGTATTATGTGCAACTCAGTGCAGCTTTCTGGGGGAGGTATAAGTCCTTGCAATAGCAGATGTTGGCCGACGATCATGGGGTAGGAGGGCAAGGAGGCTGGTTTGGAAGTGGGTGGGAGTACAGCAGGGCCAAATGAAAGAGTGTGGAAGCGGCACCAAGGGTGAGTGTCAGCTTTGGTCACTGAGTTATTAATGTTTATTTGGTGCCTGGTGCATGGTGCCTGACAGACCATCAGGTAAGGATAGACAGATGGTGGGAGGGACGCCCTGGGGATGAGGATGAAGAAAGTTATAAGGACAAAGGGGTCAACATATAGAGGTAGCAGTGCAAGAGTTAAAGTTACTGTATAGGTGTTCTTAGTGAGGAGGCCACTAGTGGTAGAAAGATATAACCTGCAAATGGTAAAGTGAGCTGATTGTTTTATTACCATGTGACCAGCCCTATATTAGTGGGAGTTTGCCAAGGGTGGTGGGGTAGCTGACGCTAAGCGTCAGCGGGGTGAAGCTCTCTGGTGAGCTGCTGAGGATCGGGTGGTGACTGCTTATCTTTTCTGAGTCCTCAGTGCAGGGGGGGCTCGCTCTCTGGTTCGGGGGAGGGCTTCCAACCCTCACAACCTCACAGTGCCTACTGTGGGGAGGTGAGCTAGGAGAGGAAGAGACAGAGTTTAAATAGTTAGGAGCGAGGGAAGAGATAACTCCACTACCTGACTCCACAACTTGAATTAATTCACAGCAGAGTTCACAGTGGGGGAACTAGGCTACCAGGTTTAAATGCAAAACAGCAGATGTACAGGTTACTCACTAACTTGATTTTTTTTTTTCCATTCAACTTTTATTAAAATTTACAATACAGAGAACGAATCCACAAGACATTTGACATAAGGAAGCTGTAATTGCTATACAAAATTATACTGATTCGTCCTCTCCCTGCATCCCCCCAGCCCAAGCGCAGCATCCTAGGAACCAAACCACATCATGCATTACAATGAACATACATTTCAAGCTTCTAAAGAGTACAGGGTTTGAAAAGCACCCCATATCCTATTAAATTTGATAAGTTTATTAGAAAGGCTAGCGATGGTTCTCTCCATTCTGAGATTGGCCAGAAGCTCTTGGAGCCATTCAGTGTAGGACAAATTGTCAGAATCTTTCCAATGTTTAAGGACCACCTTTTTAACAGACATGGAAATTAATGCCATATAATATTTCCTACACCATATAGAAATACCAGAAAAGTCCCCCAAAAGACATACTTCGGGTGTGAACAGATCTGCAAGCCCCAACAGTGGGTCAACTCTTAGTTTAATGGTGGTCCAAAGTAGAGCAACTTTTGGACAGTTCCAAAAAATATGAAGAAGGTCCCCCGGGTGTAACTCATATCTGGTACATATCGGAGAGGGCACCACACCCAGTTTGGCCAACTTCTGCGGTGTATAGTAAATATTATGCAAAATTTTGAATTGCATTAATCTAAGTCTGTCCTCTAGTAAACATTTATGACAATTATGCCAAAGTTGAGGCCAATCTAATTCCTTCTCCGGAAAAAGGAACGACCAGTATGCAACTGGGGCTAAAGTTATCAGGGTATGCCCATGCAAATAAAATGCTGTATATCCTGGACACCGCATGGGGCAATCCAGCCAACTCTGCCAGAGTGGCCTGAAAAGTGATGTGGGCAACAGAGGGCGGAGTAACTCCAAAAACTTTTAACACAAGGTGCCGAAGCTGAAAAATCTTGAAGATGTTTATCCCAGGTATTGTAAAGTTATGCATAATTTCCACTGAGGAGCACCATTGTCTATCAACTGTAATAAAATCTTTCAACTGACAGTTTGCTAACAGAGGAAGCCATTTTAATGATAGGGGCTTGTTATCTAATTGTAAATTAGGATTGCCAATTATTGGCTGAACTAAGTCCTTAACATTATCATATTTGAGAAATGCACATAGTTGAGTGTGTGCAATAATCGATACTGCAATGGGAGAGTTACGGAGTGCATCTGGAAGAGATCCTACTTTAGTATATAACAACGCACCGGGTAGGAGTCCATACTTTTTAATAGAGGCTAACTCCACTCTAAGCCAGGCCGGGACATAGGAGGAGTGAGCTAATAGCTGCTCCGGTGACAGCCACCTGAGATATTTGTTAACCTGGCTGGCCCAATAATACAATCCTATGTGAGGAATTCTTAAGCCCCCTTTTCCTTTAGGAGCAGCCAATTTGTGAAAGGCCATTCTGGATTTTTTATACCCCCATATGAAATTAGAAAACATACTATGGATCTTTTTAAACCAGGACAACGGAAGGCCAATATTTAACATATTAAAGGGATAGAAGAGACGGGGAAAGACATTCATTTTAATTAAATTAATCCTACCCCACAAGGAGAGAGGAAGTAGCATCCACCTGCGGAGATCTTGGTCTATTCTTTGAGCCAACAGATCCAAATTTAATTGTTTAAGCCGGGTTACATTATGTGTCAGAATGATTCCAAGATATTTAATGGAATCAGATTGCCAGGCAAACCCAAAAGTCGTGATTTCTTGCTTATAAACCCTATGATTGAGAGGAAAAAACGAGGTTTTCCCAATGTTAAGTTTATAATTCGAAACATTGCTAAACCCCTCTATTATATTAAGAATAGGGGGAATAGATGTAGCTGGATTAGTAATATGCAAAAGAAGATCGCCTGCGTATGCAGCTACCTTAACCACCTGCCCATTTAGAGATATACCTAGAATATCCTGAGCTTTGGTTAACCCCCGAATAAGGGGCTATAAATATATATTGAAAAGCAGGGGGTACAAGGCACACCCTTGCCTAGTTACCATGTGTAATTTAATCGGGCTGGAAATCATTCCATTACAAGAGATTCTAGCAGAGGGTAATAGATATAGTGAACGAACCCAGCTCAAAAATTACTGTGGAATACTGACTGTCTCCATTGCAGCAAATAAATAATTCCAATGGACCCTGTCAAAGGCCTTCTTGGCATCCAGGGATACCAAGGCCATTGGAATAGCAGCATCCCTCGATGCCGAGAAGACGTGCGCCAGGGTTCGCAAATGGTCCACTGATGATCTGCCCCTCATAAAAGCGACCTGTTCCTCCCCTATTATGCTAGGTAGAACCATGCTCAGACGATCAGCCAATAGTTTGGCTAAAATTTTAATGTCGTGATTAATTAAAGAAATGGGCCTATAACTAGAGACCAAATCCTGTGGCTTGTCAGGTTTGGGCAATAAACAATCAGAGCTTCGAAAAGGAAAGGATCGGCCCCTTGACCAGAAAGAATATATTGAAAAAGTGCCAGTAAAATAGGTGTTAACTGCTTAGAAAATACCTTGTAAAGGCTGGCAGAGAATCAGTCAGGGCCAGGAGTTTTATCGGATGGCAATGATTTAACTACCAAAGCTATTTCATCCTCAGAGATAGGGGATATTAATGCAGCTTGTTGAGAGTTAGTGAGGGAGGGGTAACTGTAAGTCCCCCAGATATTTTTGTAAGTCCTCCTCAGAAGGGGGATTTACCATGGGACCATATAACTCCTGGAAATAACAAGTGAATACATCAAGTATCTCTGAGGATGAAGTTTTAGGGGGATCTCCCTCTACAAAACGAATGGCTGCAATAAATCTAACAGATTCTAATTACTTAACATGCATTGCCAACAGCCTCCCCGCCTTCTCCCCTTGGTCTGTATAAACTGCATTTGTTTTTAAAATGGCAAACTCCGCTTGCTCCCTTAACAAATTAAGATAAGCATCCTTAACTTTCACTAAATCCTGCTTGAAAATTTCAGAGAGGTAGGAGAGAGACGGGATTCCATATCCCTAATTTGGGACAGAAGGCGGGAAGATTTATTTTCCCATTCCTTTTTCCTTTTCGAGGTTAAGCCAATTAAAATCCCCCTCAAAAATGCCTTAAAAGCGCTCCATTCCACATCGGGCCGCCGTGTGGAGTTGATATTAATAGCCATAAACTGTTGTATTTGGGATGTTATGTATTCAATCTTATCGGATTCCTTAAGAATTTGATTATTCAACTTCCATCTACCCCCCTTTTTAGGTAAAGAGGACAAGGAAATTTGACATACTACCGCAGCATGGTCCGAAAGTGGGCCTGAGACAATATTAGAATCTAAAACCCAGCCAAAAGAGTTTGAGAGATGAAAATGTAATCGATCCACGAAGAGGTGCCATGAACTTGTGACACAAAAGTGTATTCCCGCACTTTGGGGTGAAATACACGCCATACATCACAAAGCCCTGCAGAGTCTGCCAAGTCTCTGAATGCTCTTTGGGCAGGGGAAAGGCCCTGCCGACAATGGCCCGACCTATCTAGGGATGGATCGAATACCAAGTTAAAATCACCACCTATAATCATGGGGACATCCAAAAAGGGGGTGAGAACCTCCAATATTTTCATAAAGAAACCCAGAGTATCAATATTGGGACCATAGACGCTACCCAATACAATATCCAAAGTGCATAACCTCCCCTTCACAAACAAAAACCTTTCAGAAGGATCAGAAATGCATTGGATAAATCTAAAAGGAAGTGATCTATGTAGAAGGATCATACCCCCTGCTTTGGGTATTCCCCTTCGCAGCAAATATCTGTCCCACCTGTTGCCTTCTCAGCTTATCTGCTTCATCATTGAGTAAATGGGTTTCTTGTAAAAAAATAACTTCTGCTTTTAAATAACTAAGATATTTCAAGATCTTATATTGTTTAGTCTTATGTCTAGCCCCTTTAACATTCCAAGTGGTAATCCTAAGATTGCTAGCCATTACCCTTTGAATCCCTGGATAACACGGTAGGGCTTCTCCTGTACTCATATTTGGCTTTCATGTGACATTTTATATAACTTCTGCTGCATGTGACCACCCCCCACCCATTTCCACCCCAACACACCCAAACCCCAGTAACAGACTCCCAAGCAATCAACCCCAATATCCCACGATAAAGCCCAACCCCCTCCCACTCCCACCCCTTATTCTCGTGGTACATGATGAACAGCTCACCAAAACATCTCCTCACCACCCCATCCCCCTGCCTTTCATAACTAAACTAACTAAATTATTATACCATCTATATTTATCATTAAGCGAACAATGCAGCAAAACAATTAAACAATAGTTGCCCATATACTGAACATCTCGAGGCATCAGCCACTAAAACTGAGAAGCCCTCCAAACCATACCAAGAGAATGGAAATTAAATAATAAAGGAGTGTGGCCCTCCGGCCCTAGGAATAAGTTGCATCTCTTCCCTTCAAGCCCACAGGGAAATGGAGGGGGTCATGAAAGAAATTAACCAGTAGCTTTTACCAAAGTAGGAAAGAAAGGAAAAAAAAAACATTTTTACTAAAACTAAACAAATAGGGCTTGAGTAGGCGGCCTAGCCAAGCTATAATCTGATTATGCCCCTGCATATGCGAAGAGTGAAATTTTTAGACACATATCCTCCTATAAGTAACAAAGCAATAAAAAAAAAAGAAATTTATCGCTATCGGACGCCTTCCCCCGCATATGAACATGCACTGTATAATATACAACCAATTACAGTGTCCAATGCCATCTAGTGGCGAGAGATCGGAAAAACATAATCAGGTAAGGTCTTAAATGCCAGAACTTTCTTGAGAGAAAAAACTATTTAGTCCATCAGTCCATCTTCTCATTACCAACTCAAAATAACTTGAAGCAGTAGATGGCGGCGAGATCGAAAGGCCACTCAGCTTCCTGGCTACACCTCCAATTTATGCAAAACTCAAGACCTCAAGAACTGAGAAGCAGTAGTGGTTGTGCAGTCTCCATTAATTTAAATTTAGGGACCAACAGACATATTTTAAAAAAGTACTGTGCTGGGTCTCCAAAGCAAACTTTACAACTAGACCCCTTAATACTTGTGTGGCGAAGGAGACAAAAAGAAACACATACGCCTTCAGAGGCGGACAAGCCAGACTCCCACCATTCGCAAGCCTGCGAAGGAAAATTCAAAATCAGCTGTTCCAAATTATAACTCTGGCTCCCATCCACACCTTACCAGCCCCTAGCTCAAGGAGCCCGAAACAAGTCTGGGAGCATAGACTTAAGACCAGCAGCCGCCGACTCCGCGTTTTCGTATGTTATCCAAGAGCCAGCAACAAACACTTTAAATCTGTCTGGGTAGGTCATTTTTAAACTTGATTGCAGCAGCTATTAACTTCGTTGCAATGGGATTGTAGGTGGCTCATTTCTGGTGCACAGAGAGAGGTAGATCCTATACTATCCTCAGTTTAATTCCTTTCCACATGAGTTCCTTCGTTTCTCGCACTTTAGACATAAAATGCTGTTTCTCTTGAAAATTCAAAAAACGGAAAATAAAAGTTCTGGGGGCAGCTCCTTGCGATGGCATAGGTCGCAATGCTCTGTAGGCTCGTTCAATAATGTATTCGGAGCCAAAAGGGGTAGGGACAGCAATTCTCTCTACAAATTTTTTAATAAACTTAACTGGGTCTGTGCCTTCTTCCCATTCAGGGAGACCTATTATCACCACATTATTGCAGCGGCTATAACCCTCGAGGTCTTCTATTTTGTTTTCCATCCTGGCTAGTCGTTGCCTCACCACCACTAGCTCGGAGTCAAGTTGCTGTTGCTTATGCTCTAGTGAGGATATGTGGGCTTCATTATCTGATGTCCTCTGTGAGAGGGATTCCTAGACACAGGAAATACTTTTAATTTCTCCAGCGATGTTCTGGATTTCGGTTTTGAAAGGTTGAAACTCCTCCAAAAATTTGGCAAGAGTGAGAGGCTCCGAGACGGCATTCCTGACATCAGAAGTCTGCATCTGAAGCTCAGTAGAGGCCTTAGGCTTCTTCGGGGCCTTTTCGGGAGTTGCAGGAGGGGTATGTTTTGGTTTTTTTTTCTTCATCTCCGTTTCCATCCAAAACCCGTCGGATAAACACCGATTGAAGGGAAGACTTCCACCACTTACTAAGTTGTTAGGAGCTTTCCTGAACGGGTATAATTAATATAAAAACTGACGGGGGGCAGGAGCTCACAAAGGAGAGTGTTACTCCGTGGACTGCATCACGTGACTCCCTCACTAACTTGATTTAAACACAGCAGAGTTTACAACGGGGGGAACTAGGCTCACCAGGTTTAAAAATAAAACAGCAGATGCACAGGATTTAGATCAGTAACAGTGTAGTTCAGCATTTAGTGTGCTTTAAAGCAACTTCAGTAACCGCATTTAAATGGGCGCCAGCACAGATTCCTCCCATATCTAATTGTTTTGTTGGTTTAAAGGCTGCAGTAATTAAAGTGCCCAAATAGCAGGCTGAGAACCCCCCAATGTTCAAGCAGAAAGAAGAGTAAAAAAAAACTATCTCCATTCGTCTGCTGACTGCAAAGAATTCAAATTTTGGTGCCAAAACTGAAGCTCTCTGGTGAGCTGCCGAGGATTGGGTGGTGACTGCATACCTTTTCTGAGTCCTCAGTGCTGATGGGGTGCGCTCTCTGGTTCGGGGGAGGGCTTCCGACCCTCGTGACCTCACAGTGCCTGCCGTGGGGAGGTGAGCTTTTCTGAGTCCTCAGTGCGAGTGGGGGAGCGTGCTCTCCTGTTCGGGAGAGGGGCTTACGACCCTCGCAACCTCACAGTGCCTGCCATGGGGAGGTGAGCTTTTCTGAGTCCTCAGTGCAGGGGGAGGGTGCACTCTCTGTTCGGGGGAGGGCTTTTGACCTTGCGACCTGGCTGTTGGTTAACTAGGATCTGCAGCTTATCCATTAGGTAGGGAAATGGGCAGACTGGGTGGGTCAATAGGTCCTTATCTTCCATCAAATTCTATGTTTCTATGTTTCTATAAAGCAGTTTGTTTAACCAGTTAGTGGCCCTGACAGTAAATGGCTGCTTTCCAAGCCGAGTATGCCAGAAAGGAGGCTTAAGGGCATTTCTGGCCATATTTCTGATGTTGTATTATTTGGAGATGGTATAGAAACAATTTGTTAAAGCAGGGGTGTTAGGCCCAGGAACACCTTTTTGGCTAGCAAAGTGGTCTGGAACTTGATTCTACAGAGTAAAGGTAGCAAGTTAGTGAGTGCTTAAAGGGTACAGCTATGAGCATGATTATCTGCACTAAGTACAAAATGGCAAGCCTTATTACAGATCAGCTTTACTCTGGTCAACACCATGTCACAGGCAACTGCATATACAGGGAGGACAAAATCTGTAAGAGACAGAATGGAGCTGGCTACAACAAATTGTTTAGCATCCCCAGTAAGATTGTTCCAATTACAGTACAGGGCACACAGTCATCTGTTAACTATAGCCAGTAGATGTCAATGTGGCAGGCAAAAGATAAGGAGCTTGATTCACAAATGTTGGCGGGAGCTGCACCAATCACAGATTGCACCGATTGCTGGTGCGCCTGGGACCCTGCGGCCAATTCTCTGTCGGGTAGAGTCCCAGCAGCAAAGTCCCAGAGCTTGCAGCAACTGTGGCCATGCACTGAACAGATGGCGCATCTGCAAGGTGTGCTGTAAACTGCGAGCAGTCATGCGGCAGCTGTGCTCATATACAGTGACTAGTACACCAAGCAGAAGACATCCTCTCCCTGGTGGCTTGTGCCCCCCAGCACCGATCTGCCCATATGCTACAATATATTTCCCTGGTGGTCTAGCGGACCCCCCATACCACGATCTGCCCATATAATAAAATATGTTTCCCTGGTGGTCCAGTGGACCCCCTTCCCTATCCCTGATATACCCATAGAATAGAAATATATAATTCTCTGGTGGTCTAGTGGATCCCCACCCCAGCAGGCAGTGCCCCACCACTCCTCTCCCTCCCATCCCATCCCGAGCTAGTGACCAACACAGCCCTCTGCTTACCACCATGGCTGTTTGCTGACTGAGCATTCAGTGAGCACATACTGTATACAGTACATGCTCATTGACTGACAGCTCAGCTCAGCTGTCAGTCAATAGTCACATGCTGTATGCAGTACGCACTCATTGAAAATTCATTTGGTGGTGAGCCATGGTGGTGAGTGGAGGGTTATGCTGGTGGCCAGCTTGGGGATGGGATAGGGGAAACAAGGTGGTGGGGCACTACCTGCCAGGGTGGTGGTCCACTAGACCATGAGAGAATGATATAGTGCTATTCTGTGGGTAGATCAGGGATTGGGAGGGGGTCCACTAGACTACAAAGGAAATATATATAATATATGAGCAGATCGGGGCATGGGGGACCACTGGTCAACAGGGACATGATTATTTTTATACATAGGACCACAACACATTGGTGCAGATGTCTAGTCCTCCCAGAGAACACACTTCTAAGTACCTTTAGAACAGCTCTGGCTGATCTAACAGTACATAGCAATTTACCCTCTTGGAGGGTTTTTTGAATCCTGACTTAGGGGGTATGGCAGTCTTTGTCTGCCGAAAGCCCCCCAAACCCATGCCACAGTCCATTTTCTGGCACAAGGTTGAAGCAAACCCCCTTTGGCACAAGCAGCCTGTGTTTGACACAGGCTGCTTTTGAGAATTGCTCCCAACATATCTGTTGGCACAAGCCGCACCTTGCGCCATTCTTTGTGATGCAAGCCCATTGAGGAGAGCCATCTCAATCAAGCCCAAGGTGTCATTCAGAGTTACTTCAAGGTATTTTTAGGCCTCCACCTGTTCAAGGTTTAGTCCCTGGCCATTTTGAATGACAAACAGTGGAACTTGCTTCTTCTGTGGGAGTCTAGAGAAGAGCATGGTCTTTGTTGTTTTGTAATTGAGGACCCATTTGTTATTGGAGAACCAGCTTTCTAATGGCTTGAAATTACCTTGTAGAGCAGCAGTGAGGCTCCAATGTCAGGGTTTTTGGAATAGACAACAGCATTATTGACATGGAGTGGTACATTGACTGTCTGACAGGCATCACACAGTTGACTTATGAAGAAGCCAAACAGGAGTGGTCTCAAGATGGAGCCCTGGTGCATACCAATAGCTACTTCCCTAGTGTCAGACAAAGATTTACCTATCTTCATGTGCTGGGAGTGGTTGGTGAGATAGTTGCAAAACCAGTCAACTGTGTTTTGTGCATACCCAGGCCAAGGAGGTATCCCATGAGGAGGGCGCATAGGGAAGGGCACTGTCCATAATGGTGACCCGCTCTCCACTGGATCCCTCACGGCAATGGGAGGGTAGGGTGGCCGAATGGGGGGGTCAGCAAAAACATCAACAGGATGTGGCTATACATATGCGTGTGGGGGGGAAGCGAGCACGCCGAGTGTGGGCTGGGAGGGGACGGAGGAGCTGTAGGGGGTGGCACTGCGGTGGACTGCCGGGCTGCATCATGGTGTCAGGGGTTGGTACATGGCTGCGGCAGGGCTGGTACTGGGTTCGGGTCCGGGTGCTGGTGAAATTTTAATGCGCCCGGCCCGGAACCCTTTTATTTTAATGTTTCACCCCCGACATGCACCCCTGGAGTTGAGAATCCTTTATTGAAGTGCGGAGGTAAAAGCACCACTTGGGGGTGTTGGGGAGCACAGCCCCCCCACAGAAAACATTAAAAAGTAAGGCCCTGGCACCATTTTCCTGTGTGCCAGGGTTTTTGGTACTCCAGACTTCTTGATAACGTCGACTGCCTTTAGGCTTTCACCGTTATCACATAGAACCGGTCAAGGAGATTTTCTAAGGTGGATCTTATGGTTGGCCTGATCAAAGGCATTAGTACGGTCGATATATAAAGTATAGCTCCGATGAGGTCATCATTATTAAAGGCCTCAGGAACATGGTTAATGTATTCCAATGGAGCAGTGTTGTTGCTGTGTTGCTTCTGGAAGCCATGCTGCTGTACACATTGGTCACTGTATTTTTCAAGGTATGTGACAAGTTGATCAGAGAGATTAATGCTCATTGGGCCTTGCCTACCACATCTTTAGATGCAAATTCAAAGTAGTGACCTGGAATGTTAGGGATCTGAACTGTTCAATAATGATGAGCTGAAAATGATGACTTGCAATGTGGCTATTCTCCAAGAAACCCACTGAGATGCTTCCAGTATATAAAAACTAGAATTTCTTGGGGAGGGTAAAGTGCATAAGAGTTGATACACTACACATAGTAAAGGAGAAGCCATCTTATGTGCCAAGGGTCTGGGGCTGGGTGTGGAACAGATTTAAAATGAAAGTGAAGAAAAGGTAGTTTTAATATCTTGGACTTTACAGGCTCAGAGCATTATGCTGGGACGGGTATACAACCTGAATGACTCCACCATAGCCTTTCTGAACATTCCCTACAAAATATAGTCAGGAATAGAAAATGTATCACCTTAGATGGTGATATGAACCGGGCCTTCAATCCCTCAATAGACCTCTTGGGGCAGGCTCAGCACATGGGCATCTGGAGGGCAGTACCTTCTCACCAGAGGGAGTACTTCATCTTCCCTGCAACCCATTGGTCACGTGGACAAATTACCATCCTCCTAGTAGCTTAAAACTTATGCTGATGGTGTGGGAGGTTGAGATAGGTAACCTCTTACTCTAAGGTTAGTATCTGGTGCTTCTGATATTCTGCGTGGGGTGGGAGAAACAGAAAAGGGAATACCTGGAAACTTAACACATCTATCCTGGACTCTCTATCCTTCAGGCTGTGGATGAGAGAGGAGATGGATGAATACTGTACCTGCAGGGGCTGACGTTCATAACTTTGCCTGGTGCTCAAAGTGATTGCGCACTGTTTGCCTGAGGTTTGCACCTGTGCGCAATAATCAAAGGGGGCTGTGACATGTGCTTGCAAAAATTATTATATATGGTGGGCAAAAGGAGGGGTGGGGACAGGAATACCAGCACAGCACAATCTGCACATTTGTGCTGCCCAAAAGGGTTAACACAGGCCACTTTGCACAGTTGTGGGTGCTGCCAGGAAGAATCTTAACTTATTCTGGGCAACCTTAGCAGCTGGCAGAGCCACTGCAGCCAACAACCACATTGATGGTGGGGGAGCACACCTGCTCCATGGTGGCTAGTGGCACCCTCACCCTCCAATTGTGTCCTGAACATGTTGAAAGCACTCTGTGGTTAGTGGTCCCCCCTGCCCTCTGATTACTAGCCCCATAGTAATAATGTCTCTCCAGTGACCAATGATCCCCCCACCCTCTGCTCACAAGTCTCAGTAGTAAATCATACCTTCCTGTTGTCCAGTGGTCCCCCCAACCCTCTGA